>UFQX01000096.1:984584-1090485 GCA_900497675.1 Arapaima gigas
TCTGTGGTTTTTTTTTTTTTTTTTTTTTTTTTTTTTTTTTTTTGTTCCGGTTAGCCAGACAAACCTGATTTATCCTTCAGCCAGGATTGAGCCAATTTTACCCCTTTCTTAGCTCTAAATAGTGTAAGGAGAGTTGGAAACTGTGTCAGACTCAGGACCGTAGTCCAGTAGGTTTACAGCGTACAACACTGTGAACCAGCCTTGGCTTGCTGTCTACAGAGTGAGGATAACAGCAGTTGCAAGGTCAACCCCCAGGCTCCAGGATGTCGGGCCAGTGCTGGGACGGAGGTGAGATGCAGTCCCATTAGCGCAGTCATGTGTTTAACTATCAAGCAAAGCTACAGCAGCAGTGACAGAGTGAAAGTGCACCGGGCCCCAGCCCTGCCATCCATCTGCTGCAGCTCCAGTCCCCTTCTGCCCAGCGGCTCCGGTAAGGCGCCACACGGTGCCTCAGCTTGGACTTTCATCACTCCTCCTGTCCTGCTGTTTGACTGACAGTGGCTGCTGGCCACACGTGGTCAGTTCTGTGGAGTCACATGGGAACACAGCCAATTTGCATCTCTTCTGAGCAAATGTTGCGATAGGTTGAGTTAAGGATACCTTTATTCCCGGCCGATTAGTTGAGTTTCTGCTTGCAGTCAACCACTTGCTCCTTAAACAACACGGTGTGTAGGACAGAACACAATGTTGTGTGAGAAAGTGTTGATAAAATCCTTTCATCACAGTGGTACTCATGTCCTTCACATTACCTGCACCTCCACCTGCGACTTGTCCTTTGCACACAACTAATTTATTTGTGCCGCATAATAAAGGTCACCAATGAGTTTGCGGAATTATTCAACAAAAATTTTAAACGTATCATGTGGCGTGCATCGCTAGGGCTGTATTTAATGGCCCCAATGAAATTCGGTGCCGGAATGAGCCCTGGTGACCCGTGTCACTTTATCACGCCAGGGTCATATTCGCAACATGAGCGCTACATTAGCATGATTGGAGGAATAAGTGCCTTTTAACCTTGATCAGCATCAGCGACAGGTTGTGGATCTTCACCAGGTGAAAAGAATGAGCTCCCAGCCAGAGGGTGCCCCCTTGCTATGCTGAGTGGATTCTACTGCTCGCCTGCCTGCGTGCGATGCTTCCACAGTGAGATTTAAAAGATATAAAAAGAGATTTTTAACCATAATTTTGTTTGTCACTCAGCACATACACAGCTTCTTTTACTATCGTGTACTCTTAGGTCCTCGTGGAAGTTGTTTACTTGTACATTAATAAGAATAATTGACCTGGCTTATGTACTGTTTTTTTTTTTTTTTTTTTTTTTTTTTTTTTAAAATTTGATTCCGCGATGATGTCCCATCAGTCCCAACCAGGAGAACAGTTCATCTATTTATTTATTTATTTCCCCCCGTGTCCGCACATTTTCACAGGGCAGATTGTGACACGTCAAGTTCAGGAGCCAAAGGTGACCAAATAAAGAAAAAAATAAATGCCGATAATGAAAGCTGAAGCGGCCATGAGGAGCAGGAGGTCTGAGATAATGAGCAATGGCTCCACACCATGCGGTGGCTCCCAGGAGGACGTCTCGGAGTCCCTAATGCTCTGCTCTGCACACAGCCTGCAGCAGTGGCCAGGCCCTGGAACGTCTTCCTGCTGGGAGACCCATTTTGGGGGTATGGAGGAGGGCTCTAAAGTAATAACAAGCTTTAGCACATAAAAAAAAAAAATCAGCCGTTTGTGTGTGCTAAATAGTGTGATTGTTTCCTGTAAAACCTTACAAAGTCACTTTGTGGAAGAGGTTTTTTTGGACCAATTATGTATTTTCTCATTCTTATTATGCGGTACACTGAGCACAAAAATATGATTACAGTTTGAACAGGGACCATTTAGAATATGAAAACAGCTTTGCACAGGTTTAATCACCCAGCTGGAAACAGTAAAAATTTGGCTTCTGTTGCGTGATCGCTTTTGTTTCACCCTCAGCAGATACAGGGGGCACGTCCAGATCTCTCCTCCAATCAGCACTAGTCGCTCTCGTGTGCCGCAGTTTGACTAGCAGTGTAGACAATGCCAGAGCGAATAAGAAACTGGGTGGAGACGTGTATGAACGATGGTGTCTTCCAGTGGTTCTCAAACGTTTTTGACGGTCACCCAGGGTACAGTGTTCTCCTGGCCTGGTGACCCTAAGCAGTGGCGTATGCAGTATTAATGACCAAGGGTTCTGATACGAGTTGATTGATGAGTTTTTACTGAATTAATTACAAGAACATGATTTTTCGTAGAGTTCAAAAAGTAAATAAAGTAAGAAAGATGCAGGCAGGACTTTTTAGCCTCCAGGAAACAAGTGAAAACACAACTGTCAGATCCCGTGAACTGTGGACACATGAGGACATTGAATTTCTTGTGTATGGAAAACTGGTTTTCAAGAACATTCCTGAATGATTCAGAATTGAAAAGATGTTTTGATAGTAGCATGTACTGAACTTATTTAGAAGAATTATGAATTTAAAAGATTATTAATGCTAAAAATGAGCAAATAAAGAGTGCTGTCTGCAATATTGTATTTGTGTAAAAGTGCTGCTTAACAAGCGTCATTGTCATTTGACAAACGTTATTGTATCAAGAAACTATTGTACATGAATTACAATTTCAACCATCCCTAATATTGCACCAGAGAAGAAATCTAGTGATAACAGTAATATTTTAATTTTTTGTGACTGACCCCTGATACTCAGGAACACCCTAGTGGACAGTCTTGTTTGTGGGATCCTTTTGTTTTGGGATCCACTGCATTGATAAAGTGCTGGAAATCTGGAACAGAGCTGAGCTGAAGACTAGGAGTAACAAACAAACAAACAAGCAGATTTCAACTCAGTGAGGGAGCAGGTTGCCTGTGGAAAATGGTGCCACTCTTTGTTTATTGTCCAAGAGCTGCCTTGGGGTCAGTGGCAGCCACCCCAGTTTCACCGTGCATCTCTCCACTAGTCACAGTGAATGTCACCTCCCCGCGATGGCCGAACCAGTGCCCGACTGTAAATAAACAAAGGATATGACAAGCTGAGCCTACAAGCCTAAATGTGGAACACCCCTGGAATCAGAGAGGATACGTGAGCATTGAAAAAGGAGGTTGTTTCAGGAGGTTTGTTTTACGACCGAATACCTTGTTTAGACATCGACCGACCTGCTGCTCTTAATCTGTCCTTCTCGGCGCGCTTGATTGGAAACACGATCAGTCAACGCTTGGTTAACAGCCTCTGCATATAGATTATTTTGGTGAGGTGGAATGAAGCATCCAAAAAGAACATTAATGGGCTTTTCAGCGCAGGAACTTCATTCCCACTAATTAATATACAGCGGAAGTGTGGCTGCGTCACCTGTCAGTCTCACCTCATCCATCTGTTCTGATGTATAATTCATGCTGATAACTCAAGGGAAACTGCTCGTAGCACTTTGGGGACCATGTTTTGATGGACATGTCAACCAGTTATGTGCTTTGCCAGAGGTCTTTTATATTATAGGTCATTTATAATGGAAACAGCAGTGAGTAGTAGTGATGATGATGATAATAAAAATAATAACAACAGCTCAAGCTAATAATAGTAGCTCTCAGTCTCCCCTAGGGCTTGGGTTTCATGGATTCAGCACGGCTGCTGTCAGTAACGTCTAAACCTGTCAGAGGGTGATGTTCGTAGCGGTGGAGGCTGTACTGGGGTGGCATGGAGACAGACTGCCTTTGTCTCCTTAACAGGTGCTGAATGAGACATCTGGCAAGAAGCCTAATGACACTACACACACGCGATAGTTTCATGCCCCGCAGTCTGCAGGTTATTCCAGAAAAATGACCTGATTAGCTGTGATAAATGGGCCGTTACGTAGTTCAAAACTGTGTTTCAGTGGCCCGATTCTCACTTGCTTCAGGTCAAATTTGTCAGCTTGACTTCCTGACTGTAAAGTTGTCTTCCCATATGATACTGATAACTGTTTGGGGAGGAAAAGCAACAGTTTTCAAATGTGTGTAACTCTATCTTAACTCCTTGTTTTTATTATTTGGTTGTTTTTTCAGTAGTGCTTCCTAGCAGAGTGCATGGAAAAGCCCACCCAAGGAAAATGTTTTCTTTACAACTTTTGTGTAGGTCTATAACAGTCCGGAAACATTTCCAGGAGAGGAAACGCATTGGTTTGCTGCCAGAGCCATTTGAATTATTTAGGACTTGCCCGCGCTGTGGCCTGTCTGCTGGTTTTGCTTCCATCTAACAAATGAAAAGTGGCCAGAACTCGTCTGTTAAGCGCAGTTTGCCTGCGTTCCCCTCTATAGGTTTATCCCAGGAATGTTATTAAACCTGTGTCAGCCACGCACGCGCGTCGACTCACGTTGACGCGCCGGTCTATTCTTCTGCTTTTCGGTTTTCTTCCTCCTGGATGGATGAACAGCTCACATCATTTAGACATATCTTCATCTCTACTTTATTTTTGATCTTGCTATATTCCATAATGTAACCATCACATGAATATGCAATTTGATTTATGGACAGAGACATGTTTAAAAAAAAAAAAAAAAAAAAATCAGCCATTAGACCGTCAGTGTCTTGCCTTGGGGATACGGTTGGAATCTTAGGACATTTCTGTATCTGAATCTATGCTTTTTTTTTTTTTTTCTTTTTTTTATTTTTAAACATGAAGTCAGTTTCACTGTTACTAAAAAATCAAAACTGCAACTGTACTCCACGTCTGTATACGTGCTTTGACGCTGAGTTAGTAGAGAAAAGTCTCAATCATAAAGTATGAAATAAAAGGCACATTTTTCAGACAGTCATCACAAATCATGGAGTTGAGTTTGGTGCATTACTTTCATGATGCTCAAAGGTTAAGCTCCATACTCATCTGTGTCATATTTTATTTTGTCAGTCGCTGTCACAGGACTTGATGTAGGACATTTCCATATTTATTTATTTGCCCCCCCCCCCCAGGCTAGATGTAAGTGCATGTGCCTTTGCACTGCTGCACTCGTTTGAATGGCATCTTTAAAAAATTAAGCTATGAAACGTGCGAGCAATAATAAAGAAATCTGTCCATTAACGTTGCCATTTTCAGCATCATTTACACCATACGCTACACATTTTGGGCTCCGCTGTTCACTGTCTTCACTGAAAAATGAGATTCAGAAATGACCTTGATCGCCATTGCTGGTAACTATAAAACAGCATGAAGAAAAAAGCTCTCAAATACCCTTTAGACAGAATTCACCTCTGGCACGTTGTGTAGCGTTTCTTCTGATCTTTCCTTGAGGTGCAGTATGCTCAAGCCTTAAATTTACAGCAGTAGCTTGTATCAAATCACTCCTTTTAGTTCTGGCAATATGAATTACACCCAAGCACTCAGATGAGATGAAGCAATTTTTTGGACACATGAAGTTCAAACGAAATAATAAAAGTGGTCAAATGTGTGCTGGGTTTAATTAAAGGCCCATTGAAATTTTTATTAATCCATTTCTTTTTATAGCACACTTTGCCTGCAGGCACCTGAGATTTAGGACGTTAACACGATGAAGGAGAGGCTGTTTTATTTTGTTGCAGACAGGGTGCATAATTCTAGCTGAGCTGCATCTGAGAGAAATCATATACTGCTTCAACAGGCATCCCGACTTGCCGTTCTGCAAAAGTCTGTTTAAAGGCACAGAAGAGAAGTGAAAATCTACAGTGACCCTCTGCGGTAAAAGGAAAATTAAAAACAAGTATGGTTAATAATGTAAGAAGAGTGTCAGACACATGACTGCATTATTCTCCCAGCTGTGTTCAACAGCTGGACGGCCTGGTCTGGTTTGATTCCGACGAAATAGTCTCTCAAATGCCCAGGGTAGTGCCTGACAACTTAATCACTTGTCCCTACGTCAACATGAGAACTTTGTCATTTTCAGGTTGGCTCATTTCAACTATGTCAACGATAATGATTTATGTTTCTGACAGTAAATCCTGCAAGTAGTACTTTTACTGTGGTATAGGCCAGGTGACATGGGAGTAAGTGGTACAGCTAAATGTAGATTAATGGAATGTCTTTTGTGCCAAAGAATGTAAGGAGTTCTGGAGAATGATCTCTGGGGGCCAGACGGTTCATTCCACATCCAAAAGGCTTGGGTCAAAAATGAAAAATGAAAACTTGTTGACTGGGAGCTTGAAGCTCAGAAGAAAAAGGTTGAGATCGGTAGCTACTGACGGAGACAGACAGCTTAATGGATCAACCGTGGTGTCGTGCTGGATGGGTCAGTGCAGCAAGGACACCAGGTGGAGGATCTCGTGGTAAGGGAACGAGTAGAGAGGGGACAAAAGTCTTGTTTATGGCAGAATCTAGTAAGTAGACAGTGTTGTGGAAAGAGCAGCGCGGCCGCAGGGTGAAGCTGTTGGCTTGAGCACTGAAATTGATGTAGAAAGCATCGGGGAGCCAAACGATTGGGAGGGGACATGACTACCGAGCTGATGGATGCGAGGAGCTCAGTGGTGAAGGTAGGGGGGCACAGGGTTCAACATGACATGGGCTTTTGGGTTTGGGTTCTCCAGCCAGAGGGCGCATCCCAGCGGTGTGCGGTAATGCATTTGGCACCGGCTGTTTTTTTGAGCGCCTCTGAGGGCAATGCTGCTGCAGAAACAGTGGGGAGAACAAGAGAAGTCTTTAGCATGAGATCAGGAGGAGAATCTGGAAGAGAGATGTCGACAGACCAGTTTTCACATGAGAGCCTTTGAGAGCAGCAGGGAGTGTTCGCTCACTGGTAAAAGGTTCCTCTACCCTGGAGCAAATCAGATTATCTTATACGTTTGGCTGTTACTTCAATATGTCCAATTTCCTGCTATGTACAGCGAGGGGGTGAAACGTGTCTGTTTGCGTAGCAAATACATGACAACGCAAAAGAGTCTGTGAGATAAGCGCGAAGTAATGTGTTGTTCAGCCTAAGGCCTGTGTAGATGAGTGTTTGTAGAGGGGACTGGCCATCTGTCACTGTGTGGCGGATGAGGGAGACAATACAGAGGATAACTTACTAGAGGAACGAAAGGGGTGAAGCTCCTGTGAGAAGCCCGACGGGAGGGAGGACCTGTTAGATGCAGCATGCCCCCAAGGAATAGAAGATCGGTACTCTAGATGAATCGTTTTTCTGCCATTTAAGGGCCTGTGCATGGGTGAATATGAAGGTCACATCTTGCCGAAGAAAAATGGAATTCCAGTGCTGAGAAGAGAAGGCCCTAGTGACGTACTTATTGCAGCATTCATTACCTCGACAAGAGGACCTCCTGAAGATCCTCGTGTATTACACTGATCTGAGGACACGACAGTGTGTTCATGAATATCCCATTGATTCTGAAAAGGCAATTACTCAGCTTTTGCAGGCACACTTTAAAGCAATGCTGTTTTAATAGTATTTGTGTGGTTTCTTATTAATTATTCCTGCTTTGAGAGGACGAGGCTGCTGCATGCTAATTTTAAAATACCCACAATGCTTCTAATTCCTTCAAGAGCTGCCAGGATTAAGGCACATTTGGGGACAGACGTCGGATTGGCAGCAGCTGTGGTATTTTTAACATCTGCGTTTTCGCAAAGGCTAAAACGTTGTCAAGGGATAAAAGGTAAAGGTTGGAAAATGGTCATCTTGATATCTGTGCTGCTGACGCTCCCTGCAGTGGATCCGGTGGCTTCTCGTAGGAAGGGGTACCTTTGGGAGGTATTGCGACACAAGCAGACCACTAACAGAGTACAGTTGGGCTGGATGTGGCTGTGCCTCACCTGGATGGGTTTTCGTAGTCACCCGGTGTAAACAGTGGGCCCGTGGAGCTCCATGTCACAGCGGGTCAATGACAGACCGCCTTGCGCTGCTTCTAATTTTTCCACCGGCCTCGAGGAAACGACAGCCGTCGCAAATTGGACCGTGCTGTCAAATCCAGCTTGTCTGCAAATCCAGTCGTGGAACATGAGCACTGTTTGGTCTTCAGCCTCCGCTTTAGAGACTGGTGACACTGGAGGCATCTCTGTGTCATACTGGGTTAGCTAGAGATGCATCCACTTCCACTATCACTAGCTCCGTGGGATTTTGACTTAGGACCTTTAATATGTGTCCCCTTATTCTTCAAAATTGAAAAGCAATGCGATAAAATTCCCTTGATCGCTGTCGGAATGGAGTGTTTGATATATATCCCTGACGCAGTGATAGCTGGTGTTTTTATTGCTCCCCCTCAGAGATAAGTCAACTGCTTCTCTGAAAAGTAATGAAAAGTTGTATGAAGGGGCACAAGGCAAGCTGGAGATGAGTTCTGTGCCCCCGCCACGTGACCAGCCACGCGACGCTGGGTTTGCTGCTAGGAGTTATGATATTACCCAGTGCGCCTTAGAGGTGATCGCCCTCAGCTTAATCGCTCTGTCTTTCTCTCCCTTTGTGTTTTGCAGGAAATGAACTGCTCTACCGCACACGAGAAGGCGATGTGGTCAGGTTTAACATCGAGACTAAAGAGAGAACAGTTTTGGTTGATAACAAGAAGTTTGTAAGTTCCTTTATGGTCAAGCGCTTATGAAGAACACAGATTGTGAGTGCATGCACCTCTGATGGATGTTTTGGAATAATACACAGGTTCCTCAAATTGCAAACTGTCAAGTTAAGCATTTTAGAAAACACAAACATTTCCCGTATATTAAGCTGTTTTTGGTTTTTAAAATTTTCTGTCTTTACCAGCCGAGCTGAAACCCATACAGACTAGTAATGTGGGTCCACTTAGTTCACCTCCCTTCCACAATGTTTACTGCTTGTGTCTCAAGTTAGTGTTAGTTTCAGTAAGAGGTGGACTGTAACAATGTGATGTCATTTTAAATTTTAAGTGTCAAAGGTACGAACAAAAGTAAACGTCAGATAATATTTTTCTTAATTACAGCACTTTGAAGAATTTTTATAGAACTTGTTCCATAAATAGAGGAATGTAATCGTATTGTATTAAGTATTGACTTTGACTTAAGAGGTAAAAATCAGTTTGAATGAGTTGTAAATGTCCCGCTGGGTCCAGTTGTGTTTGTAGGTTGAGGAGCCAGTGTGTTGAACAAACATGCAAACTCATTTCTTACTGCCTGACTTTTCACGGTCCTCAAATCCTTTTGTCTCCTCTGAAAGTGTTTGTCACTGCTTAAGAGTCATCGATTAACATCTTTGCTTGTTATCCACTGATTGTTGGGTAGAATACAGTGTCAGGACGGAAATTGCTGAGGTAACGACACACCACATTATGTTTGTTCCACGTCAAAGTCGGAGACAAGATTAATGGCCCCGTGTTTGCTTGCTGTTGGAAGCAATCCGTCAAACCCAGTCACTTAAGAATTGCATTAATGAAAATCTTATGCATGGTTAAAGGTCTCATCTCTCTTTCCTTGCCAGGAAATGTACAAAGCCAGCAAGTACCAAATCTCTCCTGATATGAAACATGTGCTGCTCGCCTACAACGTTGCACCTGTAAGTCGTTTGTTAGCTTGTTTTCGAGTTGCAAAAACAGACAAGCCATATTTCCTCTCGCCTTAAAAGGAAATGCCAAAGTGCTGAAGGTAATAACGGCGTGTGTAAAAGCCCGACATAATCAGCTGCCATCAGCAGTGACAGAAACACACAAAAGGAGGAAAAGGGCCGTGGTATCGGTAATGACTGATCTAATAAATGGAGTTATAGGCAGCCGGGTGCTGTTGCGATTAAATCACACGATACTGACCCTGCGGGTATGTGATCTCGGGAAACAGTGTTCTTGTTGCGGCGGTAGTGTGTTTGTTATTCCGTTGAAAAGTGTCTGGGTAATGAAGAATACGAGCTAACGCCACACGATGGCAATGGTTGCAGGACCTGGGTCCAAAGCAAGACGGTGATGTCACGCCTGTTAGGTTACACGGCAGCGTTATCTGTGCTGTCTACAAGGTGGTGCTTCTGTAGTTCTTTATCTACAGTGACCTCTGTATGATGCTATTGATCATCATCACAAAGGGCTGGATTCTCATCACCAATTTATCACTGGGGTTCTTTACAATACAGTTTATTTTTATGTAGCGCTATACCTTCAAAATAATGCTTTCAAAGATTAACGATAAAGCAAATGACAGACGAAGGCAAAGGACTTAGAAACGCACAATGTATATTAAAAAGAATAAATACATAACAAAATGCTGTAAATGAAATATTGTCAACACCAGCATACTTTGAGGTGGCAGTGATGGTTAAGCCAGCCGGCATTTGAGGAGAGGAAATCAAAAATTCCATGTTGACGTTTATTGGAGAAAATAAAGCTCCCGGGGGGGGGGCAGTCAATGTAAGCTAGAAGGTTAATTAGACTGACCAAGGCCAACTACTCTTGCCCCCACCCACTAAACCGCTTAAAAACTGTTTAAAACATTTGACTGCCTTGTGGAAGTCCCATCCTATTTAAAAATTTTCAGAGTTATCGGCAGCTTCACGTGTGGGGATGAGGTGAATTATAGCAGTCTTACCAGCATGGTGGCCCTGCTGGCGACGGTACTGGTTTTCTTAGTTTCTGGCCACTCATCACCTCTTATGGTGGACAGGAGAGAAGCAGATCCTGCAGTGTCCTGTAGGCTGCACACATTCTTTATGCGAGACTAGTAACAGTGGGCCTGATTGATGATGGCACCGTTACCTGCACAATCTGTCCCAGTGCCACTCGCCCTTCACACTGCCCGTGGCCCCCTGCTCAGCACCACAGGGCTCCCGTGCTCCCCTCACTCAGCTCGGAGTCCTGTACACACCTGCGTCTCATCCATCACCTCTCGTACCCCCAGAATGCAGTACGGTTTTGGGCCTCGTCCAGGGCATCGAAACAGCACAGCAGGGGAAAGTGGGAAAACAAATAGCACTATGCTGGGTCTGAAAAAGAAATTGGCCGAATGCATCTTAGACGTTTGGGAGTTGTTTGAGCCCAAGTCCAGCCTCGTATGTGTGACAGCCTGTTGTAGGAGATGTGTATCTCCTGCTTCTATCCTAATGCACTTCCTCTACTCTTTTGTTTGTTCTTACAGGTATATCAGCACTCATTTACAGCCTTCTACATCATATGCAGCTTGGTAACACCGTAAGTACGGTCTTCATTCTGTTCACACTCAGAGTAACTGAACTTTCTGGAAGGTTGCCTGCATCACTGTGTCAGTTGAAAGGAGCTACCAGACAGACCTTTGACTACCGTTGCACACCAGGTCAGCTTATGAGGGGCTGTTTTAGCTTTCAAATTGGGATGCTCATTTTAATGCTTTATAGGCTTAATTTTAATGATCTGGTCCGTGGTTAAGTTGTCTGTGGTGCCATCTGGTGGAGACTATGCACGAGTCGTGACTTTGCACAAATGGACAATGACCTCCAACTCAACTCACCGCTGATGCTTTCTGCATTCTGCAGCCTTCGCATATTTATAAATGCAGATAATCTGTGTTTACACAACACCTCGTGTCTCTCTGGGGTCTGTGTGTGTCTAGCATGGCAGTGACCAGTCACGTGTGCTGCTCTTATCCAGAGGTCTGCTGTGAGGTAGTTTTGCCAGTCGCCGCCCCGAGTGGTGTATAAGCCCCCAACAGTAGGTCACCAAAGGTGATGCTGTGCCACTTGTGTACCGAAAGCCATCGTGCCTGTTTGTTTCCTGTCACCTACAGGGAGACCTGGAATCTGAACCCCCCAGAGGTGCGCAGTGCCTCCCTGCAGTATGCTGGCTGGGGGCCCAGAGGCCAACAACTGGTGAGGTCCTATTTTTCTCCCAGTGAGCCTTTTTGACCTGCATATTATAGCTAGGTGTGTCTTGGCGTCTTTGGACTAAAACAGAATGTTGAGTGTGAATATTTGGATTTTTCACAGATGAAACTAATGATGTTGTCACTGAGGTGCATTAATTTTTTATATAATAAATCATCACAGAACAGAATACAGGATAATGTGGATGCTTTATTTTCACCACATGAAAAGATCTGATATTAAGAGCGGACCCACGGCACGTTCCCAGGCAGCACTCTGTCGCTCTGCTCCGTGGACAGATAATGAGTGATCGCCGATCACTCAGAGTCACACTGTGTAATTAATTTCCTGTGATGCAGCCAGTAGATGAATAAATCAAATGACTGAACGGGTACCGTACTCCATTTTTCGCCATTAGTCATGCCGGCACCTGGATTAAACCCGCCACTCTTTATTTGGAGCCTCTCGTCAGAGTATTGTGTCTCCAGGGCTCACACGCTGCGGAGGATCTGCCGGTACTTGAGATGATCCAGTGAAAATAGATGATTGAGAAGCTCCGCTACCAAGGGGGGGATGTGGTACTTGCTGGAACTGTGGGGAGATGGGGAGAGAGGGACAGTGGTTTACTAAACCCAGAAACAGCTCACTGTCATTGAAGAGACTGCCAGATACAAAGATACAGTCTTCCCCAACGTCTCCTTCTGTCCGTTTCACAGTCAGCCTCATATCGTTATTTTTAGTTATTTTTTAATTCATTTATCTGATGCGTTTTCAAAGTCATTCTCAAAGATTCACCCATGTGTACGTATGGATAATTTTTACTCTATCAGTTCGGGATAACATGCTCCTACGGGCTCCATGGCTCAGCAAGTCAACCCAGTGTTAAGTTTGAATCTGGCTCAGTCAGTGTGGAGTTTACATGTTCTGTCTGTGTGGGTTTCCTCCCACAGTCAGTCCAAAGATGTGATTCAGCTTGATTGGTCACACTATGGTGTGTGTGCTATGTGTGTGAATGGATATGTGTGGTCACCCTGTGATAGACTGCCATCCCACCCAGGGGCACTTTCATAGCCTAGCGACCTCTGCTTCTGGGATAGGCTCCAGACCCACCTCCACACCCTCCTCAGGATAAGCGGTTAAGGATAATGGGTGAAGGGATGGAATTTTGGGGTAATTACCTCGTTCAAGAGCGTGCGAGCAGCAGTGGGATTCAAAAGCAGTTCTAATCATTGCAAGGTGCTGTCAAAGCAATATGCTGCCTAATGTCTTCAGCTTTGCTTTGCCAAGGTGGCGACAGATTTTTTTAAGTGTCTTCGTAGTTGATGTGTTTTTTTTATTATGTAGCTTATTCCTTTGTTGCTGTTGCGTTGCTCCACAGCCACTATTTGATGCTGCAACAGTTAGCTGGGAGGAGATGAGAGAGCACAGGTCAGGTCTTTGCAGACAGGGTGTATATCTCAGGTGTTTGAGGTGATTCTCCTCTTTCTGTACTTTTGGCCACTGTGTGTGTGTGTGTACGCGAGTGTGCACTAATGTCTCCTGCATCCACCGTGCTGGTTGTCAGTAACAGAAGAGAACAGCACTAGGTGTCTAAAGAAGTCTTCCTAGTTTTCCTGCCTTATAGATCTTTATTTTGCCTTCTTTTCTTTACTCACACCTTCACACAGAGGTGTTGGAATAAGGGAAAGGCTGTGAGAAGGATTATGATGGAGGTAAATTCGTACATTGGCATGTACGGTTGTTTGTGAAAAGTCCTTTTTAGTATTTCAGGCATGCATCTACTGTGTGTGGATATCTGAAAGAAAGCAAAGTTCTTTTTAAATACTAATCTGTACAATGATTGTGAGTTCAGTATGGGAACTCAGCCCACTGAAAGGGGAATCATTAAGGTAAACTGATGTGTTATTGCAGTTGAAAACTATATAGTACCTCTGATTTTTTTTCCCTCTCTTTCTATGAATTTACAATGGAGTCGTTTTATTATACTTCTCACTTCAACCTGAGCAAAAAAATGGTCAAATGTTTTCCCCTTACTCTTGGGATTTCAGATTTAAAAGATAAATGTCTAGTTGGTATTTTCATTGAGGCTGTAATTATACTTTATGTTATTTGCATAAACTACCAGCAAAATATGAGGGGGAAAAACAAAAGTGAAAACTGCTCAGAATGATAATGTTGTTTGATTTGCATAATATAATTGTGTTTAATTTCTGCTTTGTTGTTCACAGCTTGTTTGGTTTTAATTGGGTCGCCAAAGAGTTCAACTTTGAGGTCTCCCACTGTTCTGTGGAGAGAAGGTTTCGTTGCAGCAGACATGGGACTTTAGGAGAGCCGCAGGTGGGAGAGCCTGAGCGCACACAGGGGGCAGTTCAGGGGTGTGGTGCACTGTGGCTCTAGTGCTTGAAGCCCCACCTCCTGCTGGGTACAGGTTGTCATGGAGATTAGCCCTGCAGAAGGACTTTGATGGAAGCCCCACACCTGCCCCTAAGGTTATGTCGGTGGCCTGTTATTCAAACGTGACTGAATCCAGCGAATATCGCTAAAAGCACATTACAGCCTATTTCCTACCCAGTTGTGAAGTGACTAGCGCTTTATTCAGCACAGGATTATTTTTCCTCTTTGGCTGAGGACCGATGATGAAATCTGCAGTAGTTTTGTGGGAACGGCTTACTGCTCACAAGTGATACTGATGTCAGATATTGATCCGTCGTGTTGCACTGTACCAGTCTTTGTCCCACTGTGTCCAGACCCTGTCCTCGTTCCTCACTGCTCCCAAGGACGTCTCGCAGCATTCGATGCTGGCAAATAAGTTGCCCTCTTTGGCCTTCCATGAGCACCAACACATGCACAGACATCACTTTGATTTGTTTTTGCCACTGGCTGAAGGAAATGAGATAGTTGTGAGAACAAAGGAACTAAGATGCATGATTGTGAAACAGATGAGATGTCGCTGCTTCATGTCCGCCATTAACACCATAAGCTGTGACACAGTGTGGGTATAAGCATTAATTCACGAGTGTTTAGAGTTTTCAAAGTAACCATGTCGCATTTTAATGAATCGTTTTTTTTGTTCGCACTGTTAACTTGCCTGGTGATGGTGCTGCACCGACTTGACTGAGCAGCCAGTTTTTGTCAGTGGCATCGTACAGCACTTTCCCATATTGTTTTTTTTTTTGTTTGTTTTTGTTTCAGTCAGCAAGCAGGTTTGCCAATAAGCCAGGCATCATTATTGTTATTAATATCAGCCCCAAGAGGACTTCAGTTTGGTGACCGCTGTGGTCACAAACCTATTTTTTCCTTGTAAGAAATAATCCAACTCAGTATTAACATGAATTTGCCTGATGGTGTGATGTCCTGGGATGAATTAACAATGTTAGGTTAATACACTAAGCAACTTACTCTAAGAGAGCTTGCACCATGGTGGCTGTTGCTGAGGTTAGTTGGTTCAAATCCTACCTGGCACTTTGCTCTGTTACCCCACCTGGAAAGGCACATAACCTGAAATTTTGGAGTGAAACATTCAGTTTTATGAATGAGTGAAGTTGTGAGAGGAAGAAGGCATCAGCTGCAGAAGTGAATAATAACAAGAGATAAGAGTCCTGTTTCAGGTGCCTGTTGGACCCCCCACTGGCCACCACGGATGCTCCCCGTCTGATGAAGCCCTCCTGTGGTGGGAGGGCTCGGCTGCCATTGTCTCCATGTTGGGACACGTGCTGAAGCTCCCACTGAGCTTCTGCTGCAGCCTGCAGCCGTGCTTTTATTAATATCCCTGACATTTCCACTTGCCTTCCCCTGCCTTCGCTGGACATATTTTGCACCGTGTGCAACATGCGAGCTGTTGCAGGGCCTTACTGCCTTCCTTAGCACACCTGAAGCTCTCCGTCTCTCTTTCCCCAGCCTTTGCAAAGAAGGCATGTGTGTGAGGAAGACATGCACAGTCGGAGTGAGGTTTTTTACCACACAAAGCATGGTGAACTCTGCCTCAGTTCTGGGAGTTCAGTCAAAGTTACATTTGTATTAAAGTGTTATTTGATTTTGAATTGTTATTTTGCTAAAATGTTTAACTTTCTTGCACTTAAATTAATATTTGATGTGCAGTTTTGAGAAATTCAGGACATCTGGATCTTACCGCTAAATGATCACACCTGTGAAATACTCTTAACTTCCCTTGGTCTACGTATTTGGACGCATTTGCTGGTTCTCAGCGTTTTGCTTCTATCTCTGTTACCGCGATCCAGTAATTCTCTCTTCTTCTGCGGCACAGTACACTAATGCGCTGAAGGCACTAATCCATGAGGCTGGGGCTGACGTTTCCGAGCCGGAGTGGATGCTCAGGCCCCCGCCTGCTCAGATGGGTGGTGCAGGAACGTGACTGTGGTATTTCTTTATGTAACGTGGTTTTTGGCTGCCAAGGTGACAGACTGTGATGGGCAGCGAGCCGGCAGATCCCTGGCCAGCTGGCCTGCTGCTGACCCTGTCCTCACTGGACCTGCCCACTGGGCAACATCCGTGACAGTGACAACCATATGCGCTTCACATTACAGCAAGGTCTCATGTGCTGTTTCATTAAAAAAAGGTGTTAAAGGATGCAGATGATGTTTTAAGTTGGTTGTCATCGTTACTTGTGTCACCCTGTGATCATTCCTGTTTTGTGGTTCTCTGTGAGGTCAGTAAGGACATACTGAAATCCTTGTATTTTCTTGTTGTTGTCTGTCAGTAAAGCACCTATTGCTAGACCATGAATTCTTAATCTTGAAACTTGGGATGTTTGAGTAAACAGACAAATACTTGCAGCAGTGGCGTCTTGGTGTGAATTATATATGGCACAACATTGGTTTTCTCAAAGTATATGATCAGATACTGATTGAATGGATGTTTCACCCAGTTTGTTTTCTTTCCCCTCCTAGATCTTCATATTCGAGAATAATATCTACTACAGAGCCACAGTAGAAAGCCGATCAATACGCCTGGTTTCTTCCGGAAAGGAAGGTGTTATATTTAATGGCCTCAGCGACTGGCTGTATGAAGGTAAGAGGGATATTGACTGTTGTCATGTTTTAAATTTTTCGGAGAATTCACCTCAGTTGTGCCCCAAAGAATATCTCGTGTGCTTTAAACAGCAGCAGTAAGGAAAGATCATCTGCACCAAACTACAGTGTCTACTGAGCTCAGAGTCATTGCTGTGGACAGCAGGAATGCCTGAGATAGAATTAATATCTTCTATCCACACCCAAGGAAAAGCTTTTATTACGTCTTTCTTCTTTTTCGTAATGTAAGAAGAGATATTGTTCATTTGTTCATTCTTGTGCCCTCTGTGTGATTTATCAGATGTATTCGTGTTCTGCTGTAATTGGCTACACTGATGTCAAATTAATTTAAACTCGGTGATGTTTCGCCTAAGTGGTTTTTTAAGTTTCTTTTTGGTAAAAGTGCAGGGAGATAGTGGACACTTACAGAGAAGCGTGATGGGTCCTTTTGTCACCTTTGAAAGAATCCGTTGTCTCCTTTTACAGGGACTCGCTGTTGGGGGCCTTAAGTGGTTGGCTTGTGACCAGATATGTACAAAAGTTTAATTTTTTTATATAAACTAAATTTATATTGATAATGGCCTCCTTTTGAAGTATTTATGGCTCTTTTCATTTGACTTGAGCAAATTACGTTTTTTTTGTTTTTTTTTAAAGATAAAACAGCTCATTCTTGAATTTGTGCCAGTTACTTTTCAGTCTTGTCTACAGTTGTTTGGTAATGTTAGTCTTACATTTTTATTATAGATCACCTTTTGAGGTGGGTTTATTAATAATTCAGCACTTCTTGTGTGCTGCGAAAACACAGGGTTATTTGGAAAACAGTCCAACAGACTGCTGCAGTTGTAACTCACTTTGACGTACCCACACCGTGCCGTGTTGTTATGGTTAACTTATGAGACACCAAGGCTCTGCACTGCAGTCGGACCAGTATGTTAAACAGATTTTCCAGCGCAGCCCTTTCCCAGCGCGCCGAGTAATCAGATCACTGTGCCGTATAATTTCTTTCTTGTCTGGGAGACATGAATCAGGTTCTGCCCTCCGTGTAGTGCTGAGCTGAGCGGACCTGGGCTCAGCACCAGCGCACTGTGTACGTGGGACACGGGCAGCGTTTGACGCGCCGGATTAGTGGGCTAATATTGCGACGTGCCGTGGCGCGCCGGGCACGCAGCACACATCACACACCGCAGCAGGCGGCACACATGACGGTCTGCGGGGAGAGGCTCCTGCCGCGCTTCTGCAGGCAGCTCCTGTGTACCGAGTGAAACAAGACAGCAGCCCCGCGGCAAATGTACTGGCTGGAAAAGACCAGAAAACAGTGGAAAATCACAAATATTCACCGGCTGCCTTCACGCGTTTCAGCCGCGGTCCAAAACGATGCAAATGCCAGTAAATTTGTTTGTATCGGCTCACAGATCAGGAGTTCTTTTTATTACTGGTCCAAAGTTAATTACTGTAAATAGGTAAAAATAGATGAAAACTACCTGAGAAGTGTTTAGAAGTTCTAGGGATGGCAGCGCAAAGTCACTGGGAGAAAACAACAGGTATCAAATAAGCGTGAAAATCACAACTGACTGTGATCGAAAACAAAGATAATTATGTATCAACAAGAGCAAAGACATGTTAATGCTGGGACCCTGATTTCTGTCTATTTAAATTGTGGTCTCCTGCTATAGTCATGAATATTAATAAGCAGTTAAGTATTTTGGCTCTTAGTGATTGACATTTACAACCATTCTATTGATATCTGAGAGTGATTGCAATGAGATCCAAAGAAGTGACAGTCTTATTGCTAATGAATATTCATTAGCATCTGTCCTCTCTAGAGCTCATTATTCACCAATGTATTGCTGGAACTTTCCTTGTTTATAAATACAGGGGCCTATATCTTAACTATGAATAAAGGGTCTTTGGTATAAACCTGTATTTTGATGCCACCTGAATGCATGAAGGGATGTAGGTATATTGAAATCCCTGTGTATATAAGAGAATCATATCCTCTTTATCCAGCCACCGTGATAAATTTAGAGGGCCAGTAGATAAAGACACAGTAGAGGGCCAGGTACCACGGTACGGCCCAATTACCAGGATTCCATGTTGATTTAAAGCCCTGGCTTGCGCCTGACCTTGTGCTCACACCACTGTCTGGTGGAGGACTGTAGGTGGACCAACTGGACTGTAGATAATATTCTGCATGGAAAATTTTAGATGCAGCTGACAGAATCAGACGCTTGGCGGACAGGTTTCATTGACTTCTGCGCTGGGAAAAAGCAGATTCCCCGTTTTAATTGCGTTATAATACAACGCGGTCAAGGGATGGAACTGCTACTAGGAATTCAACATATTGCACCTGTGAAGTTTCACATTGTATGGATACATATTCGAATGCTGTTAGCTAACTGTACCTTGCGTTATATACTCAAGTCACACAGGTATCATATTATTAAAATGATAGATTTTTAACCCTTTCAGTACATTAAAAGCATGCAAATAACTCTGCTATTATTACCGTGAGGATTTCTTAGATTCTCATTGCGAAAACATGCATGTTTTAGTTATTTAGACAATGGAAAAGATTGTATAAATACTTTTAAATGTTTTGGCAAGAAAAAGTCAAATTTTTTAAATGATGAATTAAAAATTCACTCATTGTCAGTGGTATTAATACAAAAAAAAGCTGCATAGCAATAAAGGAGGAAGTGCCAAGACTGAACATAAGAATGTTTTTTCCAGAAGCACATGGCGCTTAACACCGTTTGCAGCTTACAAAATGTTTAGTAATATTGTTTTTCTGCAAACATACCAAAGTGCTAGCAGTGACGCTGACTTTTAGTAATCAGAATTGTCAAACCATTAATATTTTTTTTAAGCTCTCAATTAATTTTTACACAAACTGTGATGAACTTTTTATGTAGAACAGCACAACCCCCATTTTGAAAGCCTGTCTTTATTCAAGTTTGACAGTGGGGGATTTGCGTAGAAAAACTCAATACTATTATGAATTCAGCAAGCTTCATTAAGCACGATCATTATTGAGATGAAAGTTATACGTTATTCAAAACACAGTGCAGTATGTTTGTTTACCGATGAACCCAGTGGTCAGTGTCATTTTTGAGAAATTCCATTTGTCCATATTTGCAGAATGAGCCTCCCATACAGAACTGTCCCGGCTGAAGAACTGTAGGCATACAGCTATGTTCCCTTCTCCCTCATCTCCCTCATCGTGATGATGATGATGATGATGATGATGATGATTACTCGATTCTCAGTTTTGCTTTTTCATATATCTGGATACGTTTAGTAGAGTGTGAAGTACCATGCCCATGGTTGTTACAGCCAGGCCCTCCTAGGACTTGAACCAGTTAAAACTTTGGCAGCTGTACCACCTGCTGCATTTCATATAAAAATATCAGCCAAACAAAAGACAGTGTTGTTGTTGTTTGAGAGGAGATTCCCAGCAGGCCCTTTTGCACTGTTTTATACAGAAGACCTACCATTCGGTGGCTAGACCCTATGGCTGGCTGTGCCCTGGCAGGAGCCCTGCAGTTAGAAATATTTTCTATAGGAGCTCCAAGTTCGTTTGGCACTGTCCAGTGAAAAAAATTTACCCATCATTCATCCATGGCTGACAGTTATTTACTGAAGCTAAGCATGCGTTTCATCTGTGTAGGTCTGTGTGATAAGGAGGTGCCTAACTTGTTTGAGCACGGTGGCAAAGACGGAGAGCAGACTTAACTCCCCCCAAATACACACACTCCTATATTGGCACCTTCAGTACAAATATTCTACCAACTTGGTGCGAGCTGCTCCAGTTTACTTTGTTTGCAGGAATTTCTACGTGAGGCACTATAGCAACATTCAATCTCTGAGGCCCGTTGGTTTGGATACCAGGGCCAGGGATTTTACAGCACTGTCCGTCAAAATCTGCATCTAGGCTCCTTGACTGGCCATTCTTCTGTGGTGGACATTTCCATAATTCATAGCACCCTGGAATGAAAGGTCCCACAAGAGGACCAGATGAGATGTGCCGTGTTGTGAACACTGCTTCTCAACAAACCCCCTTTTCTGCACATTTAAATTTGTTTGTTTTGTTGATGCTTTTCTACAAAGCACATGATCTACCTATTTTTACAGTTGAGTAATTTTTACCGGATTAACTCAGTGTAAGTACCTCGATTAGTGGTACTACAGCAGGAGGTGTGATTCAAACCCAGTGTGGGGGCAGATGAAGAAGGGTCACATGCCTGTCAGATGTGGAACACAAATCCTTGCACCAGTGTCATCACATCATAGCGCTTCCTGGTGGGGAGCAACAGACCCATGGCCAGCTTTTAGGCCAGAAGAGAAGACGAACGTATGTCCCAGTGACCCCCCCCACTGGCTGCCTGTTACTCCTCAACCCCGAATCCCACCCCACCTTGCAACATTCAAGACCTCACCGCTCCTCCTGCAAGGAAAAGAATCAAAGAGTTGCTTGGCCCAGCCTCAGAGATCGGGTTTAGCAGAGGTCCTCCGGCGGGAGTCATGGATTCCTACCAGCCTGGGCTCTGTTACTAAGGACCTCTGTTGCCACCTACTGGATGTTCGTACAAGTTGAGGACTTCAAAATGTCACTCCCTTTATGGGTTTTTAGCAGATGTTTGTTTTTACTGTGATAAAGAAACCATAATTTTGGTCAGCGGAATATTCCTCTGTTTCATAAAGAGCTGTGTATTCCACTTGTTGGTGTATGTTCAAAGACTTGCTAACTACAATCATCTATGGCTATGGAGTATGTGAATTTTGTTTTCCCCCTTTGTCATTGGCTAATTGGTGAGCATTTTTGGGTTCGCCTTAGTCACACCAGGCATCCCAGGAGTACATCAGCAGCCAGTGTGGATACTGCAGTGCTCCATGTTTCCATATGTCTGGCGTCTGCTGATGACAGCACCTGGACTGTGCGATTGGACGTGGGTTCGATCACTGGTCAGTCCTTCTGGAGTTTAGATGTTCTCCCTGTGTAATCGTGGGTTTCCTCTGGGTGGTTTCCTCCACGGTCCAGAGATGTGTGATTTCAGTGGGTCGGTCACTGTAAATTCTTTTTAATGTGTTTAATGTTTCTTTTGCTCTCCTGTAGGCTATAAGTGGCAGTAGGAAATTTAGTGTAGTGTATATATGATGATAAGTCACCTTGGATAAAGGTGTCAGCTCAGAACTGTGTATCACTTTGGAGACAAGTGTCTCTTGACAGAATAAATGTAACACATTAAGGCAAAGTTGCTCATATCAACAGGACATGTACAGGAAGGATTTCACATCCCCACACCTTTCAGGCAAGGAACCATGGCAAATGCTGGGAGAAGAGGCAGGGTGCACTCGGGAAGGGAAGTGCTGTTTCTTTAAGACACAGCACTGTCCTGGTGTCTGTAGGCTGAGTGTCATGGTGTCCCCCATAGGGGCACAGTGTTGTCCTGGTACCTGGCAACACAGTGGTCCTGGGAGGTACGGGGGCTCTCTGCCATTGCTCTCAGGGGTCTTAATTATAGCGCATACCATCATTAGGCAGAACCGCGGCTGTTCTCACAGGGGCAGCAGGCTGTCTGTGGGGCGAACCCTCTGTAAATATTTATGCAAAGCCGTGAGTCACAACTCCAGCAGCGGCAGTGAAAAAGCAGGACATTCACGCTGGGACAGCGCTGAAGAGCAAGTGACAGCTCTTGACATGGGGGGGGGGGGGGTACAGTACATTTAACAGTGTTCATGAGATTCCATAAAGTGCCAGAAAATACTAAATGAAAGCTGTAACAAGGAAGGAAAAGCGAACCGTAATTTTGATTTAAACTGTAAACCGTGTGCATCTCCGGATCTGACACCGATTTGCACCTGACTGTCACGTAATAAGCGCTGAAGGTGTTTGAGCGGCATTTATTCCGTTACGTCACGTTTGACCTTTGCAGTGTTATAAATCTACGCCACGGATTAAATTAATGATGGACAATATCACATATGAATATCCTCCAAATGTTAATGAACAAAGTTTAAAAAAAATGAACATGCTGCTTAGTAAGTGTACAGCTTTTGCATAATGAATTACCTCTAAGGGCTTTCAGTAGTTTTTCAAGCTAATTAAGCTGCCTAATGGTTTTAAGATGTTTATTTCCCTTATGTGCTTCTGCAAGTATCTGATCAATGTGATAAATGTTGAAACAGTAATTGACTAATTGTTTTGTTGATTGTCTGCAACGCATTATTTGTGAAGTGTAACATCTGAGGATTTTTTCCCCCCGTACTTTTTTTTTTTTTTAAATCTCCAAAGACTTGCACAGCAATGACGTTATCTAGGACCGGACCCCTGTGCCACCGTAAACTTTGATTACAGCACGAGAGCAGCTCACATGTAGATGTTGTGTTTTGTTTGGAAGGGCCGGTATTAAAGTGCCCCCTCTGAAGGGCGAACGTGCTGTCGAACGCCGAGCGAGTTTTGAGTGGAGGGAGACATGCGCAGCCACATGTGAATCCCTGCTGAGTGTTGGATTTTGCTCCATTCAGTGTGTGACACGATGATTGATAGGTCCCCGTTTCCCTTACACGAGAAAGAAACGAAAGGAAAAAGGAAAGCGGTGATTTCAGTTGTTCAGGCCAGCATGGTCCAGATTTAAATTTCTATCGCCATGTTGCTGTAGTAGTTCACCGCTTGCTCAGCAGACAGACTGTCGTCCTCTGCATGAGTTTTGGCGGCTGCACAACGGGTAGTAAGGAGCCGAGACGCCTTCCCGCTGTGTCCTGATCTGAACTGGACCTCTGACTGTAAGTTTTGCAACTTTGCCAGTGGGAGCAGTGATCCACCACCGCTCTTCACAGACATGAGTGTGTAAAGTGTGAAAGCTCAAGGTCGCTTCTCTGAGTGGCTTCCCAGACAAGTAGCTCTAAGGTGAACTGAGGCCATCTGTCCCAGTATTGCACAGGACCTCAGACTGGCCTGCTCTGCACAGATTCACAGCTCTGCCACTTTACTTCCACTGTCTTGTGATCGATTAACTGTACTTTGCAGGGATATTCAGTGTCTTGGAAATTGTTCGCATATCCTTCGGAAAAAAACTGGTACTTTTTAAGAGCCTTGTCATGGGTTTCTTTAGAATGTCCCTTTGTCTGGTCACCCTCCTGGCGTCCCATCCCGGAGCAGTGTCATTGCCTGGCCCTTCACAGGATAAGCAGTTCATGAAGATGGAGTTCCCGTTGTCTTCATCGTGTGGTTTTTCTTAAATAAAGTGTTTAAACTGTGAGACCTTCCAGATACAGATATACTTATCCTAAAATGACACGAGACACCTTAACTGTGAGTGACTTCTATAAAGTAGGTATGTCACAGCAAACCGGGTGAATACTTACTTACACATTCAACTTTTTTGTGTCTCATGTAATCAATTCAAAATTGATTTGCAGAAATATGCATTCGCTTCAACATTAACCTGGTGCCCAGTGATTCTGGAATAGGCTCCACACCAAGACCCTTGCCAGGATTAACCAGTTAATGATAATGGTTGGATGGATAATAAATGGATTGACATTAAAAGGTGTCTTTACAGGACTAAATCTATTGTGATTCACTGTTGCAAAGCAGTAGGACATGGAAAGTCCACTGTGGGCATGTGAATACTTTTAATAGGTACTGCAGACACACCGTCACTGACAGCAGTTTGAGTTGAGCAGTTTGAGGTCATATTGAAAAGTTAGTAGAGCCAATGTTACTGCTAATATGCCAAATTTCTTAGTTGATGCATTTATCCAAAGCAACATATATATTTAGCCTTTCCTCTGAATATTTTATGGGGAGGGAACTCAGCCTGAGCGTCACTTCATTTAAGCCGTTGCGTGAAAGTGATGAATTATGCATGCACACATCAGACCTTGTGGGTTAAGCAGTTCTAAGCCTGCAGTGCGATAATTTCCCAGTGTTAAAGTCACAGTAATGTGTGCTGTGCTCTCCATGAGTCAAGTATGTCAGTTTAATGAAACCTCAGAGATGGATAAAGTCTGACACCTTCTGCAGTCAAGGTCCAGAACCAACCCTCCGCTGCTCGTCAGGGGGAAGTGGTTCTCCCTTCAGGCTTATTTATGTGTTGCGCAGGTCATGCGACTTCGCACTCTTTTCGTGGCCTCCAGCTCCCTGTGCGGCTCATCGTCTTGCCCCGCTCTCAGACCCCCTGTTGACATTGCTTCAAGATGCGTTTTCGGTGATTGTCTTTTACTTTCCAGGACTTGGAAGTTGGACTTGGACTTTCCAAGACTTCCAGTCTTTCCAGGACTGACCACCATCCCCTGTAATGCCCGTGTTTATCCGTTCTCCCTTTTCACGTTGCGCATCCCTCACCCAGGGAACGTTTGCGAGTCTATGTACGTGCACACGTTGAGATGATCTTCTATTTCGTTGAGCTCGGCTGAACCTTTTGTCATCATTCAAATTCAGGCTTTCTGGCTAATCTGTGTGTAGCTTCCCCAGGTACAACCTACACAACCCTCAATTCAAATCAGTGAATAGCTGCTCAAGGTTATTATGGTATCTGTTTAATTGGATTTGGCTGATTTCACGTGTTCCCTTGTTCATTTTATGCTTCTCGCAATATTTTGTGCGCATGATTTCCTGACACAGAAGAAAGGAATATCTTATCCTCAGTTGCATCTTACATTTCTTAGTAGGACTCTTCGCATCCGTTTTGGGTAAAGCCGCCTTCTCTCGTTCTGCAGAGGAAATATTCCAAACCCACATTGCCCACTGGTGGTCGCCGGATGGTGCCAGGTTAGCGTATGCGACCATCAACGACACCCTGGTGCCTCAGATGGAGATCCCCATGTTCACAGGGTCCCCCTACCCCATCGGGAAGACATACCATTACCCAAAAGTGAGTATGGTCCAGGATGAATGCTGGAGAGGGAGTGCCAGTCAGGGGGTCTCTCACTCAGTTGTTCTCTTCAGGCAGGGGAGGAGAATCCCACCATCTACCTGTATGTGGTGAACCTGAATGGCCCCCCGCACACCGTGAAGATGAGGCATCCGGAGGACCCCCGGATTGGGTGGGTAACTCAAACAGCCAACCCTGACGCTCCAACGCGTTACATACGCTGCTAAACAAACCAATGCCCCTGAATTTTGTGGCAGGGAGTACTACATCACCATGGTGAAGTGGGCCACCAGCACCAAGCTGGCTGTTAACTGGCTGAACCGCGCCCAGAACATCTCCATCCTGACCCTGTGTGAGGCCACCACTGGGGTCTGCACCAAGGTATCGAGTATAAATGATCTTTACAGAGCTCTTTAGTCAATAATTTTGTGTGTATGTGGATATATGAATTGATGTGACCAACACAACCTTCCTCCGGCCGACTGAAAAGTGCCAAGTCGGGCTGGCGGTGGTGCCAGTTTAACTGATTTACTGTCGCTGGAGGGACAGATGGTGTGTGTCCACTTTACCAATGTCATTAACTTAGGAATATGGGCTACAGGACTGGAAAGTCTAATCCACTAAAGCAAATTATCCACTTATCAGATATCCACTTATACCAAGTTTTGCCCTTTGAAGTGAACAGGACCAGAGCAGCACTGTGGAGACAGTATCACTGCTTATTCAGTGTCCCCTTGATAGACTAGACTGTACACAACTGAATTGGATCTTTTGGGTGGTTAACAAACATGCTTCACCACTTACACGGATCATCTGCACTTTTATTATGAAAGAAAAGTTAATAAAATCGAGCTTTGAAGGGTATTCGGTCCTTAGTACGTATTTATGGCCCATATATGTTGAAGCAAATTTATTGATGTTTTTCCTTTTCAAGCTAATAAATGGGTAAGGGTGCTCTGTCATACAAACACTGCCAGGATGAGAAATGTGACAGTTATTCTTGTCCATATGTTTTTTTTTCCCCAGAAACATGAAGATGAAAGCGAGGGCTGGTTACACAGGCAGGTAAGGACGGGACTTTTAGAGATGTGTAATGGTGACCTGCCTATAAATAATGGTTCACGAGTATCAGAAGATGGAACATTAAGAGTTACAAGTTATTGTTGAATTCCCTAAATGCACGTTGTACCGTATTACAAATTTTAATGCTGATGTCATCACTTTGTAGTAATGTATTTAAAGTCATTTAGCGAGGTTTAGGGTTTATAGGGTAAAAAAATATAAAGGTTTGCAGTGATTTGTGACCAACAGGCAGAACAAGGGAGGCCTGGGGAAGAAAACTGACACCTGGACATGTGACATTTTTGCAGAACGAGCCTCCCTTGTTTTCTAAAGACGGCCATAAGCTGTTCTTCACTAGAGCCGTGTTCCAGGGCGGAATGGGCAAGTTCTTCCACATTGCCATGTCCTCCTCACGGGTAAGACCCACCACACCCTCTCCCAGATGCTGGTTGAGGTCGGTTTGTGGACATGCCAGTGTTCCATGCTACCTTTTCATTTTACTACCATGTTGCTGTTATGTCAAAGTGCCAGCGACCGCTACCTCTGTCATCTCCTTTTGCACTCCCTGCCTGTGTGTAAGGAACTGGAAGAACCTTAAGCTTCCTGTACTCACACATTGCAGTGGCGCAGAATGAGATGCACCACACACTGCTTGCTTTTCCACACCCGGTTATCGCTACCGCCCCTCTTACAGTCCTCGTAATCTCAGTGTGTACAGCAGAGCTTTAATGCACATTAGCCTTGCTCACTAGGGCCTAAAGGGCTGTCACTTTGTGGGTTAATATGCTAGCGAGATATAAATCACCTATGTATGATGTTCTCTCCTCCAAGCCAAATGCGAGTACTGACAATCTCCAGTTCATCACCTCCGGGGACTGGGATGTGACCGAGGTCTTGGCCTACAATGAAGATAAACAGCTGATGTAAGAAGCACTGAGTTATGGGGGTCACGAACACACAACAAATGTGTTTAACGCAACAGGTGTTCGCTAACGGTAAAGGCCTTCTAGAGCCATGTAACAGGTGCAGCTGACACCACCTTCTGTGATGTATCAAAACAGCCTTCAGGGCAGGGAAACGTTCTTTTGCCTTATATTTATGCATGCAGTATCTCAGTCCCATTTGAATATGAATTTACAGTAAATATTTGTTTCCTTCTACATATAAGCAGAAATGGAAAAAAAAATGTCA
This sequence comes from Arapaima gigas, assembly GCA_900497675.1. NCBI lineage: Eukaryota > Metazoa > Chordata > Actinopteri > Osteoglossiformes > Osteoglossidae > Arapaima > Arapaima gigas. The sequence continues at coordinate 1,012,472 of UFQX01000096.1, forward strand.
GCAGTATTTAAAGCTTTACCAAGAGGACAGTATGAGGGTAATTCAAATAGGATCCACAACTACTGCTGCAGCTAAGAGTACAAATATTGCAGGTACGTTTTGAGTTGCACTGGGCATTTTTCAGCAAATGGTCTTTGTGGGTTTTTCACAGATACTTCCTGAGCACCGAAGACAACCCCAAACGACGGCATCTCTACAGGTTGTACAGACATGTTTAAGTACACGTCCGCTGACTGCTGTGCGTCGTCTTCAATTTTGTCCCGGCATCTGTGTGACACCCAGTGACATTTTGACACGTTGCAGCGCCTACACTGTTGGCCACTTCAACCGGCGCTGCCTCTCGTGCGACGCGCGCTCCCGGGACGAGTGCGGGTACGCCAGCGGCTCCTTCAGTCCGGACATGCAGTATTTCCTCCTCAACTGCAAAGGTAAGCGTGACCCGCATGAGCCGCACCCCCCAAACGTCTGTTTAATAAGCGATTTCCAGAAGCAGCTTTCCGTTGTTGCAGGTAACTTTGTCACTGGGCACTTAATTTGCTTAAATGTTCATAGCCAGACAGGTGGAAACTGAATTCTGATATGTCTCAGAGGTGGATAATAAGTGAGGGTAAAACATTAAGGGATTCAATGTAAAATGATGACTACTGTCATAATAATAAAACTGTAAGATATCACCAGTTGCTTCATCTGCTTTTTTGTTTTGAAATTTTCTTGGTAGAAAGCACCAGATTATCAAAAATGATGCAGAATGATCCCAAAATCTTATTATATTTGCCAGTTTCTTTACACTGGAGCTTGTCTGTAACTGTGCTTCCTTTCCCTGACTGCCTCGATTTCATCAAAGGTTATAAGGATATTTTGAACCCACACGTTTACGCATCTTTCCGATATGTTCCAAAACTGGACAGGTGCAAAATTTGATGGGACAGATAATATGTGGACAACCAAATAGGAAAAAAAGAACGTCAAGACCGGCTGTAAGGTGGACTTGCAGGAGCAGCTCGGCCTGGTTTGGCTTCCTGAGCAGCAGAGATCAGCACAGGCTGGATGCAAGGAGAGTAAAAATAGAGGGAATGAGGCAGGAATGCTTGAGGGCATCTGTGGAGGAAAGCGAGGTGGCGGGGTAAGGCTGCCATCTGTCCCCCGATCAGTGCCCTTTGGCTGTCTGTAGGCACTGCCTGGGTGGGACCCCCCCCATGAGGCAGCTCTGCACACGACTCCAAGCCCCACGTGAGTCAGGAGGTGCCCCTTCTTGCAGCTTCCAGCCTCGTATTCATCGATTTACTCATCAAGGGCCTCTTATCCTGCTGATTCATCAGGAGGCTTTTACCTTATTTTGTTTTAATCTGTTTACTCATGTATAATTTATCTGCCATTATTTCTAATCCCTTTCTACACACCTGTTTTTAAACTAAACGGCAGCGTATACTGATGATTACCACCGGTCTGCCTAAGCTTGTGTTTGTTTGGAAGCCGTCGATCGATCGAGTGCTTTGTCACCAACGGACACGGGGTCTGATTCAGGTCATTTTAACTCGTGCACATTAAATGTGTTTGAAGTGTAATGGTTAAAATGTGCATATTAATATACACCTTTACTTTAAAGTACTGCTTGAAAGGGGTCGGTCCGCTTCTACATTTTGCTTTTTGGAGTACTGGGTCTTTTTTGTGTACCACTCATTTCTTATAACTTCCTCATACTCATTTCTGCCCCCAGCCAACCAGATTCTGTGACCGAGCAAGCAGCACTCATAGCTATTTCATTACCCAGAGTGCACCGCGCTGTGCTGCAAATCGGCCCCAATTTTTTGCCTCTTTATTAAAGAATTAGTCATTATGAACATCACCAATATCTTCTTGCACCTTTTGCTGCGGGAATTCTAATTTTAATGCTTAATAAGTTGCCGATGCCAACCAATACGCACCAGTGTGCCCAATAAGCGGAGTCCTGGCAGGTCCTTTTTCCACCTCCAACACTGCATTAAAGTGCTGTGTTTCTGAGTCACCTGGAATGTGGACGCGATGTGCGTCTGTGTTATGTTAAACCTATTTCCCCAAACGTCTCTGTACCACAGGTCTGTCTGTGTAAGATCAGAAGCCCTGCACGCTTTGGACCGAATTCAAAGCTGCCGCAGGCTCCCCGGGCGTCAGCGGAGGAGCCCGTTCAGGGTGCTGGGCCGTGTTGGCTCACGTGTATTGCACATCTCCATCTGGTTGGACAAATGTATGTGATGCGAAAATGATCCTGTGGTGGACAGAGATCGCCTGGCCTACTTTCTCAAACCATCCCGCTGCATCAATCATGGCATTATATTTTAAAGTGCTTCGCCTGTGGCTTTTACCACAACACCACTGGTCTCTTGAAGGGCCTTCATTTGTTTAGAAGGCTGCTGCTGCACAGGGCTGGGAAGCTATTTACGTCACTATTAATTGGATAAGCTGAAAACAGTCGGGCAGCAACAGGAGCCCAGACTACACTAGACAACATCTTTCATGCTGGCAGCGCGGTCGCCTGCCGCTGACGCCGGATGCTCCCTTGTGGTCTCCGAAGGAACAATGTCAGGCAACAAAGCCTTTTGTTGTGATGGCGAATTGAGGCATTTGCATTTCAATCCCGCTTTTTTTTTTTTTTTTTTTTTTAAAAAAAAAGAGCCTTTCTGAATGTGCTGATTATGTTTTCTAAGCTTGCGTTTCACGGTTTTTCAACGTTTCAGGTGGGCTCTCAATCAGCTTNTTTTTTTTTTTTTTTTTTTTTTTTAAAACAGAAGAGCCTTTCTGAATGTGCTGATTATGTTTTCTAAGCTTGCGTTTCACGGTTTTTCAACGTTTCAGGTGGGCTCTCAATCAGCTTTTAACGTTCTTTTGAGCGTATGTCCTTGGGAACAGACTTTGGTGGGACGCAGGAATCTTTATTCTGGCGAGGTTTTCGCATGCCTGCTTTTGAAGGCGATGAATTAGCCGGCGTTAACAACGAGCCCTTAACGGTTTTGTCTTGCACTTCAAGTTCAGGGAAGCCTTGTTTACACTTCAGGTTTTCATCATGCTGCATTAACCATGTGAAACATGGGACTAGCTGTGTGCTCTGACAGCTCGCGTCGCTTGCTTTTGCGCCAGTTAATCTGTTTGTCGCTCCGTCAGCGCAGCTCACGTCAACGGTGTGTCGAGTCCCTCGATCCGGACCTCGAAACGCGTGGCTGCGGGGCTCGCGTTGCGGACGCCTGTCGGCGGCGTTCCGCTTTACCTTGGCGGGATGAAACCGTGTGCCGAGGACTAGCTTGCCAGGTCCTTGGGTCCTTGCCAGGTCAGTGGCCTGTGTGAGAAAAGCGCCATCGTGGCCAAAAGGCCTTCAGGGTGTTACACCTGCCACACATTGATAACAGAAAGCACATTTGTCATTGTGATACACATGGTGTCGGGCAGCTGCAGCGCACATAATCTTCCGGAATAGACACGGTGTGTTTTTGCCCTTATGAAAAATTCCTGTTAAGTAGCGAATCAATTTAAAAAGGTGAACAGGGGCAGAAAAGTTGATCTGGCTGAGTGTGATGGAGTTGCCAATCCATACAGTCTAGCAGACACATATTAGCCACCATGATTTACTTCAGACAGGCAGGATGTGGATAAGTCTTTACATGTGAGTTTTTATACTCCTAACGCCATTTGCAGGCGGCTGGAGAGAAGAATGCGTGAGCCTTGCTGTTAGCAATATCAGATCCTCACGCTGGAACTACCATTGACTTGATTTTTTTTTTTTTTTTTTTAAATCCAGGTCCTGGAGTTCCCTTTGTCGCCGTATACAGCATAGACAAAATGGAGAGTGAGTATCCAGCAAGCAGTCATTTCCCTGTCTGAGCGAATCACTCCTTCCTTCCATTGAACTTGAACGCCTCTCATTTCGAACAAGCAGCATACGGCAGGGAGGGTAGCTGAGTCAATAATATCACACTGACGGTACGTTTTGAATTTGAATATGTGCTGAAACAGTCACCCTCAGCCGGGGAAGTGAAATACAGAAGGGATGTGAAGTGTTCTTCAGTGATGCATACAAAGAAGCTCTAATACAACAAGCAAACACAAGCGGACTCCCTTACGGCCAAAACATTTTAAACATGTATTGTATATAACATTACTACTTATTTTTACATTGTGAGCATTATTTTCAAGTGTTTGTCAAGATCTGTGTGATGCTTGTGTCTGTGACAAGAAAGCTGATGGGCTGTTGGTTGGGGGGGGCCCTTAGATGTGCATTTATCTTAGCGTTGTGGCCGTGCATTTATGCGCATAGTGATGTTTCGCTGCCGGTCGTGTGTGTGCCGGCACCCGGGTCCGGATCGGACCGACAGGTTGAAATCGTGCCATCAGGGTTGTCGGGCACCGCTTGCCGAGGGGCAGCCACTTAGTTTGGTTGGCTGGGATCGAAGATCTTATCAAGGTCACGTCTGTGTAAACAGCACCTGCAGGAGATCCACATGTGGTCACGAAATGTTGAGGATCCATTAAGGGCAGCATTGCTATGTAGGACGTGGCTTTTTTCCATAGGCAGCTGTAAAACTGGGGCTTTGCTTTCTACTGGAATGAAGGCCAGGCTGTTTTATGGTAGGAGAGGGACCCCTTCAGGCTGTTGCCTTCTAGGTATTCACACAGCCGATTACTTTCCGTAGACCATCAGGAAGTAAAGACTGAGTACAATTTGAAAATACCATTCTTGGCAGAGACCAGACCTGTCAAATTGTTCCAAGACGCTCTTTGAGGCTCGTGTTGCTGGGACCTGGTCCCAGACCCACCCGATGATCTGTGTTGGCTTGGAGGACTGTCTCTCTCCACCTCAACTCATGGGGTACAGGTGGAGCACGGGGTCAATCCGGGACTTCAAGCTACAAAACACAATCTTTTGCTAAATCAAGTGAATGTTGCAGGTCTATAAACAAGGTCAGCACTGCACAGACAAAACAGGCAGACGTCGCCTCCTTTTTTTTTTTTGTGCTGTGCTGGAGAAATTTTCAAAACACCAGCCTCCATTACTGCTGCTGCTCCTCCTCTGACAAAGTGGAGGTAATTCTCTGAGGGCTCTGGAGTGCCAAAGTCCTGTGGTTTTGCCCGCCACCCCCTAAGTAAACAATGGCTGCTGTATGCTTACACCCCCCCGACCCACACTCTACCAAGGTTATGTCCCCAAGGCTGTATACTTTTAATTTGCAGTGTCTCATTCCAGGTATTTATACAGAAAGCTTTGCATTAATTTTCAGCTCCTCAACCTCAAAGAGGCAGTAATTTCCTTATGATGTACAATTGGACAAGGCATGAGGGCTTTTTTGTGCATCTCATTTCTGGCAACAGAGCTGCTGTCCTTTAATTTCAACGAGTGGGAGGGGGTGAAACCGAGGTGCCTGAATCCACATTGTTTAAGCAGGACCTGAATTTCAAAACCTTTTCTCTGCAGAGGTCTTCAATCTGGAGATGAATGAGGACATGAACTGGAAGCTGGAAAGCATGCAGATGCCCATAGTGGAGTACAAGGACATAACCATTGAGGAATACAGTATGTCTGTCCCCTCTTCTCCTGTGCACTGATTCTCTCAAAGACAAGTGTGTACAGTTCTACACACAGACAACAAAGCAGATGCTCACCTGGGTGCTGGGTTTACTGATCTCTGGCCATTGTTACCGTCCTCAGCTCTGACAATGCAGATCCTCAAACCAGCTGGCTTCCTCTACACGGCCCACTACCCCCTGCTTCTGCTGGTGTGAGTGTACAACTAAACTGCTTATACACACACACACACACTCTGGCCATAACACCTACCACAATCCCACAGGCAGGTGTTGCAGCAGTACTGTTCACCTTCTAAAGCCGTTGCAGGAGTAACGTATTGGACTGTGCAACTGGTCAGCACAGGGGGGGCTCAACAACCTCGCTCAGCGGCAGGATTCCTCCTCTCGTACAAGATGGGGTGGGATGCCAGGCACAGTGCGAGTGGGAGAGGACAAGTTTGAGGAGTTTCTATAGCAGTGCCATTGTGGACAGATTGGAGAGTCCAATGCTTTCCTCCTGAAAACTCCCCCAAACTTCAATTGCAGAAATAAAGTGACAGCACTTGCTAATTTGGCAAGTAAATTTAATTCACTATCCAGTTCACCACACATGCTTTGGGTGTATTGTATGTACCGTAGCTTTTGGAACATGTACCGTGTTGACACAGTATCTGTTGGACACACAGATAACAAATGGGGAGATCAGTGTAATAAATGAACAACAGGGGCGCTGCGTTGGCTGTGATCACGTACAAGAAACAATACAAAACAACACAAAATGCGTCTGCAGATTGAGACCCCTGTAATAAAACAGAAATGGAGATCATAAAGCAAATGGGATATAATCATGGTACGTTAATTATTACCGTAGTAATAACAGCAGTAATATAAACAGGTAGTAACAACAATGAACTAGCAAAGGAATGATAAACAGATTAGCGATATTGTGAGTGAACCTTCGCAGCCGCCGGCAGCACTCGTGACATCGCTGTTCAATACGGCTGGGGGGTCACGCACTTCACACGTGAGCCAGTGTTAGGCTGCAGACGAGCACCAGTCCAGCCAGGTTTTCATTAAACCTGCGCTCCTCACCCGCCACTGTTAACACACAACCCATCAGCTGGCAGAGGCTGCTGAGGGGATGGCGTTTCCAGGGCCGCGCTGATGCTGAACACAGCATCCCTGCTAATACGAACACACCCTTCTCCTTGACCCACAAAAACATCTGGAACACAGAAGTGAAGTTCTTAAGCTAAGAAGTTCACTGAAGTTTTCGTGCATTTCATCTTACCTTCCCCCCTCCCCCACAGGGATGGCACCCCAGGCGGGCAGATGGTGACAGAGCAGTTCCAGTTGGACTGGGCCACGGTGCTGGTCAGCAGCTTTGGCACCGTGGTGGTGCGTTTCGACGGCCGGGGCAGCGGCTTCCAGGGGACCAACCTGCTCCACAAGGTGCAGCAGAGGCTGGGCGTGTTTGAAGAAAAGGACCAGATGGAGGCGCTCAAGTGCGTATGATCAAACGCACCTGTGCAGCGCACTTACGGTGACTGTGTCAGTGTGCAGCGGCAATGCAGAAGCGAGTTGCTTTCAGATTAGGTGTGTAATTAGGCTGACGAAACACTTCTCAATTTCAGCATCATCTTGAAAGAACCGTACATCGACAAGACCCGCGTCGGCGTTTACGGAAAGGTAAGACCCGTCGCTGCTCCTCTACGTGCCGTAGCTCGTCTTTGTGACACATTCCAGCTTGAAGGGACACGGGTGTCACATCGCATGACCGAGGCCTCGCCATCCATGCCCCCCTCGTCCTGGGACCGTACGAGTTCTCCAGCCTGTTTTCTGGGGGAGCAGCAAGTTAAACTGACTGCTCTCTGTGGAAAAATACAGTATACAGGGCTGAAAAAGCATCCATCTTTTCTTGTTCTTAATGTATCAGCAGTAAAAATAAGCATCGTTTGTAAAAAGCTGCTCTGGGAGGTTTCAGGTCCGCTCCAGCGGGGGGGGCCCCCGTGGCTCGCTCGGCTTGCTACGCTTCTTTTGCCATTAATTGTTGGTGGTAACTAGGTTAAGGCTTCTCAGCTCCCAGAGGTCCGGGAGCGGAGGAGGGAAGCAAACCATACAGCAGGTTTTAAAAATTTACAGCCGGGCAGAGAGACGTTTTCCGGGTCGCGTTCGAACGCGGCAGCTTTGTTGGGCGGATATCAGGATTCGCTGCCTGGTTTGTTTCCAGAAGCAGTATTGATTTTAAAGTTCTCCCACGATTCATCTTGAACATTTTAACTTGGAGTCCTCTGTTGGGAGGGTCTCCTGACGATCGTCTTTCTGAAAGAGCCGGTTCTCAGTTGGCGGTGGTGACGGGCCTGGAGATGAGCGGTTAGTGCTCATCATGGGGAGGGGAGACTGTCACTGTATGGAAATAGTACGTCAGTGCAGTGTTAAATTCTGTCTGGGAAGAACCCAAATGGGTTTTCGATTGGGGTCCATAATGTAAGAAATGCTCAGTCAAACTTGGAAGATGGTTAATGAGGTTTAAATGGTGATGGAGTGAATGATGAAGATGGGCCATAAAACACTGATGTGCCGTGTTGCTTCCCGACTTTCTCTGTAGCCAAAAGGCGTCCGCAGCGGTCCGGCATGCAGAAGGTTTTCCTCAAAAAAAAAAAATAATAATAATAAAAATCACTGGTAATAAAGAACAGTTAATGATTCATCAAATGCTTTTATACTCAGGCCGAGGACCATGATGAAATGTAATGCTTCGCGACTTTAATTTTTTTAAGGAAATAGGATTATATATACATCTCTGCTGCCAGTGTGTCCTCTGGTTAACCTTATGTGAACTCAGTCCTCTTTTTTTCTCTCCTTCACCATGGACTCTATACCAATAACTTTACCATTCATGAGTGATGTGGTCAGTGTGAAAAACAACCGTTTACCTATGTACTTGGTATCAGTAATATTGAGGATACCAATTAAATGCCCTGCAGCCCAAAAAGGAAGCTGAAGCCTTTTTCAAACACTAGAACACGTGTATTCATCCTACATGCACACGTAGTTGACAGGAGACTGCAGGCTGTTTCACCTTTAGCTGTGTTGTCTCCTCACAGGTGTACGGGGGGTATTTAAGCAGTCTGCTCCTCAGCGCCGAGGACTCGCCGCTCAAGTGTGGAGCAGCCCTCTCCCCCATCGCAGACTTCGAGTTATACGGTGAGCAGCGAGCCAAGGCAGTTGTTACCACGTCTGTACGATTTAAAATCCCTGAGTGTTTGTGGTCACCTTGACAAAGAAGAAAATGAGCAAGAGGAACCAGGTAAACGGGTGCTGTCAAGATGGCTGTGATCCTGGGTGCTCACACACCCACCATGAGCAGTTTTATTATGTGCCAGAATTGATCAAGGGAACGACGCCTTCTCATTTCCCTTTTCAGCTTCGGCCTTTTCAGAACGATATTTAGGATCACCGAAGACAGATTCGAGGGCATATGAGGTAAGTGCTCATTTCAGGTTCAAGCTCAACTTGCAGACACTAATGCTTCAATGTGTAGCATGTGGCGAAAAAAACTTTTCCCTCCCCCTCACACAGACGGCAAGTTTAGTGCATCGTGTATCTCAGCTCACAGATAAGAAGTATTTGATCATTCATCCCACAGCCGACGGTAAGCTGCTCACGTTCGCTTTGTTGGCACTTTCAAAACTTAGTAATCAAGGTAGGAGAAAAACTGTTGTTTCCATCTCGGGCTCTTTTAAACAGTTCCTCTTAATCTGACTCAATGTCAATAGTCCGCCTTTATCGGTGGGCTTTAGTTCACCACACAAAGGATTTTTCACAAACAGTCAGAAATTGAAGATAATTTTTTACTGCTGAAACTGACGCATTTCGGAAAAATAGTTTCCACAAGAAGGCAGATTCCCTTTAATTACTCTGTAAAACATCTGTACACTTAAACACACGGGCTGAAAGTCAACAGTGCAGTAGTCTCATGACTGCTTCTTCTCTCTGCAGAAAAGGTGCATTTCCAGCACACAGCCAAGTTCATCAGCCACCTCATCAGCAAGAAGGCAAATTACACTTTACAGGTGAGTGTGGGATGCGCTGTGCGTCTCCTCCGCCTTCCGTTCGTGCCAGCAGCGAAGGAGTTCCAGCACATTTATACCTAGAACTCGGGGAAAAGAGGGACCACGTTTGCTCAGGCAGATAAATATTTCTGTGTTTAAAGCAAACACATTACATTGTGTAGGAGGTGTTATAAATGGGCAGTTGATCAATCCCTGGGCGGGAAGTGATCAAACAGTCACGCAAGCTGTTCAACACTTGATGTCAACAAGGAATTAAACCCCCCACAACACCTAATTATGGGTTTTCCTGGCCGTTCTGGGAGGGGGGTTAATCTCATTAAAGTTTTGCATGCGGTCGGATTTTCAAGTTAGCAACGTGGGTCGTTTTAATTACCGTGCAGAGAGAGAGCAGGTAGATGGGCCTCTTGGTGGGTGTTGGTTCACACCCCCAGCTGCCTTCAACAGGCCTCTGTGGGCAGAATAAGGACACTTCCTGAGTTGATCTTGTACAGCCAGCATGTCACTTGTTTACTGGTAATGAGACATTAAAATAGTTCTGACTGATCACTTACAAGTTGCTTAACTTTGCGAGTACGAGTGTTTTGGAGAAAAGCAGCACGTAGAGGTGATGGTTCAGGCCGAGTGTCTACATGCTGGCGCTCACTGGCTTGTGTTCCCACAGATCTACCCGGACGAGGGCCATTTCCTGCACATCAAGGGCATCAGGCAGCACCTGAGCCAGTCGCTGGTGAACTTTTTTGAGGAGTGTTTCAAGCTGACAGACCAGGTCTTCGAAGAGAGACTGGAAGAGGAGAGTGAAGAGGAGGGTTAGTCAGTCACCGCCAGGATGCCGAGGCAAACCAAGCACTCGATATGCAACCTCTCGCCCCCCCCCCCCACTCATCTGACTCAGCTCCCCAGGAGTGTCCAGTTAGCATGCACATGCCCCAGACCACCGCCAGCAGCGGCCCGCCTTGCTCTTCCTCCTCACCCTCCTTCAACTAACCATGACAGGAAGCGCGCCACCCGTAATCGACGACGGACTGAAACAGCAGAGGCGTCAATTACAGTCACATTATGGTCCATCACCACTTACCACAGCAGCCAGTGGGGTCCCAGAGTCCTTGGGGTAGAGTGACTTCGAGTGCCTGTGCTGTCACTGGGGTCCTCATCCATTTGCCCCCATTTTCCTCTCCGTCCACTAAGTCAAAGAAGGTTTTATAGCACAAACAGTGGGGTTGAATGTCTGGACTTTCTGCAGTCATTAAGGGTTAAAGCTTGGGGGGGGGCGGGGGGATGGCGCGCAATTTTATGTCGCGGGATTTTTAAATTGTGACCCTTCCACCTCCAACTGTGCTTGTGTCTGTTGTTAACATGTAAAGTAGCACACAAAATACCGCCGATGACTCACTGGGGTATCGACTGTTTCTACGTGTTCAAATTCGTCCTGATCTTGTAGCCTCGAGTTTGGTGTCGCGGCAACGTAGCCGAACTGACGGGGGGCGGGGGCTCCGTTTTTAACTGGAATCGCAACAGCCCTCTCCCACCAACAAGCATCTACACCCACAGTGGTGACGGTGACTTCACCTCCAAGACCCCCGCTTGCTTCATCTCATTCCCGACCCACCGCCGCTCCCGTGAACCGTGTCCTCGTATCTCCGCAGCCGCGTCCCCACAGGCACCTGTTCCGGAAAACAAATGGCTGCTTAATGGAACATTTGAGCTCTGGAGGCACAAGATGAAGATGTTTTTTAAACCTTGAATGTGTTCTTGTTGCATTCCAAGTGCATGTCAGCAACCATTTGCTACTAAAGCTGTTTTATTCCTTTGCAGTAGTTTGATTTGAGTAGTAATTCTGACAGACTGAATGTTCTTGCTGAGCGGCGTCTCATGTCAGTATCGTAAGTGGAAAACCACGTCCTGTCGGCTTGTTGTACAAACGTTATTCTGCATCATTTCAGCCCCTTAATATTCTAAGTGTTACTTGTACATAAAACATTTTGAGTACTTTCAGTTCTCTGGTGTCATGGCTTGTGAAGATGCGCTAATGTGCTTCAGCAGAAAACCCTGGACAAGAACTGGGTGGGAATCTGTGACGTCGCGCTGCACTTTGTCAAATAAATGTGTTGAAGGACAAAAAAAAAAAACAAAAGCCAAGATGTGGCATGAAGGGATGTGTTGAAAGAATAAAGGTTATTTTAACATCACATGGGGCTGTTACTTGCCTCCGGGTTGGCGCACAAGCGGGTCCCTGGACACCAGAGGAGGTGGAGCTACTCCTGTCGTCACATCCGCCAACTGCTGCTGACGCTCCCCTGTGGGGAACACATGAACAACACCCTGTGTGACACCTCGAACCTGCTGCATCAGTCAAGAGAAGAGGCTGTACAGTTGGCACCATAATGCTGTTTGAGCAAAAGTTCAGATTGTCCCTGCACCGCATTCACTGCCCGGAGGGCTATAAAACCATTTGTTCTGCGGGATACAATTTAAAATGCATGATCTTATTAGGATCCATTTTTTAATCAGGTCAGCCAGCGAATAAAGCTTTATTTTAAATAAAGTTTTAATATTACAGCATTAATTGCTTTAGGGTACAATTTCTCTCTACATTTTTCCAAAGTTGGCAGGTCTTAAAATAAGAGTTTAAAAAAAGCCCAGGCGGTGATCGGTCTGACAGCGGTGCCACTGCAGTATCGCACTCGGTCTTGCAGGCGCGCAGCGCCCCCTTATGGCTAAATCTATTTTTGTTCCCGTTCACTGGGCTCTTATTTTTACTTCTTATTAAACAGTTAAAACATTTCATTAGCAGACCCAGTGCTCTGCGGGGGGGGGGGGGGGTTTAAGCAGGAAACATTCCAACTTGAGGACAAGACCCGCAGTTTTACCAGCTGCTAAATTACATTTACTGTCATTTAAATTAATAGTTACAGGAATTTATTACTAATGGTTATTAACCGGTTACATCCTGTTTGTCTCTTTCTATCGGACGTCAGTCTACTCCGCCGGATTATCAGGCACAAAAGCAGCTGCCTTCTGTCTGTAGTTGTATGAAGGGTGAAACTGCTCCGCGGCTCGAGGACGCGGGTTTTCCCCCTTAATTGTGCTAAATTTATCCTGCTGTGTAAATTATTTATTTAACTGGTGGTTATTTATTGATGTAAGTAGTACAGTCGAGTCACACTGGATAAGCAGTGATACTGTTTCCACGGTGCTGCATGGTCCTGTTCACTTAAAAATAATAAAAAATAAAGGGCAGAACTTGAGAAGTGGATAACTCGCTGTAGCCCATATTCCTGAGTTAACGACATTGGTAAAGTGGTCACACACCATCTGTCCCTCCGGCGACAGTAAATCAGTTAAACCGGCACCACCGCCAGCCCGACTTGGCACTTTTCAGTCGGCCGGAGGAAGGTTGTGTTGGTCACGTCAGTCGCTGCACAGCTGCCACATGAACCGCATCCCGGAACGGCGAGATCGACGACCGCAAACTGGATACAAACTGGCCTGATGAGGTAACTTGTTGGCTATCGTATTAAAGCATATTTATTTACTCTCTTTCAGGGATTTTAGTAACAACATTGCTTATCACAATAAACCACTATTTAAAAAAAGTTTGTTATGGCTTCAGAGACAGTGGACGTGTGTCAGTTAGAGGCCAACTGCTGCACCTCCTATGAATATTTATAGGAATGTCAAAATGAGTCAATTACGGATTATTTTCCTCAGAAATAGTGAACTCTAAACACTTAGTTGCATAAATAATACTAGTACATAAATAATACAGCACTGTATGTAAAATAATACTTTATACCACTTTCAGTGACTTAGTAACAACAGATTATTATGATAGAACACTATTAAAAAAAGATGCTGAATGACGGACGGCTTCCTGTCAGTTCGTTCGTTCGTGCGGGGGACGGTCACCCCTCCTCCTCCTCGGCAGCCGCACTACCAGCAGCGAACGTCCCGCAACTTCTATAAACCAACAGCTGCAGCTCCTATGAACGTTCATACGAACTTTAACGTAAAAACGCTCCTTGCAGCGCTGTATGACTGACTGTTGTGCGAAGAAACGGCAAGATCTACACACTGTCGAAGACCAGTATTTACATGATGTTAACATGTTCACGGTCGGCGTCCGCGCTGTTATTGATAATGGACTCCGTAGGGTTACGGCCATAACCCCCTCAAGGCCCCCCATGTCGTCCCCTCGGTAAGCAACAACCTCACTTTTGCGTGGCCTAATCGACAAGCCGCGCGTTCACGCGCAACACAGCCTGCGGGTCGTTGCCAAGCCCTGGATTTCCTACCACGGTTGAACACATTAATTATGCACACAGCAAAGCATGATGGGAGCTACGATAGTGCCCTGCGTTACAACAAAAAAAAACCAACTTAAATGTTTTGTTTCCAGCCTGTAAACGGCAATAAAGCGACAGGGAACCGGAGGCTGTGCGCTGAAGCGGACTCCACTGTACAAGTTTAACCGATTCAAAAGAGTAAAATGCTCCCTGGAGCCCGAACTGGTTTCCAGTTCAAGACGCCAAACACCTCTGGGCGGCTGAGCCGTTTCAACACAACGCTGCGCTGCGGCGGGAAAATTCAAACAGAAGCCACATTTCAGCAGACAAACGTTCACAGGGACCTACCTGTCTGTCCACCTTGACCTTCTTTCCTCCCAACACGCCGGAAGCCGCAGAGCAGAACACACCTGGCACTTACCTGCTGCTACCTGGCAGAGGGCGGGGCCTCGCAAGCTGGCCTCGTCGCACACAAAATGCAAAGAACGTGGTGACGTAAAGAGGTTTATTTCCAGTGTTGCGGGATCCGCCCCAGGTAACTGTACACAGGCATCATGCAGTGGTCCAGTTCCAGGAAGCTTATTTTCATGCATTTTCAGAGACGGGGAGACAAANGGCGTTATCATGTCGTCACGTCGCACACAAAATGCAAAGAACGTGGTGACGTAAAGAGGTTTATTTCCAGTGTTGCGGGATCCGCCCCAGGTGACTGTACACAGGCATCATGCAGTGGTCCAGTTCCAGGAAGCTTATTTTCATGCATTTTCAGAGACGGGGAGACAAACGACAATTTTCCCAACGGACTCCATCTACATGCTTATAATACAACACTGCCATTGATGGAGAGGAGCTAAGTATCAGTTTATATATATATATATATATATTATATATATATATATAATATATATATATCTACATATATACATATTTAAATTATTTATTTTACAGACATTAAAATTCAAGTCCTGCTAAAATCCAAAACAAAATAGAAAATAAAGCACATCAACATGTGGAATGCCTGGCGAATGGAAGCTCAGAACGACTGGAACCTTCGTGGGATTCAGTGAACATTCGATGAGATCGTGTCCTTCACGACAGTCCGTTGTTTGTTATTCGGACAGAAGGCATCGCGGCGCCTCCAATGACCCGCGACCCACTCAGAGGCACTTTTTCTCCTGTAAAGAAGCGTTTTCCTTCAGGTCCTTATTGTTCACACTGTACCGGCAGGAGGGGAAAGAAAACAAACAGTGCGATGGGGTCTGTTGTTCCGTAACTCGCTGTTCATTTAAAAATATATATATATTTAAAAAAAAAAAAATCTCATTCTGTTGCTTCGCAGAGGCTCTGGCTGCTGAAATGCGCCGCAAAGGATTTCCACAGCGCACAGCTCAGAAAGCAACACACACACACACCCACATACATACACACACATACACACTTCTCTGGCTGCTGTAGGAAGCAGAGCGTCACTTCCGTAAATACAGCCGTTCAACGTCATCAAAACTACTCTTCGGTAACACTGACAGTAACAGCTGTAACGCTGCAGTGTTTTGCAGGTCGCCAGAGAAGTGACCTTTGGCCTGGGACTGAAGCCCCCTGCAGTGTTCTGTGTGTTACTGGAGTTTGTCAGAATACAATGAGGTCAAAATCTGCATGAGTACAAAGTCATTGTCAGTTAAAATGAGATTACAGTGGATTTAATCCAGTTTTCCGTTATACTGCATTCATACACACACTTACATATGTAAAAATATAGCTATTGTGCAGTAAAAGAGGTTTGATAAATGTTCATACATAAAAACTTAAGTCTTGCGCTCACTCACACACACGCGCACACACACACACACACACACACACACACACACACACACGGCAGCTCTACAGGTACTGATAGAACCTGGAGCAAACGACTTGCGCCCCTGACAGCTTGTGTGGATGTGCGTCTGCTGCCAGGTTTAGGGTCGCCTTGCTCTTGTTCTGCAGACTGCCTCCATTCACCTGTTCCACAGGCGGGGGGGCCCCAGACGCGCCTGCCGAGGACCCCCCCGGCTCCGCTTCGGGCCCTTTGTCGCGGCAGTGCTCTCGGGCAATCCACTCCCGGATGGAAAAGTCCTGCGAGTTGCACTTGGGCTTCGGTCGGCCCACGGCCGAACGCTCTGCCCCCGGGCTTCCTTGGACCCGCCCCTTCCAGTCCTCCGTGGCTGCCAGCTCAGCAAAATCACGGTGCCCCCCCACCGTGTGCCGGCGCCGGACGTTCCTCTTCCTGCGTGTCTCCGGCGAACGCGTCTTCGGGGCACTCGCTCCGAACATGTCGTCTGCCGAGGTCTTCAGGCGGAACTTGAGCCTCTCTGTCAACTTCACCCTCCAGGCCGGTTCCGGCCTCTCGGCTTCAGTCTTGGGAACGCCGGGGGGGGCGAAGCTCCCACTGGACCTGCCCTTCTTCATGACCTCCAGCACCCGGGACAGCCGGTTCGACTCACGCTCAGCCCGCCCCCCTCCCGACGACTCGCTGTCCGTCTTCTGGCGCAGTGACCTCCTCCGGGAGAGGGAGTCGCATTCGATGAGCTTGTGGGAGGGCAGGAGGCGACGGCTGTCCAACTTGGGCGTGGAGCTCCCCTCGGCAGCAGCGGACACCCCCCCGGGAGCGAACACGGAGAAGTCGCTCTCGCTGTCCGTCTCGGCGGGCCTGCCTTCGCTCACCAGCTCGCTGTGCTCGTCGTCCGCCTCGTCCGCACGACTCTCGCTCACCGACTGTGCCTCGGGGCTCAGCATGCTGCCATCGGGCCCCGTCAGGAAGGTCATGGAGGACGTGGTGGAGTAATCCGAGGTGATGGAGCTCACCTCTGCGGCGGCTGCTTCGTCGCACCGCCTCTCAGGACCTGCCGACTTTCTGTGCCGTGTCGTTGGCGCCGAGGCCTGGGAGCTCATGGTGCCCAGGTCAGACGCCGCCTCATCGAACTGGGAGGACGGCTCGGAAAGGGAGGACCTCCCCGCCGCCGGCAGGCGGAGGCTTAGACTCGGTGAGGGCTCGGCTGGAGGCGTCTTCTCTTTCGCAAAAAAGGAGTTCCTGTGACCTTCCTTCTTGACCTTGGTTGTCAACTCTCTGCTGGCCACGTTTCTCTTCTCTGACTCTCGAACTTCTCTCGCGTCAGCCTCCTTCTCATTCCTCAGCTCGCTCGCACTGCGGCTCTGCGCCCGGAGCTCGTTCCTCACAAACACGCCGTCCAGATCGTCATCCGAGCTGCTAGGCTGCGGCTTCTCCCTGAGTGTCTTTCGTTTGCGGCTGGCTGCAGCAAAGATGGAGGAGACCAGCAGATCTCTGCTGTACTGATCCTTCCCGGACCCCCAAGAACCCTGCGTGGAAGAAGAGGGAGGAAGCGGGACAGAGAGAGAGAGGAAGAAAGAAAAACCACAATTAGTTCCATCAACACGGCACCCAAAACACAGCCTACGCAGGTATCTAGATGGCTGGACCACCAGTACTCCACCTGTTCTTCTGTCAGCATCACAGAAAATAAATGCACAAATAAGTAGGAAATACATAAAGCGCGACACGTGAGTAGATGAAGCGTTGTGAATGGTGGGGGGGCTACACCTCCAAGCTCCAGCAGCGGATTTCTTAACCAGCGCTCCACGGCAGGGGTAGCTGCGTTGTGGCAAGCGTGGGGAAGCGACCGTGCGCAACACACGCGTGCAGAAGCCTATTCAAGCTGTAAACGACAGCCAGGTGCCAGCGGTGCAGCGTCATCTAACTCTCAGCAAAAATAAAGTGCCTTTCAAGCTGGATGGATGAAAGACCAAGGAGCATTCATGACGCGAGAGCCCAGGGCTGCCAAACCCTCATTACTCATTCTGATCCCTCTGCCAAGAGTCTGTGTTGCATAGCAAAGCGCTGCTGTTGTTTCCACCCAGCAACTTGTGTTTTTTGTCATTTTGTGATCTAATGGAGCGTACTGGGCCTGCTCTAGAAAACAAGCTCTCCTCTCATCTGTAGCACAAGCTCCGTTGCTCTGGTCCGCACTGACACAGCTGCTTTTACAGAGAGACTGAGCCCGTGTGGGCAACTCTCCTGATCGTGTACCTCGCCGCCCAAAGCACCACAGGAGTGTTCCCAGGCACCTAGACAGACACTCACCTTAGATTTGGCAGAGTCACTAGTGGCCGAATCTGAGAAGAAGAGAGAAAAGAGTGTTAGCGCTACACAGCAGTTGCTGTACTGACCTCACGACCATGATCTTGCGATGTCACAATGTCACGTCAGAGTTCACAGCACAATGAGGGCGCTACCATCGTGAGGGGCAGGAGAATGGAGAAGGAAGCCTGGTGAGCAAGACCGATGGAGGGAGACAGAGAGAGAGACGTGTTCTTCACAGACACATCATGCACAGTGGTCCACCAACACGTATGTGTTACTCAGATCCCTATTTGTAAAGGTGCTCTTTCTTTCCCAAACCTCAGAGGTCCCTGGGGGTCAGATTTCTAAAGATTTGAGGTGTGTGTGTGGGGGGGGGGGCATCTTGAGGATTTTCCCACCCGCTACGGAATCAAAAGTATCTAAAATGCACTTGTTCAGTGATTAGGAAAAGTAAGAACACCCCCTGGAAAGGTTTTGCAGACAAGCAACACACTGTGCCACTCAAGTAGAAGGTAACACTGAATCAATGTATTAAGACATCTGGATGTCTGATCATCATTTAAACACTCCTCATGGGTTAAGGCGACCATCTAAAAAAAAATACCTTTTTTCTTACCTATTCATATCAATAACAGCTTATGCTGGGTCTCCGTGAACAATGGACATCTTTACATTGTAGTTACTCCCAAATTCAGCAATTTCCCATTTTCAATTTCCACAAAAATGATCACACTTCTGGTTCAATTGTTTTGTTATCTGACTATATAATGTGCCTCTGGTCCCCCAAAACAGGTGCAAATGATTTGCAAGTTAATAACTCAAAAGACGGCACAAAGATCAGAACGTTGTTATGACCTAACCACATTGGTAGAACTGCTCGCGTCTGGGAAAGGATACAAAACCATCATAATTCTGTAGATCTACAAATAGAAAAGTGCAGACTATTAGCAACCAGCAAAGAGGAGGCCATCCCACCAAACCCAGCTCACATGCTGACCAAAAGATGCTGCAAGAACTCCAGCTTGACATCAAAGGCTCTATAAACATCTCCTGCTGCAGACGGAGCCAATTTTTGCAACTCAAAGACCAGACAGAGACTGAGCATCTGATGGGATGTCAGAAAGAAAAAAAAGCCTTTGCTCCCACAAAAGAGCAGCACAGGCATAAAAACACTTATAAAGTTTGTGCGATTACTTGGGTCTAGAATACATCTGGGAAGATGGTGCTGGTTAGATGCCATAATTGGACAAACCAAACTGCTTTTCAACATAAGAATCTCAAACCACCACCTGCCTCTTCAGGACTTGGGCAACTTGCTAAAAAGAGTGGCAGGCAGACCCAAACACCTCATGCACAGTTACTTCTCCCTCAGAAGGTTAAAACGGTTTAATAAATAACTGAAAGAAGTACACATGTTCAGTCCCACTTACAGTATTTAAATGGAGATCAGACATCCAGACTGTGTTTAAAATGACACAACTTTCCTGAGGCTGTACTTTCCCCCCCATCACTGGACCTGGGCTGTTCCTCATAACCCCTTTATTGCATGAATACGATCGGTGGAGTTACTTGAGCTCCACCCACATGCTCATAACCCACTTCACTGCTGGTCGTGGGAACAGCCGAAAGGATGATTTCTGACTAATGTCCCTCATGGGATTTGTCAAAGCACAGATACTTTTCCGTTATTCCGCCGTAACGTGGAAAACTACCTGCACGGTATAAAATGGCCCGCTGCATTTCATCCTCCTTCCAGAAGACACGACATTGTAGGACGGGGTAACAGACATGAAGAGACAGGATTGGAGTCAGAAAGAGGCTAAGGTGCAGTAGATGTGCTGCAGGAGGGGGCTGTGATGTCACATTGTGCAGCATGACGACTGGACAGCAGCTATGAGGGAGGAGACAGCAGCGCGGCGTGGCATCAGCGGGAGACAGACAGGCGCGAGACATGATGGGGGGGGGAGAAAGGGGCTAGCTAGCCAGAAGGTACACTGCAGGAGAAGATGAGGAAAGTCCTCTACACGACCAGTTGGGGAAACGTGTCAGATTTATCCAACATTGGAGCGTTTTTCCCAAGAGAAGAGTTTCTCAATTTCATTTTTGACATCTACATACTGCAAATGTTTCTTCCTTCTACTGAGGTGTAAAGTGCTTTAAAGCTGAGCCCCCAACCACACCCCTTTTTGACACATGGTGGTAACGCCACACAGTTAGTAAGAACCCAGAAAGCATACCATGCTATTTCTCCTCGTGGATTGCTTCAGAGACGAGAAACAGCAGAAAGGCTTAGAGAATGGAGGACTGATCTGTGCGAGGTATTCTTTAAATGGAAATTGTACATCACAGATGACAGTATGGATTTTTATTTCCAATTTACAAGAAGCGGGGGTTTCTGCAGACTAGGCAGCTACATTGGCCACAACAATCCTCCTTCTTCCTACAGTTCCAGCTGTCCATCAGAGACATTACAGAGTCCATGAGTGACATCACCGTGTGATAGACTCCTCCCACTTGGCCTGTTCAAGATCAGTATGTGTAAATGCTGGAAAACCCTTAGACACCCAACAAGGAAAACTAGAGACAGAGGGATCATTTTTTAGGAGGGAAAGAACATGCCGGGTTAGTGACATTCACAGTAGTAGAGGACACGTGTAAAGAACACAAGCAGAGACTCTCGTAGTTCAAAAATGTAAGGAAAAAGGGAGGACAAATGAAATGATGAGGGGAAAATAACTCGAAAGCAACGGAAGTAATGGAAACCAACGTTTTAGACCAAATTAAAAAGAACAAATTTTGAGAAAGAAAGTTACAACAAAATGAAGCAAAGTTGGCAAACTGCTTTGAAGTTTTCCATTTTGTCACAATGGATTTATGCAATATATATGCATGATAAAGAAGTTCAAAGAGTTTGCCAGGGGGAAAATAACTGGCTCGTTCAGCTTTAAAACAACATATCTGATGAAAAGTAAATGTAAGAAATAAACTGAGAACTTTGAAACAATTGGCACTACAAGAATAAGAAACAGTTCCGTTTATTCTTATATTCAAAGCAAAACTGGCATGCATTACTTTTCCTCTCAAAAGGAACATACATTTCTCACTGTGGAAAGCTTAGTAACAAAATATGTGACCCACCCTGCAGGTCACCTGGTCCAGGTGAGTTACCTGATACGTCTCCAGGGGACGTGCCCGTCCGCCCGATGTTGGGTAGCAGGTGGTCGATGTTCGGCACAGGCTGACACTCAACCGTGCTCTCCTGCTGGACCTCGGTCTGCGGGGGGCACAGATGGCTCAGCCTTAGTAGGGAAACAGCCTTCCAGATTCATCCCTCTAAACCGGGTCTCACAACCGTACTGATACGTCACACAGCTGGGGCCTGTGGGTGGCGCTAGAATTCGGGACAATGTGACACACAACGAGGAAGGACTACGTGTCTCTATGTGCAAAAGACCATTTTAAATCCGAGGAGGGACAGTGTAATAAAAGTGGTTTTTTAGAAGGAATAAACATCAGGATGGAAAAGGAACCCCCTTGTGACAGACACTGATATGCATCAATACACACCACTGGTTCCTCATTTCCATCTTCTGTGAAAAACCAATCATACTGCAAGAGAAGAAGACGGAGATCTTCAGAAACCACTCAACACCAGGGAAGAGAAGCTCATGTTTTCCATTACATCTTCAGCTCTTACATGTTGAATGAGGGTCTCAACGATTTTGTACTGGTCAGGCATGTGCGTGACCATGTGGGTCATGTTATCCTCAGAGGTTCTGACCAATGTTGGACCGAACACGATGGCCAGGTTCCGCGGCTCCATCTGCGTGACAAAAGAGGAGAGCCTGAAACCTGCTTTACACACACATATACGCACCTTTTTAACACAGTGAATTCTTTCATCTTACTTCACACATTTCTGTTGGTGGATATTTCACTGGAGAAGTTCAAACTCCTCTAGAGTATCACGAGCTGGGCTGCTGCTCCAACCTGGAATGCTGAAGCTAACACAGCGCTTGCCTGGTGCCTCACCTTGTTTTTCTCAGAGTTCTCCGCCACCGTCTTGAGATGTGCCGAGAGGAACTTGAGCGTTTCGTAGTGGTGACTCGGCAGCTCGTGGAGCTGGAACAGGGAGTGAGGTCAGTTTGCACACACCTTCTATCAGGGAGAAGCACAATGGGAGTGTTACACTCACCAGCTTCTTCAGTATCTTCAGCCTCTCAACTGCATCTTCAATCCTGTTGGCTTCAATAAAATCTCCATATTTTTCTGCAAAGATTAAAGGCCACTTAGTACACGTGTAAAACGTACGACTTCATTAAACTCTTGCGATAAAATTTGCAAACATATGAAAGTCATATATTGCTCACTATTTCTTAAAATTTTGCCAATATTTTGCACAGATGTTTGTTGTAATATTACACAAAATGTATAAAGTAGTGATGTTTTCTCTTGGTAGAATGGACCATTTAAATATGCGTAAGACAACACTTTCAAAAAATATCCCTAGATGTAAAGAAAAGTACAAAAAAAACAACAAACAAACAAAAGAAAACATGCAGTTAAATAATGAGGTGATTCTCTTGAAATCTTACCATTGGTAAACAAAGGTTCTGGAAGCTTCCGGAAGAAGGATTTGAGCAAACTGCTGATCACGTTGAGGTCTTTCCATTTCTGTAAGGTAAAAGCACGAGAGAAAGAAATAGAACGTGAGGCGAAAGAGAGATCTGTGACGTGAGGAGGGTCTCGTGAAGCAGGACACTCACATCATCCTGGACGTCGATGTCCACCAGACCCTTGTTGTTTAGCTCCTCCTGCATGCTAGAGATGGCGGCGTTGTTACCAGGGACACGGTAGATTCCCGTGTACTCCAGGCCTCGCTCCTCAACGAGTTTGCAACACACCTCCACAATGAGGGGCACAAACTGGAGCAGAGAGGGAACAGGGTTGGAAACAGCGCCACTCAGAGACAATTTGCTGTAACAACACCCTGGCACACTGGCAGACAGCACATGCACACTGACCCTCTGTGCTCCATCTGCTGCCGTGACCGAGTTGGAAACACACTGATGGTCAGAAAACACCCCCCGACACGCTATGAAACAGCCCACGCCGATATATCAAGGGAGGAAATGAGGAAGCCTTTTCAAAAGCACTGTTTCGGGAACTGTTTTCACAAAAGGTGAAGAACTGTGATAAGCTGTATAAATAAAAGTAACGTTTGAAAGCGTGCATGGATAAAAATTACTTTAAAAAAAAGATTTTCTGGGAGCTAACAGAGAAAAATAAAACCAAGAAAAAATTATGCAATTATACACAACTGAGTGTCATGTTACAGAGGAAAAAAACCAGAATGTAGCACTACAAAAGACCACTATATACACTATGTATGGAACGTACAGGAAGTCAATTGGGAATTCAGGCCTTACCTTGTTGGTATGGGCGGGTGGGCAGTCGTCCAGCCGAACCCCGAAGGTGACCCCTGCAGGAGGCTTCTTCTCAAAGGGCTTCCTGATGAGACCTGGGATGCCTTTCCGACGGGAGCCCTTGTCCTTGGGGGGACTGCTGTCATCTGAGAGGTCCAGCACATGGATTTGCACACACACACACACAAATACAGGTGAGAAAACATCCATGTGTACACAAAGAGAGCTATGCACACCCAGCAAACATATACAAACCAAAGAACCCAAAAGCAGTAAAGCTTCATAGCAGACACACCTTTGTGTACAGCCTTCTTCTCACTGTCCCTTGGGGAGTGTGGACTCAAGCTCTTGTTCTCCCCTTTCCCACCCAAGAAGTTTGGTCTAAGGGACTGGCGGGAGGCCTTGGGTGAAGGCTCTGTCTTGCTGCCAGTGGGGCTGAGACACAGACACACACACACACACACACAGTTTGGTTACAAACCAAAGCTCGATTACTGACACATCACTGAGTAAGATTCTGACAGCCATGTAGGATTAAGGGACCCTGTTTACCTCATCAGGTTGTTGTACTCCTTTATTTTCCTGCTGATTAGATCCCGGCTGGTAACACCTGCATCCTATAAATGAAAATAGGAGAGAGCATCAGACTGCAGGTATTGAGCACAGAGGTGCACCAGTTCCATAAATGGGAACAGAGCAGCCTGTCGTGTCGTGCACTTGCTGTCAAGATGTGATGTTCTGTACTATAGGACACACAAAGAGGAAAAATCACAGTGGCCATTAACACTGAAACCTGGTAAAGTGTAGCCGTGGACTGTTGATCCATCTATGACAGTATGCAGCCTCTCAACCTGAGCACCTCCTTTGTTTACCAGTGGCTGAAGATACTGAAGAACCTCACCTCCTCGTCCAGGTTGCTGTTCTCCTGGATGACGCGGATCCAGGAAAGCATGTCCTCCCGGTCCTCTGCCTGGAACAGGTACTCACAGTCCGAGGTGGTGAGCCGCAGTACATTCTTGCGCTTGGTATCGCTGTAGGAGATGTCAATCAGGCAGGCTTTGATGCTGATTGGCTGAAGCTCATCTTCGGACTGTGAGGAGGCATGGGCCAGGCCCTCCTTCCTGTCCTTGAAGAGGCAGAGCGAGTCCCCCCGTAACACAGCGTACATCTGCTTCCAGGGCCGGATGCCTCCACCCACGCGCTGAAGAGCAAGGAGAAGCTGATATGTCGACTTCCAGTTGGATCAGTGGGATCAAAATCTCCGCATACAGGCCAACAGTCATCAAGTCCCTCAAGTTTTTGTAAATA
The DNA here is from genome assembly GCA_900497675.1 of Arapaima gigas. NCBI lineage: Eukaryota > Metazoa > Chordata > Actinopteri > Osteoglossiformes > Osteoglossidae > Arapaima > Arapaima gigas. The sequence continues at coordinate 1,037,232 of UFQX01000096.1, forward strand.
GTGCAGCAATAACAGTACCAGCTATTGGTCTATCCATTGTCAATAACCACATGTCCTAATGCTGAGTTGCTGAAGCATATCTCAGCAACGTGTAAACTGAACACGAGAGCACACGAGTGGAGTACCTTTCCCTTTTCGGTGCTGAGCTGCCTGAAGTACAGAAAACCTTCCTTGGTGGCATCACTGAAGATTTCAGAGGAGGAATCTCTTCTTGATCCAGAATCATCTGAGGACCTGTCTGTCAGCTAAAACCCATCATACAATCATTTTGGCCATGATCAAAAAGTCAAACTATACAAATCCAGCAACTGGTTACCTACAATTAGATGAGCTTTTCATGAGGAAGGCATCCTATAGGAGGGACTGAACAAAAGTGTCAGAGTCGCTGTTGGAATTTATCTCAGAGGGGTGTTAGTGCTCGTAATGTCTTAGGATATAAGCAAGAGCAAGTTGAAAGAGGTATGTCACATACAAGCACAGACTGATTTTGATAGACACTCTGACAGCGTGACAAGTACATTCACTAGGTTGTCTGCTTTTGGATTACATAACAAGCCAAGGGCTCTGGAAGAAAAGCAGAGCTGATGTCCAATGTCTGCTACTGTCCAGTCCCTGCTGTTTCTGGTTGTTCTCGAGTTGAAGAACGCAGCTTCTTGTCAATCCTTTTTATCCACCTAGGCCATTTCTGAACACTATAATCCTCAAGATCCCCTCCCCCACCTTGAGCAAAGGATGTGAAAATGACAGCACATTCAGAAGCATTCAAACGCCTCCTAAAATGGGATGCTATTGCAAACCTGCGGCTTTCTGAGCATGTTTCTGTTTGTGAAAGGCTGGGAGTCTCACCTTCCGCAGGCCCCTGAGACCAGGTATGTGCTTAAAGGACGAGCTTCTGTTAGGAAGATTGAGAAAAAAAGAGACATGTTCTGTAAGAGCCCTGAACAATGAAAGATTAACACCAAACACAACTCAAGTAGGCCCTCATATGTATACCCTCTTCCTTCTTCTCTGTAGTTGTCCAATCCCTCATCGCAGGACTTGGAACGCTCAGTTTTGGCATCAGACTCCGATTCCAAGATTGTAAGACGAAGAGAATCTTTAACAACAAAAAGTCATTGAAACATTACTGTTAAAAGACAGTTTCCAGTAAAAGGCAGCACTGGTTCACCTGTCTAAGTATAACAGTCTGTGGGACAATGCTAGGCTAAAGGAATGGACCTTTACGGTGTACTATTCCTTTCACTGAATCAAGGTGACTTACAGGAGTTCCACACAAAGCTGCATTTTCAAATGCACTTGAACCAGTGTCCCTGCTGCATTTTCCTTACTGCGGTACTAAGTGACAGCGCAGTACTACTCCCGTGCTGGAAGATCTCGTCCTCACCTTGGTCATGTGACAGCTGACGTCGAATATGGGGAGATGGGGAGGTGGGGCTGGGTGGGATCGTTGTTATGACTGGTGTGACAGATATGACTGCAGAGGCTGGAATGTGTGCGGCATCGTGGTCGGCGCTTGGGCTGGAAGGCTCATCTGGAACAATGTTACAGAAACATTAAGAATCCACGGGGTGGCCGAGTAATTTTCTGAGATTTTTACATTTTTTCCGTTAACCAGGACCCTGAAGCACACACGCGGGCCATTTCCAGCAGCGTCTTACAAAAGCCTGCAACATCCTAGCTGGACAATAAGCCTCTTATGGGTTGGGGTTAGGGTAAGGTTAGGGTTAGACGTTTAGTGACATAATGGGTTCACACCCCAAAGTTCTGTGAGCTGGCAGTGTTAGCTACCAGCAGGATGAGCAATGCTGCAGCTTTCGCAATGAAACAGGCCTTTATCACTGGTACACACAACAGAAGACAAAGCAATCTTACATCACCTTAGCAATGACCACATCGCAGGGTTTCAATCTAACACAACAGGAAACTGACTAAAGGCAAAATGGGCTATAACGCAAAATCTGTGCAGACACGCAATCATATCCTGAACCCTAAACAAACATCTGAAATTATTTTTATCAAGTCTATAAACCAAACTGACATTTCCATGTCTACAATTACTCATCCCTTGCAGCCTGTTACATGATGGAATTTGCATCCTGCTCTTAACCAGAAGCCCCCCCCCCCCGTCCTTTTTTAACTATAGATAAAAAAGGATGTACTCTGTCTAGAGATAGTACAGTGGCGCAGTGGGTAGCTTCTAGATGTTCGTTTGAAGCCGACTGTGTGGCATTTACAAGTCATCACTGCATTTGTGTGGGTTTCCTCCAACAGTCCAAAGATGTGTTTAAGGTTTACTGGTGTCTAAATTGCCAGTTGTTTCTATAAATGAATGAATGGACTGGCACTCAGTTTAGGTTCTGGTCCCCTGCAACCCTGCAATGAACACGTGGTTGTTGATAAAGAATGAATGGTGAATGCATGCTGGGGAAGAGTATATCCCGTTACATTTTTGTGCTGTTTTGATAAGATCATCGGACTCATTTTACTGTAGTAACATGATAAATTACGTTGAATCTAAGTAGCTGATTTTCTAAGGCTTACATAAAGTGGATTTATTTTTATCTGTGTTTAACAATTGTGGTGTTGAATTTTTCATACCAGTAAAATAAAACTCTTATATCCGCATCAAAACACCTGAGATCTTTGAGTTTCAGTCTGTGTTCCCCTTGTGTCTACGTGGGTTTCCTCTGGGTGCTACAGTTTTTCTCCACAGTCCAAATACATGTGATTCATGTAATTCAAAAGTACCCATAGTGTGTGACTGTAGCCACCGTGCGTTGGACTGGCGTCTCAGTCAGGGTGCAGTTTCATAGGCTAGTGTCCTACAATTCGGGATAAACTTCAGAACACCACACTCCTGACCTGCACTTTAAAGTCATTAATGATAATGGATGGATGGTAAAATACACTGTAAAGACCAAATCAGTCAACAGCACGTTCACTGGAAAAGCTGAATAATCCACAAATAGCACGTGTTTACACCTAGCCTGACAGCCTATGTGGATGGGAAAACAGTTTAAAATAAGGATTTAGTAATGATCTGGACAACTTCCTTTAACACTGCATTCTCACACACAAAAAAAAAAAATCAGCGTTGAGTTAGTTAAAAAATACCAAATGAGTCTGACTATTTGAAAAATAATCTTGGAATCAGTACAGCCATTCAAATTATTGTATTGCATCAAATTTGAAAATTAACACCAATATACCGTATCCTATACAATCAATACATGTGGAAATATTAAAATATTTATACGTATATGTAAATTTAAGTCCATTGTGGCTGTAAAACATTGCTATAAATGATACACAGCAGGAACTCATAAAAATGATAAAACATTGTGTGCCGACACAAATCTGAGCAGGGTAAATCTAAGCAAGCCCAATAGGAGATGCAAAAATCTGATTTTACACTGAAGATGTCAGCTGATGTGGTGAGAGCACGGCCTCAATCGCAACACTCACGACGCAGATGCCGTAAAAGAGGACAGATGGTGTTTTTCTCCCAGTTCTGTATTTCAAAAGACAAGCATTCTTCATCTGTGCGTCTCTCTCCCGCGCCCAGGAACTTCGAGCTGAACAGATCTTTCCTCAGAACTTCTCCATAGCAGAGAGGCTGCTTGAGCGAGAAATATGAAACCGCTGTCCTACTTACAGCCGATCACTGGAGAGTGTCGGTGTCGAGCGCTCTCACCCACCGTCGGGCTCCTCCATGGGCTGGTACAGCCTGTCGGTGCAGTCGCTGCAAGCCAGGCATTGTACGGGCCGGCTCAGCCAAGCCGCAGGGGCCACACACCACAGCCATGCTGGCTCCTCAGCTCCCAGTCTCTCTGCCAGCAGCATGGCATCTCCGGTCCCTCTGGGAACCCAACAGAGGCAGCAAGGGCTTCTGGGCCCTCAGAGCGGTCGGCAGTGTGGTCAAGCAGGCCTGGTCAAACAATTCCATTGATAGGGCACTGGGCTAGCTGCCCCCCCATCCTCCTGCATATGAACAAATTCCACTGCCACTGTGGTGCTGCGGGTACTGTGACTCATGCCTTTGTCTACAACTACTGCCACCACAATTCGTGTGAACTGCAGCAACAGTTCACATGAAATTGCCCTCCGCCTGTGTGAATTCACAGGTCTCACGTCCCAGCTGTGTGAACTTTCTGATGCCTGTTCATCAGAACTTTGCAGAGCTTGAAGAGCAACAGCCTGCTTGTTGCTGCAGGATCTCCACGCATTGTTAACATACCAAAATCCCCTCTTGTCCAGTATTTCCTGAACTGCTTTAGCGTAAAGAAGAAAAAAACCCACCTACAAGACAAAAAAAACCCACTACTGTGTAAGATAAGGGCTCACACAGACTGGCTGTGAACATGTGCTCGGCATGGGCCAGCCGAGCCCCACTTGCCACGATCAGAACCAGGACACCACTTCACTTTATGAAAGTAAAACAGATTCGTTCTGTACTGCGACAACCAAAAATGTAGGAAAGGCAAGATTTGTTCTCATGTTCTAGAGCAAAACCTCAGCAACCGAGCTCATGGGCCTGACGGAACGAGGTTCTCCCACAGTGCCGTAGCTCCTAATTTTCCAATAAGAAACTCAACCCAAAATAAAACACACAGATCTGGGCCAGGCTGCCATTGCGATGCCTTAAAAACACACCACAGCACTCTTACAACTGTGTATGATTTTTCTTATCTATGCTCCACGTTAAGTTCAAAAACTGAACCAACAACATCAACTACGAAACTCCAGACATTAACCTGCAAGACTTGTTCAGGGGAATTAAGCTGTGTCAGCACACACAACAATACCATAAACCCATTCATGGCTCACAGAAGTAGAGTGGGTGGAGAGGCACTGCGAAGCAGACACTGAGCTGACTCAGACGCTGTGCAGGAAGTGTCGCAACGGCCGTCTGGCTGTCCGAGCGTGGCACCATCGTAGGACCACTTTGATGCTGGGCTCAGACTTGTCGTGAAGCAAACAAAACCCTGGTGTGCGGCTAGTGCTGTCGGTGAAACGGGCAAATCTGAGCAAGTGACAAAGTGACAAGTCCCAACAGCAGCGGGAATAGGGAAAGTGCTAAACCAGGGAAGCTGTGAAGGATCACATTTAGGGTTACAGGTTTATGGGTGGGAAGTCTGAAAATACCAGAGTGTGACCATGTTCCACACACAGTGAGATGGATTAGAGAAACGAGACCTTTTAATTCTGCTGCTGTCCTCCTACACGGTCCTCTGTCATCATCTTACTGTACCTGTGTTTGTGGGAATATTTTCACATGACTCTTCAGCGTGGAATGTCTCCCTTAGAGCTCAGAGCTACTTACTTTTTCACACACAGTGCCTTGGAATAGTTCACAATGAGTTCACACTCATTACAAATGGTGATATTCTGTGATAAAATATTACAGAACACAATTTCTAAGTACTATTTGTGATTCAGTAAAAACATGGTAACTGGTTAAAGATCTAGGTATGATTACAAAGCACTGTATTTATCCTCCTAATGGATGCATGACTCAAAGTCATTGTTTCTGTCTCCAACCCACAGGAAACGGACATGTGATAAGCAGTGACATCGAATGTAAAGTTTTGCCACAAACACGCCGACCAGGTGACGGTGGAGTCTCTCCACCGCGGGGGTGTATCAGAACTGGACTGCTGAGATCCTCAGTGGGGTTCACTCAGAGCGGACATCATATCAGGGGTGGGGAGGCCACTCATAAAGGTGGACACATACTCGTAAACCAAAGAGAACAAGTTTTCAAACTCCTGCACATTTGTACAGCTATATGAAATTCCTGTTTGGGAGCACACTGTGATTTTTATTACTATTTATTCATGTAGCTGCTACTTTCCCTACTGTGACTTATAATGGTAAGCTACATATTTACTAAATTTACACAGCTGTCTCCAACCAATATGCTACCTGCTGCCCTCCAGGCTTTACCACCAAATATATAGCACTTAGGAACATTTCCCTGATTGCTAAACATTCTTATGGTCTGCGACATTAAAACTGCACAATAAATTCTTACAAAACCTGAGCGCATGGTGAAAGGAAAAGCGTTATCTTACACTCAGCAAACTGCTCCTGGGAGACAGACCGTAATGGACACCCTCCCCAAACTGCACTAAGTGTCAATTTCCCCACCTCAGCATCTTCTTCATTCTGCACAATTATTTTCATTCATTTTAAACACACTGTTTTCCAACAGCGTGTTACCCTGCCCTCCAGCCATCCCGAGTCCATTTCCCACTCCCTGCTCACTCAGTTACCATGGCAACACATGAACAAGCCCTTGTGGCAAAGCATCCGCCATACCTATGAAGGGAATGGAATCCAGGGAGTCGTCCAGGTTGCTGGAGCAAGAGGTCTTATGCTGATCAACCAGCCGCTTTATGTGGACCTCCCGACGTGCATCGTTGGGGAGCCAGCAGGTGGCGCTGGTCGAGGACTCTCTGTCGCACTCGTTCACTGCCAGAATGTAGGAAGGGTGGCGAAGCGTAGGCCTCTCCGCTGCTGTCTTGTCCCGCAGGACCACGCCATCAAGCGGAGCAGGAACCTGCCCATTGCTGGTGGGTGTGGAACCGGCACCTCGCTTCAGCAAAGGAGTCCTAGAGGGCCCGGAACATGAAGTGGTCCTAGTGTTGGAGGGCTGCTCTTTGGCTGGCTCCTGAAGGCTCTCTGCACGGGCTCGCGACTGGAGCTGCAGGTGCTGCACGGCTTCAGCTAAGTGGGCAGCCAGCACCCCCACCCCCTGTTGGCCCTTCACTGGGTCAGCACAACCCGATGCTGTTGGAGAGGTGGGCTCTGTTGAAGAGTTCTTTACCAGCAACCGCGAAGGCCGGCTAGTGTTCACTGGTCCTTCCCCCGTGGTGGTGAACAATGACGTAATGGGCACACTCTGGAAGTTTCCACCAACCAAACGGCTGTCTGAGCCATATGACGGGGGTGCTCGGTAGTTTTGGCTAAGGGACCAAGCCGGAAGGGACTGCCTGCTCCCCGGAGAGCTGTCTGCGAAAATCAGGGGCCTGGCTTCCAACTCTGTCCTGCTGCATCCCACTCTGTCCCCCAGGCGGCCCAGGTAGTCACAGGAGCGTGCCCGGGGCTTGGGCCTCCCCGCGGGTGCTGAGGACAGTGCATCTTGTGAGGCACTGCGGGGCCAATCCTTGGCAAGGGCAGTGTGCTCAGCGCTGCCCAGCCGCTCCTGTGAGGCACTGCGGGCTGGGACACCAGAAGGACTCTGGTGTGCCCGGTCATGAGATGTGCTCCTGCATCTTACAGACCCGTGGGGCTTGTACTCAGCCGAATTCTGGGAGGCAGCCCGCAGGCTGTCCAGTCGTTCCTGGATGGTCCGGCACCCATACATGTACAGTCGCTTGTTGTCAATGTACTCCTTGTAGGTGGTGTAGTTGCGCCAGTCGATGTTTTGGTAGGCGGCAGGGGAACACGGTGCAGCCGAAGGGGAGGGAGGGTAATGAGTCCGTTCAGCAGGGAAGGGGTCAACTGCCCCAGGGGACCTGGAAGATGCCGCGTGCCCATCAGAACAGCCTTTGTAGTTAGCAGGCCGGCTCACCGGAGAGGACGTGGAAGGTTCTGATGAATGGGCAGCAAGGTTTTGTGGCTGCCCCCCTGAAGGGTTTGCCTTGACGCTGTGCCGGTTCACCTCAGTTCTGTGGCTTGATCCCATTTGGCCTGCTTGGGCATCTAAGGGCACTGCAACCGTCCGCACGCTTTCGTTGCACATGCACACAACCGTCTGTGCCTTGGATGTCTGTAGGGGCGATGGGGGCACAGGGATCTCCACACGGTAGCTGAGGTCAGGCGGGCCTCCTGTGGGACCTGGTGGCCAGGCCCCTTGGCCCCCCGGTACAGGACTCCTCGGTGCTTCTGCCAAAGGGGATTGGTCAGGAGTGTGAGCCATTCCCGGAGACTTACAGGTTATTCGAGGGTAGCATACAGGCGGTGGTTCTGGGATGTTCCGGGCATTTCCACTGTAGGCCTCATTTCCTTTAAGGTATGCATCATGGGAGTACGCCTGAAAGAAACAGACCATCATTCAGTTCACAAAAGCAGTTAAAAGGAGATGTTGACACATGAGCACCAACAATCAAATACTGTCACCATTCCAGAGAAAACTTAGTAAAAACAATTACTGGAAGAATTTAAACTCAAGTCAGCTGTAAACAAGGCAGGGCAGAACACCTACATGCTCATATTTCACAAAAATCCCAACAGAAATCATGGAATGGAAAGAAAAAAAAACCTGAACCAGTAACAAAATTATTAAAAACAAACAACAGCAGTTGTGTTTCTGCATCAAAAGCTATCAGGAAAGAAAAATAAAGTCTGTGAAGACGACTGAAGAAGCACCAACCATTTCCAGTCAAAAGAAGATTCTTGGCCTGTCTGAGTCCCATGAGCACCAAATGACCTCTCCACTGGAGAAGTGACAGATGCAGCACGGCAGCGAAGGATAAGGGCGCTGTGCCAGGGCAAAAATAAAAACAACCGCGTTGATCTACGTACCTTTTGGCTGAGATAGGGTGTCCGGAGGAACAAGGAGAAGGACATGGAGCCCCGCCAGCCCCTGTGATGCTTGCCAGCAACCGACACCTCGGTAATCATCTCTCACTAACCAAACACTCTAAAAAAGCTTGCGACGTTTAAAAGAATGTAGTGCCTCTGTGTGAAAGTGCCGTGAGGATAGAATGTGAAAGACACTAACATTCCCGTGGAAGGAACAAGAGGAACGGTATTCCACGACCGCCGTACGAACCTGGCAGAGAAAACAAAAATAAGCGGAACTATCTGGGGGACTTTAATCTACACGGTTTCACGCTTGGTGTCCAATTGCACTTCCTGTCTGGATCCAAGTGCGCCCGCACCTCTCCGCTGAATGGGAGACACACCTTCTCCCTTCGCATTGATCTGTTGTAAAAGCGGAGCAGCCAAAGGGGAGGGGCGGCAGTAAACGCAGCTGTGACAGCAGCACGGTGCGGTTTCAAACCGATAGGCAATCAAACAGGTAAAATGTTCACCGGAGTCAAAATGTCAACTAGAATATGGAAAGCAGGACAAGGGGGGAAATGCAGCTCAGCTCCATGGGCAATGACTGTGGACACTGGAGTGCTGTCCACCGTAAATAGACACGAGACAGCGATAACAGTGGAGAGGAAACACAGACAACATAGAAACCGATAGGAGACAAGTTCGTTTTATTTTTTCTCCTTACCAGAGCCGTGATGTCCCTTGAAAACTGCAGACGGTGAGGGCCAAGAGAACGATGGCAAGCAGAAAGAGGGGGAGAAAGCACAAACAGTGAAGAAAGAGACAAGAAAAAACAGTGGTAAAGGAGACAGAGCGAAGCCGTGTAGAGACAGAATTATCCTGACGCTCGATGCTGGATACAACATGCTAAAAATACATGTCTAGCATGGAGCCCCTGGAAGGAACCATCAGAACGAAAGGGCGGTGGCACTGAAAAGCACGGGGACAACCCGTTTGAATAGCAGCAGTGGCTCCTGCTGCACGCAGGAGAGCCAGGAGAAGCCCAGCAGCCATGCTATCACTGAGCTTCGGGGGCAGCTCCCCCCTCCGTAGCACTCTCCAGTACCGCTTGCTCTCACTCCTCTCTCAATCTGCCTCCGCCCCCTTGCTCGTCCACCCCGCTTCCCGCTCACCGTCTCTCTCCATGGCTGGGAAGCTGCCTCTGTTTAGATAGGGAAGCACCCAACTCGCTCAGATGGTGCAGCCCCCACCCACCAACATATCTGCTTTCTCTGGTCGCCACATCAACCTGACCAGAACTGAAAGCCGTCAGCTCCTGGCAGATGTTTTCCCTCCATTTCCTGCCCTTCTCTCTCACTCACAAGCTACGTCCACTTGACGTCTTCCTTCTCCGTTCTCACAGCTGCCTCATGTGTCAGATCACTCGGTCTTGTTATTGCACCTTTTGTCACGTCCTTAGAAGCAATGTTTCTTGCCATAACTACCCCAAGTTGACTACATGTACTGATCAAAGCATTCTTTAATTGCCGTGGTAGCAACAGATGCAAGGCTGCCTTTCCAATCGGGTGGAGCGGAGAGATGAAACAGGCACCCTAGACCCGTGTGTCTGTATGTGTATGTACATGTCTTTTTCTCACAAGCTGACCTTTCTGGTCAAGGATGAGCTGTCGCTGCTTTCTGAAGGAGGTCCTTCTGTTACAGTGGAGCCCTGGTATGTCAGATGGGCAGGTAGAAGGGTCAAGTCAAATGCAGGGCCGAAAGCACGGACCACCACAGCACTCAGTACAGCCATACCCCAACCACATTCAGGTTATGAGAATTTGGCATCGCGGGGGGTTACATTTAATACCCCTGCATTGACTTAGGAGACATTTCCCTGGATTTATTACAATTATATTTCGTGTTCCACCCAACAGCTGAGTGTCTTTGCAGTTAAAGGTTTGGTTTAAACTGTGTTCAGTTTTCGACTGCCATTGTTTGCTGGTCTCACCTGTCACAATCGCGGTAATCATGACCCCATTTGGACTCTCCAAACCCAACTTGTTCGGCACGTCTGAATTTATTTACGTGCTTTTAATTGATTTCTTTTCCTTTCCTGTTCTTTTGTTTATAAACGTTTAAGTGTGAAGTGTGGAACGGCTATGAAAGAGCTGAATGACAATTCCTCACGATACAGCTCAACACTTTAAACACACTGTACTTAACTGATTCCTTTCATATAAACCACATGGAAAGCTGGGAAGTCAAATTATACGCATCATTCCTTTTTGCTAAATGCATCACATGGTTCCATCATGCAACCGGAGCACCGCAGGCCAACAGACTTCCTGCGGCTTAGGGCTGTGCTTTAGCTATGCCTGGAATCCGGCTGTGCGCAAAATAGTAAATAATTTCCATAGCTGAAGTTTTTAATCTTGCCATCCTCCAGCGCAAACCACAGGAACAGAAAAAAAGCCCCCATATCTCAGGTTCCTGGCAGTGGACACAGGGCACTGCTCTCTGTGTGGGTGGCCATCTCAGAAGTAGCCCAGACTGGCACCCTAAGGTAAGGTCCATTGCCTGCCCCACGCATTACCAGCAGCCTTGTCACTGTTGCTCAAGACATGGCGCTTTATGCCAGTATGACTCCATGTCTGACAGAGGCATCTGGCTCCTTGCAGGATGAAACAGCAGCCACATCACAGGCCTTGTGCCTGAAATGTATCTGCCTCTTTCTCTCTGCACGCAACAGGTCACACAGCACCATTTACACACTAAGCGTCCAACTCACAAAGCAATGTATGTCCTGTGCAGCAATGTATACTTCAGACCAGCTATATACAGCATGTATCGCCAATCCTCGTCCCTCCACTGGCTCCCTGTCGCTGCCTGTCTCGAGTTTAAGTCTCTGGTTACAACCGACAAGTCAATCATTGGATCTGCTCTGATACCTACAGGACCTTCTTGCGTGCTACAGCCCAGCCAGACAATTATGCTGCTCCCCAACTGGCCACTTGGTGGTCCCACACACAAGGAGTCCAAAATCAAAAGCCTGAAGGTTCTCGGCTTTGGCTCCGATATGACAGAACGAGCTCCCTTTCTCTCAGAACTGCCGAATCTCTCTCAACGCATCTTCAGATCTACTTCTCTCGTCATCTCATCTGCACTATATTGCTGGTATGAGTAAAAAAAAAGTTTATACTCCCTATAAATTCTTTACACAGCTACGAGTGTATTTGATGCTGGCAAAAATGGTGCCGTTAAATTATAAACTATTGTATTTCTGCATTTGTATCTCTCCATCTACACTTTGTTTTCTTGGAGTTGCAAGTCTGTTTGGAGACAAGCAACTGTGAGAATAAAAAGATTAAAATGTAAATGTTTTCTATTTAAAAAAACACAAAACGGGGGACTTCATACCTGTATCCTTTGAGTTCAGAAGCATTGGCTGCAACCACATTTCCACCCGCACCCACTAATGTATTTCTGACTTAACAGCACCCCCCATCCAGTTCAGTTATAGGAAATGACAACATAATAAAAATTAGCTAAGACAAAATCAGACTCAATAGACAGTTTAAGAAGAGGGTAAATGCACTGACTGTCTTTGTTGGTTCTGATCCGGTTTCGTTGGCAGTTCCCCTAGAGCTCAGTGTGAGCCCAGAGGGAAGGAAATCCTTTGTCGAGAGCAGTCTGACAGGACCACCACCAAGCCACTGTAGATGACCTTGCATTGAGCCCAAGGTGCCCATGGGGCATGTGAACACCACTCTCTCACCTCCCCTGACTGAGAGCTCTTCTCTCAGTGTATCGACAACCCCCATTCAATGTGTTGCACCTTAAAATTGGAAAATAATCCTCTTCCAAATTTTAATCTGAAAACTAAGCAGAGGACACTAGATGTTTTTTCTGATATCTGATAAGCATAACTGATGATATGTTAATATCAATATGTTTTATCATCTCCTTGTGCCCCCCAGTAAGACAGGTATCATGACTGAAAGTACATGTACCTGAATGCCAGCTAAACAGCAAAAACATTTCTATGTGAAGGATGCCTGTGGCTGATTCAATGCCTCTCCTCTCCTAATGCACCAGTATGTAACCATTCATTTCCGGAAAGCCAAACATCAACAGTTCACGTGGATTTCTCACAACACTGTCAAATTCTACGAGGGAAAACAACCCATCTGTTAATTTCTTGGACCACAAAAATAAAATATAACCAATCATTTGACATCCTATCCAAAAGGAAAACATTTAAAAGATAAATATACATTCAAAAAAGTTTTTAAAAAATTCAAATTAGGCCCCTCAGATGTAAAACTGTAGCTGAGTAGGACTACAGGGACTTTTACAATTCTTCTTCCTTAAATGATGTTTAAAAGGGCAGTGAAAAACCTTTCTAAAAATTAGACCAAATTAAAGTGCTGAACTTCTTTAAAAATCCTAGGAGTAGTTGAACCTCCCTGCTTGACCTGCCCTGGCCTGAGCAGTGAGAAGTGGACCACACTGTAAAGGAGTGAGTGTGTAAAACCCTGTACGTACCAGCTGTAGTATGTCCTCATCTTTCGGCATCACACAGAGTTCAAGAGTGGTGTCGCTAAAATAGAAATGTGGGACATAAGTGTCAAACGGCCGACAAACTCCAGCGGGCACCATATTACACAACACAGGCAGCTGAGTCAAGTTACAGAAACTAGTCCTGCCTTTCCCCTCGCTGACGTGAGTTCACCCTGATAAAAGCAAATTCATCCTGCCAGCCTGGTGGTTATTGGGAGCTGCGTCTAACAGCTGACAGAACATGTTTATGGAAAGGTATGGTGAATAATACGAGTGAACTTAGTGAACTAAGCCAAAACTCGATACTCAAGACAAATTCAGGTAAATAGTGCATAAAAAACTCGCACTATACAGAACATTTAAATAAAGTGATGTGGCTGTGGTGTCTCAAGTAAAATTTGTTACTTTATGATGGATGAATTACAGGTATTTCCATGTTAATTTATGTGACTCAAAAATATCTTAGGGAGCGTATAGTATACCTATAAAACTGACAACATATTAAACATTTTGCCTGTGGGTCCTTACCTGTTTTGTATCAACGCTATCACCTGGGAATACGTCTTTCCAATAATGCTTTCCCCATTTACTTTGACAATCCGGTCCCCTGCGATAGAACAAAGAATATCAGGTCAGCAAGTCAGCCCAGCAACCCCCACTGAGGAAACAACGGGCTCCCATGGGAAAGGACAGTGTTGGATGCAGAATTGCAGCAACTGAAATCCACTTAATATCCTGCACAGGGCTCTTCATTTCCAATGGACATGATCCAAATCTCAGGCTCCCCCACAGGCTTACAACACGAGGGGGGGGTTGGACAGCAGGGTTTACGAGCTGGAGGCAAATTTGACAGGAAAAAAAACATGCAGAAAAGTCCACATGAAACCCCTTCGAATTTTACTCTCAAGAGTGACGGGTTCCGCTTTAATATCTCATTACTCCATCACTAATACTGACGTACTATATCATCATTCAGTGTTATCTGTTATCAACAATGCCTAAACAGACTACTGTCTAAAAAAGACACAAACATCGGATCTTCCAATTACAATCACAACTGGGATCGAAAGTCTGTTCATAAGTAGATTTGTTCATAAATGCAGCCACATCACAATCTATGAAAGGCCCTTGATTTTTTCCATGGGTTTAGTTCAGTGAACAGACGTGCAACATTCATCATCTCGTAACTGATCATCAGCAGTCAGGAACAGGACACAGCAGCTGTGAACACTGTGGAAGTGAAGTGAATTAATGCAGCTCTACATTCCTGCTCAGGTTTACTGAAATCTACCACCCACGTATGGAAAAGTTTTTGCCCTGCTACAAACAAATTTCTGCAAAACAGAATGCAGAGGTAAATCCAGTTTAATAAATAAAATGAAAAATGTTTTAGCTTTGAAAATTCTTAACTGGAATGTTATCAATATGAGGGTCTAGAGTATGAATCTTACCATGACCCTCATCACATGAGTATAGCAGTACTGTACCTGTGCAGAGTCCAGCTCCGTGGGCAGGACCTCCCTCCTTCACCTGCTTGACAAAGATGGTGTCCATGGGCTCCAGGCGGGTCCGCTGTCTCCCTGGCAAAAATGGAGCAGCGCAAAGTCACTTTCCACCTGGGCGATCACAACAGCCGGACTGTACTGCGGTTCCTTTAAGAAGAAAGCTGTTGTATCAAATGGCAAGCGATGCAGAACATGTGAATCTCAGCGTCTCCACGTTTTCAAATCCCCGATATAACAAGTGGTACATATTAACTGGATCTCTATCTGAGTCTCCAAGACGCACGGTGTTGTCCAAGTACAGCCAAAGTACATCACGGAAATACTCTAAATCTGTGTGAGTGTAAAGCCAGGTGACAACACTGCGCGCAATCTTTGCCTTGTGTGGCCCGTGCCAGTTTGTGTCCATTACCACAGGTAAAGTTCATTTTTTCTTTTTTTATTGTTTTCATTTTTTACACATAAATTTAACTATTAAGTTGGTTGCTATTAAAATTTGTAATAAAAAACAATGAGATTACATCTTGAAAAATAATACCTTCATTGTACTTTACATCTATGAAAACTGCAAGCGATGTCACATTACATTAGACGTGGATCTGATACGTAAACTGTTAATAAAAATGGCCTTTCTTAAACATACATTTCTGCACACCACACTGACATGACATAATGCATCAGATATTAAATATGTAACTATTTGCAGATTATAAAAAATATGTGAGAACCCGTTTAGACACCAAAGTGACACGGTTCACCTAAATAAAGTGATTAACATATTTTCCCAGAAGGCTCCGTGGGCAAATTCGCATCTGTTCCACCATGAAACAGATTTGTTTATCTTGCTGCGCAACTGCTGGGGGATCCACAGAATCTTAAGAGGGAGAGAAGCTTCACGTCTACTACCGAAAAGGTCACCTTTCATAAGTGCACAGGATTCAAGGAGGTTGAGAAGTCATGCAGACGTGTAAAAGCAACACACACATGACCGGGGGGCTGGGCTTACTGACCTCATGTGAGTAATATATTATGACATCACAGTTCTGCACACGTTCTGTGAGGTCACTAGGCAATGGAGTGATTTCAGTGGCACAGCAGGTAGCTCTACTGCATCAAAGCTCCTGTAAATTCTGGATGAGGGTTCAAGTCTTGCTTTGTCCTTGTGGAGTTATGTTCTGCCCGTGTTCACATGGGTTTCTTCCAGGTGCTCCAGTTTCCTCACATAAGCCAAACATATGTGTTTCAGGTGAGCTGGTTGCACTAAACTGCTGATGTTGTGTGTGCGTTTCAGAGCATCTCACGTTATTCTGCAGTAGAGATGGGCTAAGGACTGTAGGGACCAACAAGGCACTCAAATACAGTGTTTGTCGAATAAGGGTTTTAATGCTGGACCAAAAAACGTTCCCCCCAAAACAACTGCTGTAATAGAAGGGCATTACCTCCTGTGATCGGTGAGGACTAAGGTACGTGAGGTGTAAACATGAATGGCTACACCTCGGCATTTTCCCTGAAAACCCAAACAAAAACTTACATCAAGGTAAAGGCAAAAAATAAAATGACACCCTTCTGGAACGTCTTAGCAGTACACAATCAGACCTGTGAATTATTGTACCCTTTGCCCTTGTTTAATATTAACTACGTGGGTGTAGCCATTCCTCAGTGTACTACTTCTGTCTCTATTCTGCTGTAATCCAGGGTTATTATGTTCTTCATTAAAAATAAATTACGAAATGAACAAATCGTACGCAGATGTGTAGTTTGTGACGATCTGGGAGACACAGAGAAGACACTTGCACTGCATGGTAGGCAGAATGACTGCACACGCTCTGTAGGTACCTCTGCTGCAGCGTGTTGATGGAGGGTGGGAGAACACCCCCTGGCAGCACTGCGTCATAGTGAACCTGTCGTAGGAGAGCCGCCACCCCCCCCCCTCCAAGTGTCAGTAAACACCTCTGAGCTTGTGTTAAAGATGGAGGTTTTCCATAAGCCCCAGTTCTTCCAGACACATTTTTACAAATGCATGTCACACACAGGTAAACCATGCATGTCACACCTCTATGGGCAAAAGAAAAAATTAATCGTACATAAACAAGTCTGCTTTGGTGGCCAAATAAATAAAACAACTGTGGTGTTTAATGTAGCAGGTATAGCTTGCTGTGGCAAATACATAAACAGACAGGCAAAGGGCTTTGTTTAGGTCACATGACACGAATCCCACCTATGACAGTTACCAAGGCAACTACAGGCTAAAGGAGGGCACGGGTGCTCGCTCACGCGCCATCTTACATAATAATGCAACATCCCTCCACATACTTGCAAACGTGAGCTCAGGAAACGCTGTGCTCGGCTTCCCCCGGCGGTGGAGGCGAAGTGATGCCCAGAATTTCTTAATATTCAAACAAACGTGAGCAAAAACTTGCTCTGAAACCTTAGAGCAACAATGGCTCCTTGGATTGCAAACATATAAGTTGTACATTTTTAAATATGTAAGCATCTGCGGTCTATTTATTCATGTAACTTCTTTATGTTCTAAAATTTGGCGTGTTGCACAGCAAAAGGGACCTGCAATCGAAAACACAGCTGTTAACTAGCAGGGAAAGGCACTCGGACCGGTGTGGGACCACGCTGAGTCAACGCCATCCTCAGACTTCACTGCCCACATTTTATTTTCAATCAATAAAATTTGGTGTTCATTTTAATATAGCTCTAACCATAAATTACACCGATATTAAGTGTAAATGGAGATGTAAGTAGTACATTATTTCATAAAAAGGTCTGCCATAATACGCTCAAATAAATTTGCAGACCAACACCACCAGGCTCAGCAACAGCTTTTTCCCGCAGGCTGTCAGGCTGCTAAACGCCGGACGGTACAAGACCTGATCACCGCCCCCACGACAGACCACCTCCTGTTCTATCATGACCAGCATCACTACTGGCTCTCTGCTCTGCCGTGTTGTGCCACATTTGTGACCCGCGCTTGTGATCATCACCTGCTCCTCCTGCACCCCCCAAACTCAATCACTGCACATCACCACTTGTGGTCACTGTAAATTTGACAAATTTATCTGCACTCTTTATTTTCTGTACTGATTTACAGTTTTTCAAAAATTGTTCTTCTGCGTTGTCCTGTTTCTCATGTTGTCCGTATAGTGTAATGTACACCATGGTTCTGGTGAGCTACACTTTCTTCTTATTTGAACGTCTGTATTAAATACAGAATTACAAAGTGAACTCTGAACCTTTGAATCGGTTTTAAATATACTATATAATACACACACACACACACACACACACACACACACACACACACACACACACACACAATTTCAATTAGCAATAGTGGATGTGTTTTTATAGCTAGGTCTGGAACAAATTTTTTTTTTTCTGTAGCTGACAAGTCCTGGATTCTGTGCGACACTGACAACATGAAACGGAATGTGTTTAATCCTGCAAAATGTACAGTATTTCTATTAAACTCATCAATATGTAGTACGTAGAACATTCAGTAGAGGGCAGAAATGTCCGTTATAAGTTATAAACTTAAAACACCATCTTCCATGCCATATGTAGCGGTGACACTGAAGGACACAGAATTTTGTCCTGACATAAAAATATCTGAATCTTAAACACTTACTGCAAAAATTATTCCTATTTTAATCAGCTAATTGTTTTTCCTATGCAAATGTGCATTATTTAATGCATTAAATGTGATATTGTAGTATTTGATTTAAAAAAAGAAGGTGACAACTTGAATTTTGTTTTTTAATTTAGGACATGCCATTTGGCTAAAATCACCTATTTTTTTCCTCGGCAAGATAAAAAGTTTACATTTGTTGATCAGTGCTGCTATTTCTTAAATAGATTAGTTCAACCAGAATCATTTTAAGTCCTACCTACTTCATATAATACAACACTGCTTACATTAGACAAAGTTGAAGGAATATTAAATATTAAAAAAAATTTATACAACATTAACATAACGTGCTAGCACCAAATTCTTGTCCTAGCTGTACCTTGGAGCGTTAACCGCTATTAATGCCACAGAGCAGCTACTGGTCACCACAGTAGCGCAAGTCAGCCAACACACAGGCCATTGTGTGGCCCCTGCCTCCCTGAAAGCTCCCCAGGAATAAACACGGGGTGAGGCGGGACCAGCGAAGCTCCTCACAGCCGCTTTCGTCTCAGATACAGGCATGTGCCCCAGGGGGTCTCATCTGACCGGATGGATGACTTTTTTAGAGGGTGAGCAAAGGAAAACACTGAAGTGGTTTGGCGACGATGACAGCAGAGCCACCCGACGTGTAGGAGTACAGGGGAAAGGCGGTGCTGCTGATCTCTGTCAAACAGCTCGGCAGTGGATCTTAACCCTACGGGGGGCAGCAGAGAGAAATTCAAAGCCGAAAGCCCACCGGAGACTGCGGATGACCTTTCCACATGAGGAGTGCTGTGACCTCCGGCTGAAAAACACTGACATAATATCAATACCTCAGTGGCTCGATGCACAGTCAAGTGCACAGCAGCACACGGATGCATCTTGTTTACACCCACCACCAACAGGAATGCAGAGCATTTCAGCTGCCCTCATAGTAAATTATTACATTTGGTCAAAACAAGGCATTTGCTAGGATTTGCATAGTCTGACCGCTGGCAAGCATGACAGCTTTAGTGCTCATTAACCAGAAACCGCAATTTATTTCGGATTTCGGTCGCTGCTTTCCTGTTTTGTCACTATTTTGTTCCACGTATGTTGGGTCAGCCCACTCGTAAAGAGAGCAGGTCCTTTCATGGGTCAGAGCACTGATTCGGTGGAGGCCGTGGCAGAGTGAGGAGGAAGCTACAGTCCAACGTGAACAATGGGGTCACATTCCCAAACTGAAGTGATCACTATGATCTCTTCTAGCCACCAGGTTGCTCAATTGAGGTGCATTAAGAAGTGATTCGAAGCTGAAGGTCCTTCTCGCCAACAGCCATCTGCCTCCATAATGCCACATAAGGACAAGTCAATTATTAGACTGTCTTCTGCTCTTTGTCATTGTTACTTCGTTTTGTCAATAAAGTTTTGTCTTATGTTATCATATTCTATCCTATCCTAGCCTTGTGCAATGCGTGCTTGACTATGTATGCACCTATCTCTAGTGTCCATGTACAGTTTATCGAATCCATCTACCTACAGTTATGCATCCATACTACCTAGTTACAGTTCAGTAATCCCACGGTATCAGAATCTTAATGTTTCTTGAAAACAGGACGAATCCTGAAATTTCAAATATCAAATGCACGGTTCCCACTATTTTAAACGGGAAAAATAATGTTTCCACGGCCAATTTGAAAACGCCTATATATAACTATCAACCCGTGACTTCAACATGATAAAACACTGTAAACACCAGTTACTAAATTAGAAAACGCTTAATGTTGTCATTAATTCGTATTTTTCTACTGTGTCGTGCAGTATGTGCAGTACAGCACTTTTTGCATTGCTTAAATAAATTGCTTTATTTAAAAAAATGTTAATTTATCGACACAGTTGGTTCTCACTGTCTCTCATGAAGACCTTGCTGCCAGCCACACGTTCCGACCGATTTCACCCATGGCATTGGGCACAAGCTGCCTGCCATCTCAAGTGCCATTCCATGGAAATAGTTCTCCCTGCAACTTCCTCCAAACTACGTGATCCACTATCTGCTCATCACAGCTGGCACCACACACCACAGAAGTCAAGAGCATGGAGGCCACCACAAGTCGGAACGGCACAAAGAGTAAAACGCATCACAAGTGCATCACACAGAGCAATTGTTTACTGCTGTCAACTCTGAGCAGTAACTTCATCACCTTGAGTTGCCCTCCGGTGTTTCACACCCTGACCCCCCACCCCCCCATATTCAGCACAGAATCGGCCCAACAGACTCGAACCCACCGTTACAACATAACATCAAGCATCAGAAAAAAGGCAAATGTTCTAGAACGGCAAAATGTCTCTAAGACATGGGTTTGGGAAAAAATCCTTTTAAGAGGTCCCCAGGTAAAAGCAAAGTAACTTTTTGTCTAAAAGTGCATCATCCCTATTTTTTAGCACACAGGGCATGTTTTTCATGTTTTCCACCTGAGTGCTCGGCCCACTAACGGTGAGGCAGCAGTAACAGCTTTGTGACACCATTCCATCAGCTTTGGACACAAAGAGTTCAAACACGTGGACACAAACTGGAGATAAACAGGTCTGGTTCAGATAAATGCCCTGGTTCAGATTACAAAAACTCCCAGAACCCTTCCAACCATCACAAACGCACTGTCAGGAAAGACAAAATTATAATGAGCTCTTACCTCGGTTGCCATTGTCTTCATCCTGTGAGAGAATAGAAAAAATAGTGAATTCTTTGGCAGATTTATTACCAGGAAGAGTTGATGAGAAGTGACACCAACTGTTTAGTTTTAATTCTGCAGGGGAAAAAATAAGACACTAAAAACAGATGAGAAACCACCATGAAGGTAAGCTGCACAAATCCAAGTACATGTGACAAATAAAGAAAATGAATAATCACACCAAGAGACCTTATCTGACGAAAAACACCACAATTTTATAGTTTGGCTTCTTGATATTAAACTAACAGTATTCAATGCTGCATGTAACTGATTTCTACCTTCATAATACAAAAATTACACTCTGTGGTCCATATCTGAAGCAGATAGCTTGACAGCTTGAGTTTTGAACCACAGAGTGTATTAAGTGGGGTACTGTGGGACTGAACAGTGGTCCCACGGGAAGTCCAACACACACAGACACATTCAGAGAACAGACTCAGAATAACAGGATTCCAAGCTTCTAAGCTCCTGAGACATGGTCATCTTAATACTGTTATTTTCTGTGCTGTAAAATAAAATGACCAATAAGATCCCACAGGCCAAAGAAACTAGAAAGATTATTTATAGTCTTCTAGGATTCTTCTAGGGATGTCAGTACTGACTGCAGATTTATGTCACAAGCGAGGTCCCCTTTATATCACTTGTTCCCTTTAGAGAGAGACGTGACTAGAACTGTGCTTTTTGATAACACTGCCAGTTCATCAATGAAATCATAATTATCAATATGATGCCATTGTTTTACACATAAAATGACTATGTCGCTTTGTGAAAGCCTTCCCCATTTAGAAAGGTCAAATGCCCTAAATGAGTAAAGCTTGCCCTAAAGCAAGCATCAAATAGACCCTCTGTAAACACATCAGGTCTCACTGTATGTTCTAAAGTTGTGATCATCCACAACGGCCTGGACAGCAGGCAGAGTGAGGATTAACTCTTTCAACTAAAAATGGCAAGCTGCTTGAAGAGTGTTTCAGACTCAAGCCCTGGCTCTGGATAAATTTCACAGCTGGATTATCTCAGATGGATGTTGTATTGTCTATGAGCTCATCCTCAAACGGCGCCACCAACTGTCCCACAGCTGACGGCACAAACAGACGCTGATCCGTCAAAATGCCCCATTTTGTGAACCTCACCTTGAGGGAGGAGTGCACAGCCGACTCTGGCGGGTATACAATGAAGTGGCGCAGCGTGAAGCCAAACCCCTGTGAGGTGCGCCGCAGCCGCAGTGACTTGGGCCCAGGCCACGAGAAAGGCTCTTCTTCGCCGGGGGATGCCACACCACTCTGCTCCGACACGTCCTTCCTCTTGGCCTGAATTGAGGGAGAGAGAGACCTGCGATGATTGATCTGGCTCCCTGTCCAATCCACTCAGATCCTCACTGGGTGGCATGAATTAAAGACTCGAAAACAGCACCGTGGGGGATCACCAAATTTGATCCTCTGCATTAATAACATATTTTCTGTTGCTGTAAGTGTGGCAGATCCAAAAAAAGAGCTGATATGCTCTTCAATATCTGCAGGAAGGCATTCTGAAGAAATGAAAAGAGGACAGAAAAATGTCTGGTCTCAAAAATCACTCCCAGTTAACTGGAGTGAAACTCACACTCCTACAGGATTTAGACCAAGTCAACAAGATTTTTATCTTCATCTTCCCCCACCCCAGAAAAAAAGCTTGTATGTAAATCCTTTGAGATTATTCACATCCCAACTCTCTCCAGCGGAAAGAGATTATCCCATTACAGAAATGCCTTCAGAAGCAAGTCCAGATATGTCCCCTGACTCCAACAGACCCCACAGCACAAGTGGCACAGAGAAAAGCGTTCAGCCAAAACCACCGCTTCACACCACACCGAGGCGGCAACACGGTACAAAATCCAACAGGAGTACAGGCAAGTTCCTTGTGTACATCAGATACCCATGTGTGGTTTTCCCAGAAAACATCAGGGTTAGATTCAGAAAGCAGGACCTGACAGGTGAACAGAGTGTGGTAACAGCCTGCGGCGCCTCTTTTCAACTTCCTACAACAAAGGCTTTTTAGGGAACAAACAACAGTACAGTTGTACACATTTGGTGTCTTTGTGAGGCCCAGGGCTCACTGATCCAAACACGAGGCTATTTCTCCTCATTCCAAAGCAGCTGTGGAGCCCTCCAGAGAATGGGCTGAGCCTCTATAATGCAATGAGGTCATCCTAACTCGAGGATCCTGGACGCAGGCGCTCGACAAGCCGGAGCGGGCCCGTACACACGAGGAAACACTGACCTAAGCTGAGGAAAAGACTTCTAAAATATCTCTAAATTAACATGTACTAGCCCAAGCTGCAGCAGAATCCAGTTTAAATGACTTGCTAATGTGTGTTAGTATGGACACGTTCATATATTTGGCATTTCCTTTCCATTATGCCCACACTTGGCCTGACTACCAAAGAAAGCTGTGTCACCAAGTTTCCCAGCCACAGCGCTCTTTGTTGTTGCTAAAACATTCATGACGTTATGCAACAGAGCCATTAAGAATCTCAGATTATTCTCCCTCCGCTGCCAGTGCACAGGATCTGCCTGCTTCTATATTTAAGGTGTTAAATTATACAGCAGGAAAGACCAAAATCTTCTGTAGAAGAGCCTAAGCTCTGGCACCTGGCTGAGTATCTCGCTGCTTATTCTCAAGGAATGTGCCTTTAGACGGACACATTGCATCAAAATTCATTTTCCTGCAACTGAAAATACAGCTATTAAATGGACACGGTGTGTTACAGTCTCAGGAGAGACCGTGTTGTGGTATATAAACAGCAAACAGAATGGTTTCACTGAAACATCCATCTTTATAAAGACCTGCGCAAGACTGTAAGGAACACTTCTGCACATCAGGATTTTCATGATGCGAGTTTGACAAAAATAACAAGAAACCAGTTCATAACCATCTCTCATACCTGATTGAAACTGAACACTGCACAAAATGAACAGTAGGTTCTCTTCTGCTAAACCACGAGGAAAACACGCAAGTTCTATTTAAGAAAATTCCAGAGCCATGACAATACAGAACACATTGGATGGGAGGGCATGGTATCAATTTCTTGTGTCCAGCTGTCCGATCTCCAGATTCACGCCTCAAGGTTGCTCCTCACAGACATTGCCACGCCTCCCTTAAGCTCTTCACCACAGTTAAAGTCCTGCCTGCCCTTATGGAGTGACTGAGGGACGGAGATGAACCGAGTGAGGGAGAGAGACGAATGAGTGACAGATTGACTGTGAGCCATCAAACCCACCCTGACTCATCGCCCAGCCAGGCCCTGACCCACAGTTTCCTTAGAGCAAAGCCACTCTCTCCAACCACAAATCAGCCCTTTTCACAAATAAAGCATTAAAATTAGGAAAAACGGGTTGCGACATGTCACTTCTATTTTAAACTGACACAAGCTCCCCCCAACACGCTGTCTAGAAGCAGCACCAAAAAATATGCCTACAATAGCTGAGGTGTCAACCGGATTCTGTTTTGAGATCTCTGAAGCAATATTAAATTTCTGTACATTATTTATACTGAAACCGGAGCATAAAAAAATCCCGCTGGAAAGCACATCATTTAAGATTCTACATATACAAAAGGGTGAAGGTGCTTCAACGTTTTATTGCTTGAGTGTTTAGTTCTAGTCTAACAGCAGGGTTTTGATGTTCCGTACAATAACAAATTTGCACAGACGCACTGAGACCACAGATAAGGCTGAAGCAAAAGGCACTGCATAACTCGCACAAAATTCCCACAGCTGGCATCACTCGAATGTCCACAGAAATCGCGTACAAAACCGATTCTGCTCATCTCGATGGATTCCCTAAGCAACGAGGTGGGCTGTTACGTTTCGCCGTTTTTCTTACCCTGTCTTTTTGACGGTCCCCTCTGGACGCCTGTCCCAGTCTACCCCAGGGAAGTCCATCGTGACACTTGAGTCCCAGCTCCACGTCCCCCCAGTGGGCCCTGGACAAGAGTCTGAACCACAGGCAGTAAGGTTCCGACAGGCATCCCTCCAGGCCCGTCAGGCAGGCCCACGGACAGCTGTCCACAGAGGGACCGCAGCCCACCTCGGACAGGTCCACTCCACCCAGCGTCACCCTGTTCCTCCCAGCCAGCATGTCCGGTGTCTGCCGAGGCACGAGGGAGCTCTCTCACCGTCAGGCAGGCGATTTCCACGACCTCATGCTAACACCAGGGCAGGACAGCACAGCTGCCTTGAAAGCGCACAAAGTTAGCGTGTGAGAAAGCACACGCGCCCACAGATGAGCACATCTGGGCCGACTGCAGGGAGAGCAAGAGGGGGAGGGACAAAAGGACTAGTGCGTCCTCTTTCGCTTAGCCCTCGCTCACTTTGCCTCCCCGCTCCCAGGCAGATGAGGAAGCTGCCACTGGCAGAACGGCCCCCGCCCACCAAGTCCCCATGCTCCCCCCCACCACACCCACATATAGTCCCAGGCCATGTTCATAATGGCTAAGTCTAACAGAAATTCCACATGTAGCACATTCAAGCAAAGGGGGGAACAAAAGAAGTTAAGCATTGCTACGTGGGATGGGAGACTGAAATACGATCTTTCGGCCCAGGAAGTGCCAACAGGACGTGTTTTGTGGCCATTCTGTCCTCCTGATTCCTGTGGCTACTTTAATGTGAGCCTGTTACATCAGCGTGCCCTTTCTCTGTCCCCGCACGGTTCCTCCCTCTCTGGCTGTTGCATAACAGAGACAAATGTGTGCAACGTGGGGCTCTTCCGCAGCTGATGGTAAACAAACACAAAGAGGGAGCGGAGGCATTTTATTTTGGAGAGCAATGGCCAGGCAATAAGAAAACTGCCCAGAATGGCCTTAGCTTTTGGCTCGAGACAAGGAGTCAAACGTCAAAAATGGAAGGATACCTTCAGATGACACATTCAAGGAACTCCGCGGTCAGAAACGCTTGAATTTATGAGTAAAACCCCCCAGATAATTCTTCGATGGATCTTGGTTTTATCAGGAAAAGCCTGGCGTGTTTACACTATAAAGTAGGCCAATTTTTTTCAGACTTCCCTCGTAATAGTAACTTTTGCAGAAAGGTGGAAAAAATTTAAGTATTTTACAAAACAAATGTTACTATGGAAATAGAGGAACAACAGACATTACACACTGATTTTAGTATTCTGGACATCCACCTCCACCCCATCCATGCCAGGACTTCCAACTCTACTTACAACCTACAAGACAGTGTGAGGATCTGTACCCCAATAGTGGGAAGAACCAATCGTTTCCTATGAGCTCTTTCACACCTTCAGAACTGCTCAGTCCCATACAGCATATAAGCAAGGTCTCAAAACTTATCTCTTTCAGACTCATTTCTTCCCGATAGTGGAATAAATCAGCATCGCACCATATGTCAGGGTTATCTTTGTATTTCTATTTCTTCAATTCTATACACAAGTAGCTGTCTAAAGTGCGAGGGTAAAAACAATACTATCAGATAAACTAGCTGTGCTTTCACTATGTGTTTACATTTAAAGCTCTTGATATGAATGACATGAAATGTACTTTGTTTTCTCTAAGCTATACATCACTTTGGACTTAAGTATGTACTGACTGAATGAAGGTAAATATATTGCATTGGGGACAAGAAGCAATCCCACTACTGTAAACATGAGCATGAGATTTAGCCAATGGCAAGAATTTTGGAGCCCATTATGCTTCAAATGCACACATTTTTGTTTTGAATCCTCCAGCTGTTGCATCAATATTCCAAATTGCATGGTGGGGAGAGAAAACCAGCTAACATAGGTCTATCTAGATTGAAATTGACTAATAAGGTACAAAAGACTGTGACCTGGTGAAATGTGGGCTTTATAGCTCATTGCACACTTGTTACCTCAGCGTTAGTTCTGTGCCATGATCAAGACGGCTGAGAAGTGAAGCACAGATGTCTGGACTCTCACACCGTCCACACTTGCCAGCCTGAACCTCAAGGTCTATGCTAAACACTGAACATGTCCAAATGAAACTTGTAAAACATGCCACATGATAAGTGGATTCGTAAAACATAAGCAAACATTTTTTTTTTTTTAAAGGAGTTCCCCTTTCTTCAAACCACATGAAAAATTAGTTCATGGCTTTCTTAAAAATAAAGAAAAACACGTTAACAGAGTGCTAAAAATGAACAGTAAGTCTACAAAAATAAAGACAATGCAGCTATAATACCCCCGGTCATGCTGAGCAGAGGGTAAATAACAGTGATACTCATCAAGTAACTTTTTAAACAAGACTAGTAAGAGTAGGAAGAACAATAGGAGTAGTAAGGTGTACTAGTCCTCAAAATACCAACCTGAAATTAGGTCAATAAACTACTCAAGTATCAAATTAATTAAATTATTTTTTCAGTGTTCTGAATCACTAGTAATGTTTGCAGTGTCTTATTTCCAATGAGCAATCATATTATAAAATATAAAAAAAAACACGTTATAATTATTATATTTATACTATAAGCCAGCTAGCACCTCTTCTGAAGTACA
Organism: Arapaima gigas; assembly: GCA_900497675.1. Lineage (NCBI taxonomy): Eukaryota > Metazoa > Chordata > Actinopteri > Osteoglossiformes > Osteoglossidae > Arapaima > Arapaima gigas. The sequence continues at coordinate 1,064,653 of UFQX01000096.1, forward strand.
GTTGATTTGAACATCACATAGGTTGGTCACGGTTCGCTTAGAATGTCAAAATCTGGTAGCACCTTGGATCAGCTTGTGAAAAAGTCACATCTAGTTTACTGCGATTAGCCACATTTTTACATATTTTACCTCCGGTTACAAACGAAGCAAAAAAAGTTAGCTAGCCAGTAAAGTTAGCAAAACAGCGATGGAACATGGGAGGAACACAGACATTTTAACATGCTCGCTGACAGCATACAAGTTTAGATTTTGTGTTAAAGGTTCCACCACTCAGGATTTAATGTTCTGTAAGTTAATCAAAAAAGTTCAGAGGACATGGCAGATGGAAGGATAAAGGAACGCAAAAGCAGCATGTTTCGGGAAATGTAAGTAACACTATAAGTTGCTTTGGAGAAAAACAACAGCTAAATATTTAAGTATAAATAAATATTACAGCAGAAAGAACAATCCTGAGTTCCTCAATGTAAGCCATCACATCAGAAGTGCTTTCCACACTTTCTCCAGGGCGACACCACAAAGATTGTCAAAATTCTGCTCGACACACCAACATAACACACATGTATATTTATATACCATATCAACCCACCATGACAGTGCTGCAGACCCAGGACTTGGGTGGCAGGACTGAGACCATGAACTTCATACCTACATACTACGTCTGAACTAACAAGGTCAACCGAGCACCATGACACACCCACCGCTAAACTCTCAAACACAGCGAACACCACCAAGGCCAAAAACTGCTGTGTAACTTCCCAAAAGTTAGACAAGGGGAGTAAAAAACAATCCTTGTTTACATTTACAAACACATTTAAATATAAATTCAATTATTTACATTCAATTCACTCGCCCACCCCTAGGGGCGCCCTTAAGAGGTGTCTGATGCTACAGCACTTTACCTTTCTGTCCAAAAAGGGTGAACACTGTCTTACTCGATGAAATTCGGAGCAAGTAACTGCTGTTGAATCTCTTGCATCATATTTTTCAACGTTTCTCACAAACATTTTCCGTCACCGTGGCTTTTCTTTACCGCCACTTTGAAATAATACTGTTCATTCGGTAAACAACGTGATAAACGAAAACTATGCACTGCAGCACACAGCTAATGCTCTACAGTTTACAGCAAAACAGCTGACTGCCACATGCCCTTAGTCAGTGCTAAAGTGCCGCTCGTGTCAGTACTGACAAAACTGTGTTAATGCATACTGTAACAGCGCTGACGCACCCTTGTAAATATTTAGGTAGGTTCGCATTGTACATACGGTAGTTCGATGTATTTATATACATGCTGTCTGGGAATGTTAGCAAAGTGCTGCCCACCACCATTAATCTGCTAACCACCAGGGTGATTAGTTTCAAGGTGTTTTATTTTTACTGCTGCTTCTGTATCATTGTAAAGAAAACTCCTTTCGCAAATAAGCCCTTAATAAAAAGACATTGTCTTGCCTGCCTTTCACTTCCCCAGGGCATTGTAATATAGTCACTTAACAGGTGTTACGTTTTTTCTATACTGAAAGTTGAAACTGATCATGTCAAGCAAATTCATTGTTTTATTGCAGAAAGTGTAACTTCCGACAATATTTTCATGACACCCCTGAGGTTGACTCGCAAAACCTTTTGAAGACCTTGGTCCACTCAATACACAAACGACAGTGGTCTGGGGTCCAGCACAAGGGGATGGTTTGTAGAAATTCTGCAAAGGAGCACAGCTCACAATGAGAGGGCCACAAGCCTGGCAAGGTGGCAGCAAGAAGAGGCGCAGAAGAGCTGTGGGAGTGTCGGTTACCCAGAGCACCCTCCTTGGCTCCTGACACAGACACACAATCACTGCTGCCACTCATTCACAACAGCAGCTGTGTCTGCTAACCAAAATGGACACAAGTAAATATTCAAACAAACCAAGAACGGTGGCTTCCATTGAAACTTAAACCAAATCATGATGAAGGAGATGTTAAAAAATCCTTTCTAAATCTATAAGATTATTAACTATTACTTGGCTGATGCCTTTGTCCAAAATGACTAACAGTTGAAATGCTAGACTCTGCTATATATAATTATGCACACTACATCCACACTACAGGGCAATGTAAAGCACACAAATGCACGCTCCAGCCATGCAGTCACCTATTCATCTGAAACATGTCTTTGGATTTAAAGAGTAAACTGGAGCACCCAGAAAAAACCATGCACAAACACAGGGAGAACTGGCACACTCCACTCAGACTGGGCTAGATCCAAATCCACACCTGAACCCGCAGCCCAGGAGGTTTGAGGTATCAGCACAACCCACTGTAGCACCATGTGACACACTACAAAAAAGAGACTTAAAACAAGCAAAGAAAACATTAGGCAGCATCTTTCATGAAACTAAGTGTGTGTTTGTCTTGAAGAAACATCAGTTACAACTACAGTTTTACTGCTGACCTATATCAACATTGCGTATATCAACACTGGGACTCCATAGTCCAAATTAAACCAACACATGATTCAAGTAGTCACGAGACACATAGCAGAAGTGAGAAAAGAGATATTTTCAGTTTAATGCCAAACTTCACACAAGGAGAAGCAGTGGGTGGCTGACTGGCACAGCAACATCCTGTTCCTGGAGGAATCTTGAAATCCTATCACCAATAAGGTTATGAAACCCCATAATGTAACAATAGAGGCCTGCAAATTATATATATGTGTGTGTGTGTGTGTGTGTGTGTGTGTGTATAGAGAGAGAAAGACACAGTGACAGAAAGAGAGAGAAGGTGGGGGGGGGGGGTGAGAGAGAGCACAAGAGAGACAGAGAGAGAGAGACTGGCAAAGTAAGCTGATCTGGCATCCCTAGCATGTTTCTATTGAGGGGAGAGGAAAGGGGGCATTCCAGACACATGCCTGACAGATTTGTCACGACCACTATTGCTCCCCGGCACAGTGACACACCCGGGAAAACACATTCCAGCATAACAGACCCGGGCGGCTTGTCCCCAAAGAGAGCCCCACTCTGACCATTTTATATGGGATCCACAACCGGACAATTGTACCTCAGCACAGTCAAGACATTTCCATGGCAATTATAAAAAAAATTACTGGGGCAAAAAACTCATATCCAAAAATAAGCCTCATGACACAGAAACAATTGTCAAGAAATTTTGGATCTAAATAAATGCACAACTAATTATCTTTTTCTTCTGAAAACATCTCTGGGTTAATTGGATTCAGGTGTGAAAGGTAATTAGGTTTTATTTGGCAATATAGCTCAAAGGTTTCAGACACCCCAATGCCCCCCTGCCCGCAGCTGAGAAATGCTATGCATGTTACCAGCTGCGTCCTGCATGTCTATTTTTGTATCCTAGTGAAATATTTATGATGACATTTTTAAATACATGGGCAGCCTTATGCATGTTTCATCATCCTAAAATTGCTCCAGTGCATGCAGAATTAAAGCCAAAATAAAACTTGAGTCTCATACCATGCAGGCCTGTTACAAGTACTCTACAATATTGGGACACCTACTGAGGGTCCAGTCGGCAAACCTTTTGCACCAGCAATTCTGCTTTCCGCATTGCAGAAGAACTTCATCGGCACCAGTTCCATTTGAAAAGTGCCTATGGTGTAGCTTCATCTGCTGTAGTTAATGAATGAACACAACAGACTTTGGTGACGGATGGTGGTGTTCACCGAGCAGCCTTGTGAGTCTTGTGAAACAATATCAAAAGTAAGGAACGAAGCGAAACGAGCCCACACCCTCAAAATGTGGTCTCTGGTAATCTAACCAATCTTTAAATAAAAGATAATATTTAAGAACGTGGGGGAGTGGGTGATCACAGTCTGAGGCATTTCTAACAACCTGTGGCATTTGCCTGCTCCAAATACTGCCCTGGAAATTGTGTCATGCCACTCATTTCCCTTGCAAATGCAGCTTGGAGCATAAGCACATGGAACAGGGCACCCCTTTCCCCCTTCACTTCATCTCTTCCTCCTCCTGCTCCTCTTCCCTGGAAACACTCCTGGCCATGGGCGTGCTCCTCACCAACATATTCCAGACAGCTGACTGCATTGGCTCTCCACTTCTCCAAAACACTCCTAAAAACAAGGCCAGTCCAGCTCTCACGCATGTCTTCCAGTCACTTCTCAAAGGGCCTCTTCAACTCAAGGCTTCAACGGCGGGGCTTGACTAACTCGTCTGGGGTACATGCCAACTTTTACAATGTCCACATCAGCAAAGGGGAATGTGACATGCCGTAGTGGAGAATAGAAAAAATAAAAAAAAAAAAAACAAAAAAATCCCAGAGCCTAGACAAATCAAACCCAACCCAATTCAAAGGTTACAGCACAGCTGATGAAATTACAGAAGACTGAAGCAGAAGCACAGGAGTGAACGTATTGAGCCAAGCCTTTCTTGCTTCATCTTAGGCATTCTCCCGCTGTAGCTGAATGGGTCTGAAGGCAGGAACCAGCCGATTTATGGCTTGTTGTTCTGCAACAAACAGTTTTGTGGAACATCTGTGCTAAAATAAGTTGGCTCTCCATGGGGGCCTCTGCTGAAGTCAGTTGAGGGGGTGGAGGGGTGTGAACTGGGGAAGGCATCCCGTGGAGCATTCCGGGGCATGGATCAGGGCCTTGTTGAGTTATTTGCAGAGGGCGGGGGCAGAGCTGACAAACATTGGCGGGTTGTGCCAGTGGAGCAGCCAAGAATGCAGTCTTTCACTGACTTCTTTATGACTCTTTATGAAAATGTTTTGGGAGAGACAAACTCAGCATGAACGAAACAGACCGACGTGGCCAGTGTGAGGAAGAAAAGGCTTGTTTGTTCTTCCATTGTTGCTATAGGGATCAAAACCTGGTGGAAAGACAGTTTGTGAAATTAACATAAAAGTTTGGGAAAGAAATTCCATAGTCTAGTTACTGTGAGGTGCTGTGCATGTGTTCCACAGGCCCAGAGAACTTCTCACCAATCCAACAATAACCGTTCTGAAGGCCAAAGGGAGTTGACAGACAAAGCGACAGTGTCACATTGTGCCAGCACATCAGGATGTACCCAGATAATGCCCCACCCACTGTAACATCTTTTGAAAAGCTACTTAAACATGAAAGTGGTCACTGAAACACGACAACAAAAAGAGAACCAGACATGGCTCAATTCATGAGCATCAAAGGACTGTAACTGTGCCGTTGTTGAACAAGCTCCTGTTGTGTAGCTGGGAATTCCGAAGGCCATTTCCTGCCAACTTGCACCTGTCAACCTCTAACAACACCCCTCACCCCTCCATGCACAGGACAGTCTGCCCCTGTTCTGGGTGGGTCATCACCCAGGGTATCACATTCTGTGCCCACAGGACAGCCTCCAACTTGTCGGTTACAGTTCATTGGGTAAGAGAATAGAAAGATAGGGGTTCTAACTCAAAGCTGGCAAAAGAGCAAGATGGAAGATGCAGCCTGGTTACATCATAAATCACACCGGCAGGCAAAAACAGCATCTCACAGCAGGTGGTGAGGAGAAAGAAAATTATATTCTATTAAATGTACCTAACCGTTTCACATGAATGTCCTGTTTGCTTCCTGAACAACAATCTAATTGCAGTGATATTCCAGAATAAGGGCTTCCACGGTAGATGTTTGTTTTGGACTGGCAAACACCATACTCTTTCCCTCACTTACACCCACTACAATACACCTGGGCAACTACCTGAAAAATAAAAGATAAGACTTTTATCTGATAGTGCCCCAAGGGAGTTGTAGTGTTTTTTTGGATTTTCAGAAATCAATCCTGGCCATCAAACACAGCACTAATAACGGAAAGAACACAGCACTTAAAAAGAAAAACTGCAGATTTCTATGTAAAGTGACTAGATATGCACTGAGGGAAAAGCAAGTACAATCAGAAATGGACATGACAGTTCTGCCAAGCATCCAAAAAATAAAAAGGAAACCAAACAGGACTACCACAGTGCATACTGATTTTGCTTCCAGGTAAAGCACAGAAAAGCTTTGCCAAGAATCACTGCATGCTTGTGTGCAATACATCTGTATTGAAGAACAGCCCTCTTTCCCATTTTTGGGAGGATAGAACTGCACACATATTTCCTACAGACACACAACAGGACTCTAAGAAACCAGTCACCGTACCCACCGAAGTTACCAAGATCAGGCATTCAGTTTGCACCCGTGCAGATGGTAAGCCTCCTACACACAGGCTGCACATGGCCACATGGCCCACACCCACAGGGCCTCAACATGTTAATCAAAACGCAACTGAGATCTTCAACTACCCTCTCAAATCCATCATGTAGCTAAGAGAACAATTACTAACTGTCACCTCAAAATGCAGCAACTTTGGAGTTAAAGCCAGTGTGGTAGGACAGCAGGGTCTGTCTAGGCTGCATTCCTTTGGCTGATAGCTCCCCACTGATCTCTTTAATGGCCCTCAGTCCTTCAGGAATCACTGCCAAAGTCAAGGGATACATCAAGAATCCGCATCCACCGTCGCTGCAGGCTGTGGTTTATTTCAGCTCTCACCTTCCTCAATGATTTCTTTGTGATTTAAAAAATTGCTCCAGACTCTGACGGCAGGGCAGCCCAGCCACCTGGAGTCCTGACTCAGCATGAATTGGGACACAAGCTATGAGACAGGTGGCCTTTACAGCCCAGCTCCCATGGAGAGCCACCAGGAACGGCAGGCCTGATTAAGCAACCATCCTGATGTAATCAGGCAGCCAACCCCAGATCTCCCCAACGCTAAGTCTTCACAAAGGACCCATCAACAGACTTTAAAGGCTATAAATAAGACAATAGAGGCAGATAGACTTAAAAGGATATAAATAAGATCAGGCTGTTGCTGCTTTGTCATGCCAGCAAGGCTGAAGGCAGCAGGGTTAAGAGGGCTTCCTTCGAAAGTACTCATCAGAAAAACTTTCACAGCAGGGTCATGTCAGGTTTCAAAAGTTTACTCTCCTTCCACCTTGGGCACACAAAGCACACAAAAAAAGCACGCAACTCTGTCTTAAGGAGGTTTAAAGTTTGACACACTCTGGAGATTCATGAATGACGGATGGTCTTGACTGGATGGATGTCGACGTTGAGGTGGCAAAAAAAGAAAGCAAAAACCTAAATACAAACAGCAGTTTGAAGATGTTAAATGCAAAACCCCTTTGCTGGAAAATAAAAAAATAGTTAAGTTAGCTTTGGCAAAGGGAATACAAACACCCACACGTGCTCCACTTTTAAATTACACCCCCTTCGGATTAGTCAAACTACGCAGGAGGTGACACAGGCCCTCGACTGATCTCATGGCGGTCAGATATCCAAGAGGACAGGACTCCCTTTATTTCTGCTACAAAACCTGCTCTATTGACCACAACCTCCAGTCAGTCACTTCAGGGAAGATTAAAAGTCTCTTACACAATGGACACAAGAGTCCTGCCACACTGCTTTGACGTGTGCGTCTGTGAAAAGTTACAGAACTAGGGGACGGACGACACGGCTGAAATCACTTTGATTTCTCAGCTGGACCCATCGGAAACATTTTTTAACATAATCCTACTAAGTACAACATTAACGTCGTACTAAGGCAGCAGAACAAGTAGATGACATAGGAGAAATTGCAGGAGAATCAGGAGAAGCCTGAAACTTTCCAGCTTTGGTCACCTGCACAAATGAACATGACAAGGACACGGAGAAAAAATGTAACCGTAACGTCTAAGACAATAAAATTTCCATTACTCCATCAGGCACATTCTATAATAAACCACAACCTACAGACTAGAACAGCAAGAGTCAATTTTCAATGGGTTCAGTTACTGCACCTGGTGTGAACTGTTTTAGAACTGTTTTTTTTTTTTTTTTGTGGATCATTTCGCCTGATTAGGTCTCCATAGCCCTCAGCGATTCTGTGACATGGGGGTTGGGGCAGCCCCATGCCTCACTGCCTGCTGTTCTGTGCAGCAAGGTGGTGTGCAAGGCCATACACGTGGGGCCTTCAGCCCCAGCTGGCACCGGGAATGAGAGCTGGCTGGAGGACAAGAGGGGGGGTGGTGGCAGGGTAGGGAAGTTTGGGAAGCATCAGAAAGCGGCAGATGGGAGCGAGATCGGCAGAGTTTGATGACGCAGTGTGAAAAAGAGGGAGCATCTGACTGCATGTGCGCTCCAGCAGATTAATCCCATCTCTCCTGCACATGTTGACTAGCCTGTCAGTCATCCCTCAGCGGAGGGGCGTTGACCCAATATGGCCGTTAGGGCGATGAGGGTCAAAGTCCTCTGTTAGCATGCCTGGCTTCTTCACACAGGCAAGGGGACATAGGATGTTGAAAGACATCCAGTCTGGCAATTCACAACACCCCTCCAGTTGTGGCCTTTTATTTAGCTGGCAGACTTGCAAAAACGAAAACAAGAAGCAAGAGCAACAAAAAAAACTCTTGGCTGAATGACAGGAGGATCCTTTCTGTCATTTTTAGAGGCTATTTTGGCTTTGCTGTTTATTCCATGCTACTCAAGCAATACAACGACACATAACCACCAGAAGCCCTTGCCACTCCACAGCAATGCCCAGACACCAGCTAAAAAGAAAAGTACAAAACCATCACGATCCAAACGTTGACTTCCAAAACAAAGCAGACAATGGAGAAACTGAAGCGAAGCTCAGGCTGAGCCTGGAGCGGCTGGCTTCACTACACACGCCTTCACGGGTTCACTGTATATACAGTGCATACACAGGGCTTGCTGCTGTGTGCACTGTTGCCGTGGCAACAGTTTCCTGTGGAATTCTGCTGCAGATTCCAAGAGGATGGAACAGGGTGGAGCATCCCAACCAGGTGATATCTCATGCTTATTCACACCATAAGACAAAGCCTGTGACAAAGCGCACTGGACTTGGTGGTGCTCTGTGGCTCAGATCAACGTGGAGGTACTTATGGGATGAAGAATGAGGCGCAGTAAGAAGAGCACAGGGGAATGTGGAGACCACATGTCACTCCTGCTCCTACACAAATAATGGACCCTGAGGAAAACAACACTAATAACAGCAGCAAGGAGTGGGAAATACTGGATCTTCTTGCATGTCAAAGAACAAAGCATAAATATATCAAGTGCTAAATCAAACAGCTCGAACAGCTGAAGAAAACTAAAAGTAGGAAGTTTTATATGCGTGAAACATCGACACATTCTCAGTACATTCTCAAATTCTCAGTTTCTTACTGAAGTAAGAAGCCTTTACTACCTCGCCATTTTTGCCAAACCATGGTAAACAAAGTGAAGGGGTTTCAAACCCAGGTGGGAAACAGCCAGCGGAAAAAAGTTTAAAATTTAAAGCTAAAAGGTTGACCTTGCCTTTCCCTTTCAAGTCCGACTGGATGAATAAACTGAACGCCTGAAAATTTGTGAGGACTGAGTCATCTCACATTGCGGCATATGGTAAATGAAATAAATAAGACAATACGAAGGGCTTTCCTGGCCATGCCCTTCAGCCAAACATTCCCCAGCTCCGTAGGGGAAGGGGGGGGAAGGAATTCCAGACAGACAGAAGAACATCTGGAAGAAACACACGCCAATATGAAGATTAATCCTGTAAATCATTTAAGACACCCAGGCAGAATTTATTTCAAACTGTACGCTACTGATAAGGTAAGCCTGTCCTGATTTCATCGCATTTTTGTGCGACTCACCAGCGCAAAATGAGAAACTCAACACAGCGTCAATTAAACGTGAAAACACATTCAAAAAAATGTCATGGTTAAAAAGATGTGTGAAAAGGTCGTGTTAGAAGAGATAAGAACAGCATCACGCAGTTTGATTTTCAGGCAGGACTGTGACGTTTGAACTCAGAACGACACAGGAAAATCCGTGCATTACACAGCAACCACTGTGCGAATTCCTCAACACTCAGGTAGGGCAGAGACAAGTAAAGACTAAAACTGCCCATTTCACTACATGGCCTATAAAAACTAACTACTGGTTTAAGAAATTTGACACCCAAAATTTCCACTGGTGAGCTCACTGTGCAATCAGTGCAAAACATATGTCAAACAACGGTAGGTGCCTTGTAAACTACACTCAACTGAAACAAGCCCTGCTCTTCTGTGCAAAGTAAATGCTTTTGGGAGGAAAAAGCTGGAGCTTGGAACTGAACTTTCACAAGCATGCACAGGAAGATTTCAGATAAATAATTTCTCTACTGAGAAAACGGTTAAACCAGCTCAAACTGATGCAAAAGCAACTCAAGTCACTGTGAGTCCCCGGTTCAAGACTGGAATACTGTACTCTAGATGTGTGTACCCTGTTGCGTAGAAGTGACTGGAGACAGGAGAATTAGGACAGGGCATGTACACTAAGGAGGGAGGTACTGTGAGCTCATAAGGAAGCTGGAGTTCAAATATTAAAAACGTTCAGTATTGCCCGTCCAACATCCGGGGGACTTGTAACTTGTGACTGTTACCGGCGAAAAGTCATCAGTTCGTGATGACATTACACAAGTGCAAAGTGTTGCTATTCAGTCAGCTCTTCTCCGTCTGCTGATAGGATCCCGCCAAGGACTGATCGAAAACATCTTCCTTTGCTTTAAAGTTATTCACAGAACAACAGTAAACACAGAATCCTGCAAGAGAAGCTTCACAGGTTACAGAGGTGATAACATTTGCTTTTTATTGAATAATGCAACTACTCCACCACTTAGGTAGTCAGCAACAACACCCTTCAAACACTGTAAAATCTCATGTGCTCTGCCAGGTGCCTGGCATTCAGAGGAGCAAAACTCCTTATGCTGTTCCCAAACCGAGCCACCACCTGCTCTCCAGGCAGGTGGGGAGAAAAAAGACGTGGGGAAGAGAATAGGGTTTTCTCTTCTGTTCACCACAACATTTCCAAAGGCTAATGCACTACCCCAGACACTCGACAAGGTTCCCCACAAGTCGTGCTTTCCAAAATCAACACTTCCTGGAAAAACCCAACTTAAAGTCATTAGCAGCTTTACAAAGAAGTACAAGCCCTGGGTGCAGTAAATCAACAAAGGCTCAGACAGCTCAGACCATCAACCACCCACTCCATACAGCGATTGCTGTGAGAGTAATAACAACCGTTATTGCACATCTGTATGTTACTTTGTGTTCTTAACATTTTATTTTCGTTGCTTAACTGTATGGTGACAGGCAGGCAGGAGGGGAAATCATTAAAAGACAACGAAATGACCGTATTATCCTGAAGATAATACAGGAAAACACGGAAAACCAGTTTAGCCAGGAAATGTGCATTACCTACGAAAAGTGTGTGAAGGATCATGGAGTGACATGCAAAACCATGTGCTAAAACCTGTTTAAAGATGGACAAAACCAAAACACATCTAGACATAAAAATTCAAAACCACGAGTGCCTGAAAATCCTCAATATGTGCAAACTAACTTTATCAGGGGCCAACTAGCACCGGTACAGCTCTGTAAGAAAAAGTGTGAAAAACAAATGCACAAATCATTCAAATCACTGCCTATCACTGAAAACGGTGTATACAGATCCAATTCCCTTTTGCCTGAATTGTTCTTTCACCCACTGAATGTCCAGCGTTGGGACTTAAAGGGAGGGACGCCATGGAAATACAGCAATACCTCGATTAGCACTCTATGCGTGTTCTTCTATAGGAGAAATGCTGCTTAAGAAAAAACAGCGTTGTCAGAGGTCATTAATAGAGTGTATCACATAAGTGCACTGTAATATGCTAATTTACCCCCAAATACACATGTATGCATTTTTCTTAAATTCACTGCGGTGAGCCTTACATGAAAGAAAAGGTTTGAAGCAATAAAAGATTAACAACAGTACTGTGCCGTACTGAAAAGTTCACATAGTGATGTAAATTTAGAAACTCAAAGAATACACAGGAAAAAGCAAGATTACACGTGGCATAAATGAAAAGTAAAGTCGACATGTAAAATTATACATCTGAAATGAAGCGCCAGGCTGCGAATCTTGCTTGTGTTTTGAGAAGATGCAAGCAGACAGCACCGTACAGCACTTTCACGCCTGAAAGCTGTGCATGTGCTACAGAATACAAACTAGATTGATTAAACCTTTAATATTATTGATAAATATATTTATTAATTTTCTAAATATTTTTTAAATATGGTACATTTTTATGATGAATAACAGTGATATTGTGGGCAATGCTAATCAAGGTATTACTGTAGTCCATTTGGTAAAACATCAGTACTTTTTGCCTGAACAACCGTGCCGAAATGTGTAAGTCCATCCAGTAAATTACCTAACTGACCATTGCATCAGGTTAAAATGATACCTCCTGCACACCTCACATAATAGGTCCAATAAAAAAAAGTATAACTTGTTTTCCAATATACATATTGTATATACTGCCGCCAGCAGGTGGCAGAGTGATTAGAGCTGCTGCCTTGCACACAAAGGACCCGGGGTAAATCAATGTAAATCACTTAATGTTGGTAGTCACCCAACCCTAACCATCAGCTAAACGAATAACTAACAACTACTTTCATCACACACAGAACAATAGTAAGACAACTCAGGTATGACATCACAAAAAGTTACCCTTCATATGGCAAAAAGCAAAAAGAAGATGGGGGTTCAAAAATGCCTGCACAAGCTTGCCTTGCTCACATAGGCCCAGGAACCATTCATCACAAGCAGCACATTGTACTGTCCTGCAAACACACTACAGCAGGTCTCTGGATCTCTGGATACACCAACCCCAGCTGTAAGCAATAGTCATCTATTCTCTTGTCCTCTGGAATTGGTGTTTGAGCGGGTGGGTCAGCTGCTTGCACCTCTGAGACAGGAAATTCTATCCTGCTGAGACTTCAGATGCTTGGGTATCTGTGTCGCACCTTTAAATAACAGCAACGCTAATAATAACAGGAATAATTTCAAAAACGGATAAACATGGATGAAATAATAAGACCACCAAAAGTACTAATAACGAAAGCTGTGAGGTGTGATCATTTACACATAGCATACAAGTGTCGACTCAAACCTTAGTGCCATGCGCTGGAGCAAAGCAGCATGCATCAGGAAAATGATGGGGGGTAGAGGGTGGGGCCACCTGTCTCAGCATGCAGAGTTGCAGCAGGAGCCTCACCTAAATGAAGCAAGGGGCCGTGCCAAAACTGGGCACACTTCGGCACGGAGCAGATGCACCATTAAAACCCCTGTTACACAAGGACCCCAGACTCAGAGGAAAAAATAAGAAAATGCTTTATCACCCTTCCTTTGTTTTGATATATCTCAGACACCACTTCAACTGCCATTGTGAATTACTAAACAGTCTTTTTTAATATTAAGGCTGCAAGGAGCTCAGAGTCAGTAAAGCACTGATGTGTTATTATAAGTGAACGCTGCCTGGCACAGATGCTGTCACAGAAGCCATGATGGCGAAATGCCTGTCAAGGAGGATACTCTGAATCGGGGGGGATTTAAATGAGATAAAACCACAGCTCATGACAAGTTTAGTGACTGTAGCAAACTGACCTTTTCTTGTGTCACACAATTTGGCACACACAACAGCAGTGGAGGGGAGTAGTGATTTCAGTTTGCAGCAATCACATTCACACGGTCGTCATAGTGACGCCTCCCTCCCCCCACACAGGTCTCATCTCCTAGTTTGTATCTCACGTCGAAAACCTACCAGTGCTGTGCATCCACCATGCGGGCGGGTGGGGGCTGGGAGCTTTAAAGGACATTGCCATAAATACACACACACACACACACACACACGCACGCACGCACGCACGCACGTACGCGCACGCACGCGCACGCACGCGGGGGTGCAGCATAGTCTGCTCCATTTCAGAGCAGCAAGGGTACTGCGGCAGATGGAGCCCCGCCTCTTCTTCCCTCATGCTAGTAAACAGACATATCTGTCCTGAATTAAATCACAGCCCACTGCATGTGTGTAAACCTGAGCTCAGGGGCACACACCTAACAAACGAAGAGCAAGGAAATCTCCAGCGAAACCTTCAACTAGCCTTCTTGTTATACTGAAGTGATTTTTTCAATACTTAATATCTTGCAGGCACCAACAGCAAACACCTCACACACACACACACACACACACACACACACACACACACACACACACACACACACACACAAACCACCCCATGGAGTCTTGATCCTTTTCGAAAGGGAAAGCTTCTGTGATGACATCTTGTTGTTAACAGGCATCCAACCTGATCTGTACTTGCTATTTTTAAAAGATATTAAATGGTCACAAACATTTACAAATGCAGAGCATTTAATACTTTTCACCTGAGAACATGGACATTTTTCCATTCAGGAAGACCCATCAAACGTTGGTGTAAAATGGGGTAGCTGTGTAAATCAGCACGTTCAAGCAGCCTGTTTACTGCATTCTTAGCCATGCTGCTAAGGAGCAAAAATCACCAATCTAAGTCAATTCTCAATGTAAATATTTCTTTAGAAAAATTAGGATGGAACTATATTAGACCACAGCACCAATAAAACCGTCCTGCAACCGTCTGAAAAGTCTCACTTGCTAAGAACATCAAATGAAGCAACATAGCAGTAGAACCTATTCAGTTCAAAATTCCTAAAACCACCAGGCCTTAATAGCCAATTGTCAACTGAAGGTTCAAATAATACTGACCAATTTAAAAATTATTTTACAGCAGAAAAATTCATTAAGATAGTCAGAGGAAATAGTATAATAGAAGTCTATCTGAGAAAATGAAAGTGAGTAAGATGCATAAGATTACAGCTAAATTCCTACTGGGCTTTAGATGGAACAGTAGTGGCTCGTGATCCCCATAAAAGAAAAGCAAAACCAAACTTGAAAAGGATTATCACTTTCAACAACAAAATAAGTAATATTTAGTTGGGGTATTTACCAGCGTACGCGGGCCCACTAAATGATCGCATTATGGTGAATTTCCCCATTTGGTATATAAGCACTTGATGTCATTGTAACAGTGTTATAAAACCAGGGCTGTGCTTGCAGCTCCTCTCTGACTCAGGTCAACAAGGCCTGATGGAAAGCATTTCTCCATTTCTGCACCGCATCTGCACGCGTTTCCTCAATTCCACCTTTTTTTTCAGTGCAGCCGAGCACAAGATCCCTGGTCTGCCATTTCTGCAGCATGACTGCAAAGAGCTTCTCCATTTTGCAGTTTAAAAGTGTGAGCGCAGGTCCCCAGTTCCACCGTTTCTGCAGTGCAAAGGCTTTAAAGAGCCAAAACCCACCATGAGGGTAACCTTCTTGACACATCAAAGGAGGCACATTTACATTTTTACTACAGTCCCAAAGGAGCTCTTTGTCCACAATCCAATGAAAATCAGAGGGACCTGACAAGGCATGAGTTTTATGGTAATCTGACAGCGAATGAAAGAGGTTATTTGTACAATCTTAACTTGCAGAGTCTACCCTGCACTCTCTCAATCAAGGATGTTTTTTAAAATAAATGGCAAAAACTTGACAACTATACTGCTAAGAGGACAGTCTCTCCAAATGTGCGGTGCAACACTGGGATCGCCAGCAGTACAGGCCACGGGAAAGGCAGGAATGTCTTGGCGGGATGCAGCTAGTCACACAATGACACCTCCCTTTCACATGTAAATGCTTGCCAATTGTGCTCAAGGGCTGCCTGAAATCCCCCTCCCCCATCGCATCTCGAGGGACAGCGGGAGAGCAGCACATCACAGCTTCTGAGCACGATTCAGCTTGGGCCCACAGTTCCGCGGGGGTCCTACATGCCTCCACCCACTGTCTGGACCCTTCAGTCTTGTTGGTCTACAAGACTTTGTGCTTCCGTTTCCTTCCTTATAGTGGGGGTTTGCCCCAGCACAGGTTTTAACAGTAGCAGCTGCAAGGCCACATTATCCCCCAATCCTGGAAACAGCAGAATCCAGACTGCAGAGCAATTTTGCTGCACGGAAGCCAATCAGATGGAGGCTATGAGGTCTGGTTACTCCCTGCTTCCATTCTCTTTCACCAGTTTCTTTACCCTCTCTCCTGAATGCTTTATGGGGCATTGGCTTAATACCCGCAAGGGGTGCGCGGTCAAGTGTAAGAGCCGGCTCACGCTGCCCTGACGGGGAGCAGGTGGACCAATTAACAGTCCCCGAACCCACAGACACCACTGGAGACGGCCATAATTGGAGTCCTCACTGCCTGGCCGACATGAATAATTAATGCGACTTCTTTAAGAGTTCGATAATCCCCGGCGATGTCTTTGCGAGGGCAGGGTAGGCCCCGTTCTGCCAGATAAACGAGACCGCAAACAGGCAAGCGCCTCCACAGAGATCCCCATAAGTAGTAAGACTGTTGGTTCACGACCCGCCGAGCGAACAGCAGCCGCCGTCACCAGGTGCTCGTCCGTGAATATTTCATAAGGCTCCGTTATGATGGACACAAAGGCAGTTTTTAGAGTTCGCCCACCCCACAGACAGCCCCTCTGTCCCCCCCCACCGGCTCCCCACAGCTGAGGAAAACGGCAAACAGAGAACCGTCAGTTCCACACGGAACGCTTCATTTTAGAGCTGCTAAAATTAGGTTAGGAGGGCGAGCCTGCGAGGAGCAAAATTAAAGCTGACATGGCATAACTTCTGTGTCAGATCATGCAGTTAAAAAAGTTAAACAATAAGTACACTGTTGAAGTTTAAAGTTGCATTGAGCTGTAGGAAAAGTCTAGGTTGGGCAAAATGTAAAAAATAGCACCCCTTTTGATCCCAGCCCTAAAATCCCAGTGTGGTACTGCCCATCACCTTTTCCGTGCTGCCCACCATTAATCTACAAATTAATTCGTGTAGACATTTATATAGCTCGCAATTACAGAGTTCCACCCAGCTAAGTGTTTGTTTCTATAGAATCTGGGGTTCCGGGTTTTTTTTCTCTTTTAAGCAAAATGAATCACAGCAAAGCCTCTTTTGGGGGGGGGGGGGGGGCAAAAGAACTNTGATAACTGCAAGGTATGTAGTGATATTTTTAAAAAAAAAAAAAAAAACACAACCCTTTTTGGGGGGGGGGGGGGGGGGGTCTAAAGAACTCTCAAATAAACATGACAAGTTACAGCATCTGGGACTCAGAGGACTTGCAATTTAACTGTGTGCACTGCAGGTATTGATCTGGTACACTTCTAGACACAGTAAAAAAAAAAAAAAAAAACAGAACCAGTAAAGGAACTAGGCATAAAATATCGGGGGATTAGCAAATGAAAACATGTGCACCCAACTTAGGACACAACAACATGCTCCCCTGATGAGATTATGCACTTTGCATTTTCCGTTAGAATGTTTGACATTTTTGGAACTAAAAGCGGAGGCTTGGGGAAGGGGCACAAACCTCACTGTTCCAGGCGCAGTAAAGGTTGCAGATCAAACTCCAGTTGTGGTTGATCACACGATCCAGCACTCTGAGGTGAGCCATGGCCGCAGCCCGCTTCCCCTCCAACACTCGAACCCGGGCCTGTCACTCCTCAGAGGGCACGGAAAGGACACCTTGCGGCAGGCACCATTCCAATAACTGCTCAGCAACCCAAACCAAAAATGAAGCAACCCAACCTGAAACAGGTTTAAGAGAGAGCTGTGAAGAAATCCAAAGAGACTGACGCAGGGAAGAGAGCGAGCGAGCCTGACTCAGCAGTGCTGGAGCTGTAGCACCCGCACCGAGACACGTCGCCGGCAGGCTGAGCCACCGCATCTGCGTCAAGCTGCCAAGGAACGCAGTAGCGCTCACGCTCAGGGAGATGGAGCTGGGGGTGGTGGCAGAGGCACCAGTCCACACCAGGACAGAGAATGCCAGCACCGGGACAAGATCCAGCAAACCGAGAGCTTCAGCTGACAGGACACAGCACACCTTCCTCCCTCCCTCCCTCCGGAGAGCTTTGCATCGCCTGTGTGCTGCGGTGGCGGGCAGTCAGCTGTGAGTCGGTGTTGCTAACAGCTGACTGCAGAGAGCTGGGCTGCAGGACTGCCGAACCGCAGAACCACCCCCTCCCCGTCACGAAAAGTGCTCTATCCAACTTTGCAGGTGCCCTTGTCTGTAGACAGGAATGAAGACTGTGTTAGAGTCCGAGTTCTCACAAAACGAAAGCCGCACTCCAATTACATCACTAGAGAACGAAATAAAAGGCCGCAACATTGACTGCACTGAATCCTCGACATCTGCTGTTTTTATCCGAATAATGTGAAACACATCGGAGGAAGCAGAGTTGGGCGGGAGTCTTCTTTCTTTTGGACTAACAGCATGATGTCATCAATAAGATCATCTCCAGCAGAACACTTACTTCCAAATCAAGGAGAAGCAACCAGCAAATAGTCCAGCCATGGCACAGAGGCTCCTCCCTGCTAACATGAAGGTCATCCATTATTAATGCCAAATTGCTGCCAAGTGTCAGTCAGCAGATTGCTGGCAGCCTGCAGATATGCTGTCAACATCTTTACCATAATTGTAGAGGCAAGATATTATCCATGTGCTCCAGGGGACAGGAGTCTAAAGAACACAACACTGCGTGCACTACAGGGACACTGAGACAAACGTACGTCATGCAGAGGGAAAATGTGAAGTATGTGGAAACTGGTAATGCTCCATTCAGAGGTGGCACAGTCAAATGGAGGAATGGCCAACTCCCACTGCTCAGCAGAAGAATCGTTGGAGAACCGGAGACTGCAATGAGGTACAGTAAAGGACCGGGTGGAGCTAAGAGAACTGCATGGCTATAGAGTGGCGTTTGCTCTAAGCTACACACTTCCTTCCTTTCACATTTCATCCGTTTAGTATCGATTAGCCGAGTTACTCAGCGCTGCCTGGGTGAAAAAGTGGAAAGGTGGAAAGTAATAAATTAAACATCACCAAACTGTATGACCCTTCAATTGGTTGCATTTAGTACAGAAGTACTGTTAGTGCGGTCAAACAGGTAGACGCCACAGAGTTGTGTGCCCACCAATTTGTAGTCAAGTGGAAAAGAACAAAATAAAGTATATATATATCACCAAACTTTATCACCCCTTTGGGACTCGTGTTCAGCACAGCGTGTATATGTAAAATTTCTTACCAATTTTTACATTTTCATTTTGTACAGGTTAGACAAATTGTTATTATTTGCGCACGTATTACAGCTACTTCCTAATGTTGCCTCTCGACATCGTGGTAATGATCATGGTGTTTTTCCATCTCTGAAGAACCCTGTCACACTTCCCCGTTGCCAGTCCCGCACAACACCGATCACCCCTGTCTCGCAATTGTTTTCAGGAGTGAAAAAGAAAAAATTCTGATGTATATGCATGTTGGGCTCTAATATAACTCCTTGTTCTATTTGGTTCCGGGCATTGAGAGCAACGCAGACAATAAAATTATATATTAGCAAATTTTAATACCTTTCAACTGGTTTGTAGGAAACTTTTTGTCATTTTTTACATTTGTGTGTGTTTAAGTGTGACAGTGTGTGCGTGTAGTATGCGTACAGTGTGCATGGACTGACAAGGAACCAACAACAGCAAAATACATATGACCAAACTTTATTACCTTCCAACTTGTGTGTTTGAGTGAGAAAGTGCATCAGTGCATGCATGCAGAGCATCGGCATGTGCGTGCGTTTACTGGTCACATACATTTGCCTTCACTTCTTGCTCTACTATACAGCAAACAAATCTTAGATTCATTCAATTTCTAAACATATATATCAAATGTCTTCTTCCACAAAATTTCAAGTTACTGAAAATATGAAAACATTCAAATAAAGTTACTGAGATACAAAAGAAAAGTGTCATAGGCACCGTGGCAGACAGTCAAGAAGCCGTGATGTGATTGCCCATGTTTGACTGTATATACTTGAGCAGCTCCATGCCTACCAATACAACTATGTGCTTTTATCTGCAGAGTAGCGCTCTGCCACATGCATGTGTGACATAGACCATGGTCTTGGTGCACATTATTACAAGAATTCTGCTCCTGGCCATTCTACATGACACCAGGTGGCATGGGGGCATCCAGGCAGAAAGATGATACTGTACTACAATGACAGCACAGAGATGTTGTTTAACCCCCCCAAAACTTCGCAACTCTCCACCTTCCGGAACCCCTTCTGCAAAGGCTTATCGAGAGCAGAGTCACTCCTAAGGAACATGTGACATTCCACCTCAGAGACAAAAATACAAAACACAGTGGCAGCATAAAATGAAGGGTGTCCTTACCAATCCTACAAATTGACCTCAGCCCCAAATTAAAAAAACAGGTGAGGTCTTAAAAATAATTTGTGGAATACACAAGATGAGACATCACAAGCAACTACAAAGAAGCATCAGCACAGCTGTGACTACTTTCAAGAGGTAGAAGGGCACATTTCTTTACTCCGTAACAGATCCAATGGGGCATAAGAAGGAATGGATCAATTCAACAGCATCCAAGAAGTCTGACCAGGAAAGGGTTTATGGGTTAACCACCTGTCAAAATCACAGCTGATGGGGGTCATTTACATATTGTTCAGTACCTGAATTTACAGTCTTTAAACTGGTGCATATTTATGACGCTACCATCTATAAAACCTGTGCATATCACTGAGCATTGCTGGCAGTCCTAAATGTTCAGACATTCAGTCTGAAACACTAAAAAAAAAAAAAAAAAAATCAGTGCAACAGTCATAATCCACAATGAGTAACAGGTTAGAGTGAAGGAGGGGATAAGATCAACTCAATATTCTATGTAAAGCAGTCGTGTTCCACACAAACCAAGCACACCCTCATGGAATATGGAGGGAAAATTTGGCCATCAGAACCATTTTGCCTGCAGTCATCCCATTGTAGAGGGGGTGCTGTGACATGTCCCCTGTCTCCACAGATTGCTGATCGAGGTGAGTGGAGCAAAATGCTCCAGAAGTTACTCTGACAGTATGCTCAATAGTGTAACGCAAAAACCTAAAAGAAAAAATGGACACAGCTAAAGTGATTCATTGGAAGGTTTTCCATCCTCCTGGTCTATTCCATTTGTGAGTTTAAATTTAGACTGACCAACAATAGTGTGGAAAACAGGCCAGGAGAGAAAAGGTGATTCTATAGGAAAAAATAAAAACAGGCCCTAAGCAGAGCTTTGCTTAACAACTTTTACTTCATGAACATACCATTAACATTTATACATTTAGATGACACTGTTCTGCAAAAGGATGTACCATTCTGAGTATACAAAGAACATTTCCCAACAAAGTACTGTAGATATGGACACGTGACCATCAAAGCATAGATCATTTGTGTGACATTACTGCTGTTTGCTGACTCACATTACTCTACAGAACTGAGACTCAGAAAATATGAGGATGATCAAGACAAACGATATCAGGCAAAATTTATTTAACTGACAGGAGATGAGAAGAGATGGTCTGGAAAGGATGTGTTTTAAGACCTATCTTGAATGCCAGAACATATTCAGCAGTTCCGAGGGAGCAAGGGACCTCAACTAAAGCAAAGCCAAACCAACACCTGTGATGTGTGTGATGTGGACAAACATGACTGGAAGTTAAACAGGCAATACAGTTATACAAAAAATGCAATCCTGCTTTCTGTTCATTTTCAAGGCTGTATGTGATTAAATTCAACGACTGCTATTGCACTGTTTAGGGCTCCTGAAAGTTGTTAAACTGTAATACTAATAATCAAGACAATGCAATATTTTGTAAAATACAAATCTGAATGACACGGTATGCTTAAAAAAAGTCAGGAATCAAATACAGGTCTGACAGTGCTTTTGTACAGTGTGCCAAATGGTATGGAAAATCACTGCAATTCTTGGAAGCGACATTCACAAAGGGGAGCACTGGTATTGAGCCACAACAAAGCAGCCAATGGAAAATGGCCACAAAATGCTTTGAACAGTTAAGTCAGTGCCCTTTCACAGCCTCATGCAGTATTCATTGTCTGTTTCTGCACATTCCCTCATACAATGTGTTCCTGCAACTATAAGTATGTGTAAACATGCAGTCTGCAAGAACAAAAAAAAAAAAAAAAAACAATTCGAAACATGTCTGTTTTAACTGGTTTTTCAATTTGACACCCTGGGTTGGGGAGAAAGAAAACTGTTTTCACTTCCAGCATCAAATATACACATAATAATATTCATTTAAAAAACAACTAACAAGTATGACATCACTAAGATCGCTAGATCAATGAGCTTGAAAAACACCAAATAACAAAAACCTGAAACATTCAGACTGCACTGCAATCTCATAAAAACAGGACAGCTGAAATTAAATGAATACATGAGCTTTTTGTTTTTCCCCCAATTAGACATTCAAGCATTTCAGGGATTATGACCATAAGCTGTGTATAGAATAAGAAAAGAATCTTGTTAAAACTATGAGCAGCCGCTCTCTTTCAAAAGTATAAATGAGGCAGGCAAAGGTTGGGGAGAAACGCCTAGGGGAGAGGCTCCGCTGGGCACCCACAGCACGTGGCGATCGCAATCACAACAGGGACAGGGGTCTCAGCTGGCGGCACACCCTGCCCCTGCATGGGGGGCTCAACTCTTAATGACCGGGAGCAGCTGGGCCTAAATTACCGTCCATGGTCCCCAGAGACACAACCCCCACAGGGAGAAGGGGCTGGGGGAAAGAGACACGGCTGGGAAGTCCCACTCATTAAGGGGCGCGTGAACGGCAGCCTTCAAACGAAACCGGAGGAAATGGTCCTACGCCAGCAGCGAGGACTTTCCAATAAGGCGTGGGCCAGCGCCAGTGTACAGGCAACACCTGCAATATGTCTTCCTACAACAAGACTCCTGGAAAGGCTACCGTAAATCCAAATTTAACCAGGCACTTTTTTCCACAGTAAAAAAGCAACATGGCATTCGATATGCATGATGCAGTAGGAGGGAAGAATCAGTGTCCAGAAAGGCCGCAACATGGTTTCAGCTGTCACAAACTCACTTGCTGTCCATAACGGCGGTCTACAATGGAAACCTGCAGGATGACAGTATTTGCTTCAAACGACTTGTCACCAGGCAGGAACATACAGGTGTCCTATGGTCACCAGGAGCTATTCTGCACCTTTTCCTCTGTGGCCAATCAAGGAGTCCTTCTCAAAGACACAGTCGCAGTAAGTGTTGACAGCAGAGAACATGTCTTCAAGCAGTCCAGGTACCGCAACGGCTCTGTGAACATATTACTATGCTAATCTATCACCATTTACAACCATAAAATATACCAGACATAACCCTTGTCACATGGCAGTGCCAAACCAAATAAACTTTTACAGCTATCTAAGGTGACACTCCCCAGGCAGATCCTGTAAAACCTACAGTCTTGGTCCACCAGAAATACACTGGTCTCCATTTTCATACACTCAAACTGTGACCAGCAAAAGGAACATTAAACAGGAAAAATGAGATGCAATGAAGCTGGAGCCCACAGGACTATATAAGATTGAGCTTAGCCGTGCAGCTCCAAATGAGAGCTGTAACAGCAAGAGGGATTCTTTTACCAGGGCCGGTGTAGTCATACTATTCATCTGGTGAGAGCTGTGGTTGCATTTCAGCTTTCTGAAGTAGCAGCAGATAAGAACAACTGCCACGAAAACCGGCCCTACACAGCACTGCTGGGAGAGATGTGTAACTGCATCTGGGCTGGAATGAAATCTGGAAAAAGAAATTCCTTGAAGTATTTGAAAGCTTTTTTCAATCCACATTTTAAGCTAATGAACAGCAATGCTTTACGTTTCCTGTGACACTTGTTTTAAAACAAGATTAAGAACATTACATTTTAAAAAAGTTGGGGTTTTTAAAAAAACAGAGACCAGCTGAAATTCTCACGAAAAACACCGAGAAAGTTTAGGGAAGAGTGTTTAGTCAGAGATCAATGACAGACATAACATTGACATTCATTTTTCCTCCATAAATCCAATTGACTCTATTCCAAACATATGCTGGACAAGCATTTAAGGCTCACAGTGATCATCCTTTTTTGATCCACAACTGACTGTAACCAGAATCCATACCCCATCAGCCTTCAATGATTCAAAGATTCAAAGATTCATAGTACGCATTTCTTAAGTACTAAACAAATAAAAACTCAGTGAAAGAATCCGAGCATGATCACATTAGAAATATTCTGCCTACCAACTACTGCCTGGGCCTCCATGAGCACACAACCCTGCTCCCAAGGGGTCTAAGATGCACGTTCTCTGCTGCCCCAAAGGGACTATAAAGCATATGCTATAATACAAACAACTGAATCCTGCATCTACGATTCCTGTGTGAAGCAACAAATCAATAAATCTGAAAATTGGTAAAGTCAGTTATTAGGTATGTGATCTATGTCATCTCTGTATCTGCAAACATAAGTCATTATATAAGTGTGGGTTACATTAATGACATCAATACGTGTGGCCGTCTTGGAAATTAAAATGCTGGTTTTATACAATTAATTCTATGAAAACATCATTAGCACATCTGCCTTGATAAATGCACTTTGACCGCAATTAGCAAAGCGGAACAGAAAACCAACCTGTTATTCTTTTATTTTACACAATATTCATTTTCATTCCTTACACAACCACAGTGATAAAGCGCATAAGTTGACAACAGCATGTACCATAACACCCACACAGCAAAGCTGGGCAGAGATATTTTTCTAACTCGTGACACAGCAACCAAAAAAATGGAAGTAAATGAGCCTGTGAAAACAACGCACATGTTTTACAAAGTGACGGCAACAAATACTGAATGGCACCACTTCTTGTGGCGACAGGTGATTCCAAGCAAATCTCTTACAGGCAATCTCCCAAGTGCAGCCAAGTGAACAAGGCAACGCTGGGAATGAGTTTCCAAACATAACACCCAGTGATGTTGGCCCTGCTTTACACTTTCACGCGCTGTACTGCACACACATGCTGAAAGTTCCCACAAACAAAGAAGGAATAATGTGCAGCGCATTAATGCAAAGCATAGTTTTCCATCTCTAAGTACAAGGCAAGTTTCCAAAGAAGTGAGATTTGCTAACTGACACCTTAGTCCAAAGTCACATAACTGTGTTAAATAATCAGCTTTCCAAAGATATTCCTACTATATTAACTCGGAATAAATATCAGGATCAATGGTACAAAAGGAGCAG
Organism: Arapaima gigas; assembly: GCA_900497675.1. NCBI lineage: Eukaryota > Metazoa > Chordata > Actinopteri > Osteoglossiformes > Osteoglossidae > Arapaima > Arapaima gigas. The sequence continues at coordinate 1,089,693 of UFQX01000096.1, forward strand.
TGGGATTTGAACCTGGAACTGAACCTTCAGACTGTAAGGGAACTTACTGGGAACACTAGACACTATCTGCATGGCTACACCACAGTAAATGTGCACCTGTTTCCATCGCACTACTGGTGCCACGAATCCAGAGGTGTACACAAGATTTGTGCAAAAAAACTTAAACCGGCAGGTAATGTTTACAGTTTCTGCCTTATACCTAAAGGACACACATTCAGATCCCACCTCCTGCTGTGGCACCCCGACCCTAAAACTGCTCCAGTAAAACTACCCTGTTGTATAAATGCTTAAATCACTGAAGGCAGCTTAACACTGCCAGTTGCTTTGGAGAAAAGACGGAGTAAATTAATAAATGCAAACCTGCGGAGCAAGCAATGCCAACGAGCCATAAAGCATTTTTTATAGAGGCAATGAATCTGCTCAGGTTCCATAACTGAGATCTCCGCGTTGAGGAACCCAGTCCAACGCTCAGTAATCCTCAAAAAAAACGAAACAAGCGACAAAGCGCCTCTGTGTGTGTTTTCTCGGAGAACTCCTCCACACCATTGAGGCAGCCGCAAAAAAACACCCGCCCGGCCGCGCTGCGCGCTCCTCCTCCTCCTCTTCCACCTGCATGCAGGTCACGTCCGAGACAAACGGCTCGCTGCTGTCGCCCACCTGCTGCTCAATCGCACTTATTCATCACCATTTTCTACTAAAGGCAGCGAGTACGACCCTGAAATGTGTCGTTCTGTCGCATTAAAGTGTGAGTTTTAATAAAGGGGAAGCCGGGGGGGGGGGGGGGTTTGAGCCC
>UFQX01000096.1:1090512-1158462 GCA_900497675.1 Arapaima gigas
GGGGGGGGGGGGGGGGGGGGGGGGTATGAGCCCAGCAACGAGCTGTTAAACACGACGAAGCGGCGCGCGCAGCACCCTCAGCTCCCCGCGCGGCATCTCCTCCTACCTCGCGGGCTGCACACGGAGCCGATCGCTTCCCCGCGTCGTCGCCGTCCGGGGGATCCGTCCCAAGTGTGGCCATCACTTCGCCTCGCAAAGCCGACGATCCATTAGGAAAAGAGCGAATGAATCCAAAGGAGCAGCAGAGTCCGCCCTGGGCCTCCTGAAGACGCTTTAATCCACACCGACGGCGCTCTTCATGTCAGCGGTCCTGCGCCTCTGTCGTCAGGAGGGGAGACGTGGAAACACGTTACTCAAGGGTCACACAGCAGCGCCCGAATCCCAGACCCCCCCCCCCGACCACCACCACCACCACCACCCCCACCCCCCCAGGTCAGCAGCGCAAGGACAAGAATGAAGTGACGCATCGTTATAGCAACGTACTCGATAACTCACGTGCCAGAACAGTACCGACTCAATGTTGTTGTTTTTTTTAATCTGGGAAAATTACGCACAATATAGCAACGACCTAACTATCTTTCGTTCAGAAAACGTCATTATAAACTTTCTGCGTATAGAAACGCTCTGCTGCGCCTCACCTTTCAATATTTTCACCGCTATTTTATTTTCTACGGAGTCTAAGAAGATGTCATCATGTCAACAGCACGGTTTCTGCCCCGCAACGTGATCGCGTCTGATCTCAAGCGCTGTAACGTCGGACCCGTATCCTGCGTGTCACCGGCCACACGTGTTTCACGCGAACCACAGCACGAGGACAAAAGTTTGGAAGCAAGAATGGACGATGTGCCTTGAACATGCTGGGGGCCCAGGGGCTCCTTCAGCAAGTCCTTCCCTCTTGAGCCACCTGCCCGTGGGCCACACAGGGTCTCTGCCGCGCGCCACGTGCACCTTTTTCCCACGTTACGTCTCACCGGTCACTTCGCTGGGCACGTGGAGCGCGACTGCACAACAAAAATGGTTCTTTGGCGTAGACTATTCCAGTTGCCTAGCAGTTTCAGTGGACGGATGACACGCGATCTCCGAAGGAAAAGCCCACCCGGGTTCGGACCTTCCTCTGTGCGCTGCTCCTGTTCTCAGAGGGCAGCTGGAACCGGGAACCCGCATAATGCTGCTAAGCCGTGCAAAGATGCAGATACTCCCACTGCAAAGAACACAGCGCCAAAAGCAGCTCGTTTCTCTTCCTTCAACGGAAACAAAGTCGTTCCTACAGGTTAAACCCCGAAAAATGTCGACGCCAGCTTTCCCGCTCGCGGGCGAGAGCCGTCTCGCGCCCAGTTACCTGTGGAGGAGGACGGAGCAAGAGGAGCCGAGAGAGCAAGAAAACGCTCGACTGCCCTCATTGTCACACGATCCGAAAAGGCTGGGATAATACAATCTCCTCCATTTGGTATTATATGGTCCATGCGTGTCTAGTGTCTATTTAGAGAACGAAAACAAAAATAATCGTCCATCTTCACCGCGCTCCCAGTTGGCGGCGCGGCGAACTGACCCGACGCTTCGCTCGATCCCCGACTGCTCACAGGCTCCGCCCTTTTTCCGACGCGAAAAAAAGGCAACTTTAAACCCAACCAATCGGAATCGTTCTTACATGAACGGTCCGCCTACACCCGGCGCTCCCACGGGCGCCCAAACCAGCGTTCCCTCCTGCTGTTTACGGTGGCGCGTGATCGCTGCGGTTTTAAGACAAAGAGTATGAGCTTTTAGTTTAATATGATGTTTAAAATATAATTATCGTTGTTCGGGGTATAAAGAACATTATCTTCTGTTCTGCAGTTTTTCCTTCGTACTTTTTCATATAAAAATAAAACTATCATCTCGTCACTGAGGAGCATTAACTTAATAATTATGTGACCAAAAATATTGTTAAAACACAGTATTGGATGAAGGCACTGGAATAAACACTAAAAATAGACGTGCTGTGCCCCCCTTGAAACACGTATGAGCTGTCACTATATATTAATAAAATATATTGATCTAATTGTATTTTTTCCCTGCGGTTCAGAAGGCGAAGGTCGAGACAAAGGGGCACCAGCAGGGTCTGTGAGAAGTACATAACGGCACACACGAAAAACCCCCAGAGTGGGAGTTGTTTAAAAGTGTCTTTTTTTTTTGCTATAAACAAGTTTTAAATCCCCTAAGAAAGATTATCACTTTTGTCCGTCACGCAAATTCGGTGCGCATCGCGCCTTGGGCCGCATCACTGAATAAAGGACTTCAATAGCAAGTCAGAACTGGACAGTTTTGGGGTAAAATTAAACCTGTTTTCCACAGTTCACCTTTTTTTTNTCGCGCCTTGGGCCGCATCACTGAATAAAGGACTTCAATAGTCAGAAGTCAGAACTGGACAGTTTTGGGGTAAAATTAAACCTGTTTTCCACAGTTCACCTTTTTTTTTTAGTCTAGTCCGTCTGTAGAGTAACTGCCCTAAAGACACCACTTCTTGTCAACTCAGGCTGGATCATCAGATCTTTACAGTAAATCTAACAGGATGTCCTTGGTATTCCCTTCCTCCTGGAATAAGACAAATTGTTTCCTGCAGGAGCGAGATAAAATAAAACACATCTAGTAATCTTTCACTTCAGACGTTAAACCATTTTCCAAGGACGTTTGCTTCAGTAAAAATTGTTTTAAAAAAATGTAATCACTTATTTTATACGCTAAATTATTACAGAGCAACTGAAGACACTTTGATTTCCACTTTTATTCAAAATTTTACCCAAAAAATGTTTTATGTCAATTCTGGAAATCATATGGGAAAAAGGCACACATTATGTAATTTTTGTTTCTTTCTTTTCTGTTTAAGTTTTATTTTAGGCATGTGTCATCCAAGGGCTAATTCAAAAATCCTAGGTATATCCAGACATCATTAAAATGATTGAAAATGATTGATGAAATGGTTTAAAACAATTTCACTGAAAAAACAGGATTTTTCAATAGAACACAATCAAACGATTATATAAAAATTCTTTTTGCATGGATTGTTTCATTTGTCCCATTGTCTAGCGATATTTTCTAGAATACCACACTTATAAAGCTATAATTTTACGACAGCCAGGGTATCGCCACCTTTTAGAATGCTGCTGTGCATAAAATGGCAAAGAATGACAGTGGTCTGTGGTTAAGGTCACCACAAGGCACAATAAAGCTTTATAACAGATGGGTTCATTTGGAATTTTCTGAAAATTATCTCCCACTGCAGACTGGAATGGTATCTGTCATTGTTAAAAGGTCTGGCCCCCTGTCAGCCTGCACAATGTGATTTATCTGCTGCAGCTTACTCTGAATGGCTGTTTTAGCTACAATAACAACAGTATCATTTCAATCAAATGTCACATCGCTTCAGTTTCAATAAAACGCTAGTATGTCTTACATATAATGCAACAAATAATAATGGTGGTACTAATAACACATATTTGCAGCAGTAGCAAGGATATATACAACAGGACAGAAGTGGTTTTCAACATAGTGTAGTAAAGAACTTCTGCTTTGGTGTCCTACCCCTATTAGTAGTACAAATTTTAGCACATTGCAAAGGTTTTAGACAAGTATAGACCTCCTATGAGTTTCTGAGTACTTTTTGGGAACTAACTTTACAAGACATTACATTATTCCACAAATTTGTGAAAATGAATCAGATGGGGTGTAAGTTTTTTTTTTTTTTTTTTTAAATCTAGGGAGGACATTTGTAGTATCCACCTTACATTCAAGGTGGTCCAGCATTTTCTTTATTAGCGAGACAAGTTTGAGCTTTTTGGCATTGGTGTGCACTGAACATTTCTGTGGCCCTGTCTTGTATGGCATTATTTAAAGTCATATTTCAAGGAGCAGCCATGGCTTGAGTCCAGTCTTGAGAGGCCTCTTTCTGGGCTTGCCAGCAGACTCACATATGTACTTCACACTGTGTGACTCCCTTCTCAGTTCTGCCCGCTTTGTGGATCTTCAAAATGCTCCATTTCATGGTTCCCTCTCTGTGAGTCTCTGTCTCACACAGTGTCTTTCTCTTTCTCTCTTTCGGTCCCATGTATGCCACAAAAATATGCACAGCTAACATGACCTCATGCGTGCATTGATTTACCGTAGCAGTAGCATGGCTCATGGGGGGCTCCAAGCAACAGTGGCTCAATGCCTGGCCTGATACAAACAAACCTTTGGTTGGATTAATAGCACTCACATGATGTCCTTGTTCCAAGTGAGGCTCTGGAAACAACAATCTGCTTTTGAATATGAGAGTCTACAAAACAGATGAGGAAAAGTTGGTGGTTGGGATGAGCAAACAGCAACCAGCTCAGCCCTCAATGCAGACACATCCAGATTCTTCTCAGCTTCATGCTGTAAAGCTTTTAAAAAAAACAAGACTTCTAAATCAGCCGCGTCTTTATATCTTCTTCTGCTGCCAGTGTTGTGGTTGCAGTTCTGAAAAGGGGACCTCAGAATGTCTTGGCTCTCGAGGCCTAACAAACGTCTCTTTCTTTCTGTCATTAATGAAGGCCCACCTGTTCCCGCAGATTCTTTGGCCTTTATTCTGGTGTTATCCCAGGGAGAGACTTCCACAATACTCGTCTGCTCAGGGAATTCTTTTTAGTCATTGTATTGGACTCCTACCTCCACACTGGAGACTCCCACTGAACTGTATTCTTTGACTGAGGTTGAAAGAAGAGACACAGAACTGAGAATTCACGTGAACACGAACGAGGAAAAAACAGACGTGTCGACACTTTACACGAAAATCTCCTACCCATATCTGAGAGGTTTATATCAATGTCATGAGGTTTTGGACAAAAAGTCCCGCTGGACTCAAACTCGCTTACATCAGCCCGGTTTTGCTGCATTTGAGCATCTGCAGAATAGGACCTCTTCAGACTTGGTTTTCCGCTTACTGTGGTGTTCAAAAGCAAATCAATTAAGAAATATGAGGAAATCAATATTGTAAAAAACTCAATTAAAATAAAAGCTCTTATTTCAAGTACACATTCAGCAGATGCTTTTCTCCAAGGCAACACATAATCAAAGTAAAACAAAGCAACGTATGACTAGAATTTAACTGTCTGTTTTGTCCACAGAGACTTAAAATGATACACTAATCTCCCAACAGTCATCCAATACTTTGTGCACCTGAGCAAAGTACCACACTCACTAATTCAACCTTACGGACACGACGGGCAACTTTGAGCCCCCAAAGGCCAGTGAAGCACACGGCTTTGGACTGTGGGTGGATAGGAGGGCGCCTGGAGGAAACCCACCCACACTTGGGGAGAACATGCAACCTCTGTACAGACTGAGCTACACTTGAACTCACATCCAACTGCGCAGCCCAGGCGCTGTGAGGCTCCAGTGCCGCCCACTGTACTAACACGTCACCCAAAAAAGATCGAATTAACAGCCACTTGATTCAATTACTGCGCTGCAAATCGATTTGGATCAAGTCAAAACGTTTCTTTAAAAAACACCCATTTTTCAAAGTTAGACAGACCTCCTCTTGTTAAATGATTTTGAATATATATGGATGCGCTTTGGCAGGTTACTAGCTTTTCTAGAACACATGCTGATGAAGATCTACCCACTAGGTAGGTAAGTAAACTGGTTTTGTCTCCCATTACAAAGCATCAAAATAAATGCCCATTGTTTTGGAACGTGGCAGGTGTACCAGTGTGGCAGCTGAATAAATGATTCCCTTTGTTCCTCTTTAAGCATTTAACATTTCCACACGCACTTTTGAGTGAAGTTTCCTGCTCAAATGATGTCGCTTTTTGTCATTTCCTAAATCACGCTCAGTAAAAACAATAAGGGACGGACTCTCAAAGACACCCACAAATTCAGCGGACGGGAATATATCTACGCCTGGGCATTGAGTCCAACAAGGATGGAAGCTTCCCACCACAAAGGGTGGCTTTGTCACCCCAGACGTGCGGACACAAGACCCATAATGCACTTTGACTTGACAGTGGAGAGACTGTTTTCTGCCAGCTAATGGATGGTCCTTTCAGAGGAACCCTACTGTAGCTGAGAAGCCACAGTTTCTACCCCCCCCCCCCCCCCCCCCCCTTTTTCCCAGTCCCTGGCAGACAGGGTCGGTCTGAGCTGCAGCTTGGNAAGCCACATTTTTTTCCCCCCCCCCCCCCCCCCAGCAACAGACTAAATTGAGAAACAACCTTCACTTCTGTCCTGAACAGCCTTAGAGAACGGTGTAAAATTTCATCTTTTACTTTTGCTTGGTTTCAGAATGAAAGGCGAGTTATTTAGATACCGAAATCCGACTGAACATTAGAAATGCCTTTTTCTCTTCTGTCATTATTTTGTTCGACCGCTGGCGATTTTCCATCCGTGAGAATTCACCAAACGCTTCCACTTTGCAGGCTTAACTGCACCTCACCGTTACAAAAAAGTTTGTGTTCACTCAACACGGAGCCATGAATGACTGTTTAAAGTTTAGCTGTAATAAGAGGGGAGAGGGGGGGAGATGTATTGGCCCCGCTACTGCAACAACCCTTAAATTTTACCCGAAACATTCACGCTCAACTCCACGTAGTGCTATTGTTAATATTATTTTTTGTGACCGCACAAATTATTATTGCCATATTATTCCTCAGATTGAACCGTAAGGGAGTTCAAACAGCAAGGTTTGTACATTTAAGAAGTCCGACGTGCCGAAAATCACCCGATAAACGTATAGAACCAAGAAACTGACAGAGGAAAGAAATCTTACAGCAGCTCGGGTTTTAATAAGGGGCAAATGGAAACAAAAATAAAGACCTTCCTTAAACACACGTAACACTTAGCTGAAACTGCCAAATTAAACGGACATTTATTGTTAAAATTTAACTATTGTTTACTCTGCCAGCCGAAAGTGTGGTTTAAAATCTCATTTCAGATTACAGTGCACTGTGTCCCCTCCGGCACCAATTCAAGTTGAAGTCTAATATTTTCTGCCTGAGTTGGCAGCTCTTGTCTGCAATCTTGTGCCTAAATGCTTACATTTAGAAGTCATGACCAGGAACAACAGAGTTGTAATGTGTGGTAAGTGAGAGCTGAGCTCTGAAATCCCAGCTGGGGTGAAAGCTGCGTGATGGCAGCAGCTTCTTCGGTTTCATGAGCAGAGGGCAGGCCACGAAGCACTAAGCCTGACTGTCTGACCAGCATCTCTTTATTGTATGTTTTGCCTCAGCCAAGACTGGATAAGTTACTCCCTTTATTGTCACTTCCGTAACACACAACAGTCCAGCCCTCAGCAAAAAACTGATGCCACTACATCTGGAATAGATTAGCAGAGCATACCTTAGGCCGTCCACCTGAATTACAACATGACAGTTAACTACAGTGTTGCCTCCTGGTTCTGACTGCCAAGATTTACCCTATAATTTCGAGCCCTCACTCGGCTACGGACGGCGAGAGCTGTGCCGAGTAAAAGCATTCGTGCTTCTGGGTGCTCACAAGCATTAGTGTTGCATTTAGCATATAAGTTGAAAATAAAATATAAAACAGATGTGACCTAAAAGCATTTACCATCTTTGTTGTTAGGAATTAAGGTATTTTACAGGTTAGAGATAAAACAGCGTTTGGTGTGCAGGCTTCAAAAGACACTGTGGGTCCTCCAACCAGGGCCACGACTCCAGGTTTGCTAGTTTTAAAACAACAGTTACCCATTGCCTACGTTGTAAGACATCTCTGAAGAGTTCCGCCGATGCAAAATGCAAGCAACAATCTGCTTGAGCGGGTTTCTAAACTGGTGGGATAAAACAGCTCAAAGCCCTGAAGTGAGGGGGTGGAATCAGCCGGCGAATCTCTGCCGAACCTGAAGGTTGAAGCTGCTTGGTTGACAGGGCCTGGTTTGGCTGTTGGGTGAGCCTGAAAGGACCATGGAAGAACCATGCAGGTAGTGAAAACTGTGAACCTGCGATGGGTGAACACAACCCGTCAAGTGCTCAACTTCTTAGGACACCCTCAATCCGTAAGGAGCTTTGGCTCCTGCACATCACTGAGGAAAACTGATTTCTTGTACTGTCTCTAACTCCATCTCATAGTTCTTGGTGGTCTAAGTTGAGGCAGCACCAGGATACTATACTTAGCTACGTACATGTGCTTGAACAGCAGTGCACCATAGGAGAGACATGTCCTCCAACCGCTGTTGCATTGCCCCCCGCCAAGGTTCAGAGACCAGCACACAAAGTCTCTGCGATGAGGGCATGATGAGTCTGTAGCTTCCATTGCGGCACGTGATGGTCACAGCAACTCATCCCACAGACACTTGTGCCAGAATCTCCAGCAAGCTGGCCCTGTTGCACCCTGCAGAAGACCTGCGTGCGAGCCGCCTTAGACCAGACAGGCTGTTATCTAGTCCACTGTCACACGTCAGCCATCCACTCCTGAATGTCTTCTCGTGATGTTCTGGGCATTTTGACCCCCAAAGACATGCATTTCAGATGCATTGTCCATCTTTCAACTATCATTAACCACTCAATCCTGACCAGGGTGAGAGCCATCCAGAGCCCTATCCCAGAATCATTGAGGACCAGGATATGAAACTAGTTTAGCTAGTTTAGTATCCAGCTTCATAAGCCATGTTGGATGAAGATAAACACTGTGGGCTGTAGGCTGCTTTGGAGAAAGGCATCTGGTCATTTGGTGAAAAGTGAATCTGAACCACACAAAATCGCAGACACCTTAACAGATACATTGCTACATATTTACCGTCATTTATAGCCAACAAAATCACGGTGCCGAAACACTACTGTCTAGATTTGCTGGGCTGCACTTGCTGGAGATGTTGACAGGAACGTAAAAAGTAGCACGAAATGATTTGACTTTCCACCTTAAAATGAAATGTCCCTTAACCCACCGCACGCTGTGCATCTCCGGCGCGTCACACGCAACGTGTCTGCGGGAGGCACTTTTGTGAAGAGCGCAAACAAAAAATAAATAGTATCCACAAACACGCCCCATGAAGGAGTCAGGTGACTGCACCTTGGCTTCAAGCTTTATGACTTGTTTTGGAGCCAACTGTCCTTTTTGAGAGAGAGACAAACGATGAAAAAGGATTTATGAAAAGTTTCCACTTAATACATGACACCAAACCACAAATATTCAGGGTTTCATCTTCCCGCCAGTATCTTAATCAGCAATAATGCGCAGCAGAGAAACGCAATACGCTGCAATGGTGCAGAATTACTGCCGAGTCGTATGGCTCTGGGATGCTGGGCGTGCCGGGACCAGAGAGCGACCGGGCAGGGAGCAACGGTGGGCGGATTTCTCGGTTTTTTCTACTATTCCATAACTACACAGTACACAGACCCAACAAAGTAACGCTGTCGCTAACAAAAGCAAATGCCGGTCCGCTTAGGCACTGTACAAAGAACGCAGAAACAACCCGAGCCCTCTCTACTTTTCAAGGACTCTCACATTGGCCAGTTGTCCACACCTGGTGCTCATTTCACGAAAAAAGAGGCACGTTCACGCGTAGCTGTCTGTGTGGGTGTGTGGGGGGCCATGTGGGTGTGGCCAGACCCCAGCTTTCCACAGACATAGAAGAAATTCCTACCTGACAAAATGGTAAACACGCTGATGTGTGAAGTGATCATCGGGAGGCTTTTTTGTTTTCTTTTTTAAAAATCTGATTAAAATAGAGAAAAACAGCTTGAGATTTTGTGCTTCTGCTGGACCCTAGACCAACCCAAATACTTTTTGAAAATTAGATTTACGGGCAGTGCCGGGTCACAGCAACATACAGAAAGAGAACGCGTGGTGAGAAACGGCGCATCCATCCACACGGAGCAGGAGGCAAAGGTCAGATGGTTACAGTTTGTCACAGGTACGACTATGTAGAACTGTCTAATGATTTCCAGAAGGGTGTCCACATGTTCCAGTTTTTTTTTGTTTTTTTTTTGTTTTTTTTAAACATCATCCAGATAAAATGTTAAATTCTCGAGTGGGAGAAAATTCAGCTCTTCGGGCATCCGCATATTTACAGAGGGGATTAGAGATGTAGGCCGAAGAAGTAAATTTCGGTCCAAGCATCTCAGTTTGAAAAAACCAGTCCTGTGACTTCCTCAGAAAGAGAATTTGGGTTGTGGTTTAACAGGAAAATAGTTGGGGACAAATGAAACTTTATATTAAAGATGTGTGTGTGTGTGTATGTGTGTGTGTGTGTGGGTTCTGACACCCCTGAATGTTACTTATTATCCAACGCAGCGTTATGAAAAAGGGGGGAAGAACCATGTGCAAGACTGAATTGTAAACTATAACAACCAGCAATACTTCCAGCTACCAAGATTTTACCCCAAATGTGTCAAAACCACATAATTGCTCTACTTTGTCCCATTTAAGAATGTTCTAGTATAACTCGTGGGCTGTGCTGGTTTTGACACGCCACAAAAACAAAGCAGGGTATGTAATATTATTTGGTTACTTAGCGCTTGCTTGTTCCCAAGATGACAAAGTAAGATTTTAATCATTTTCATCCCTTTACTTGTTTTCCATATATTTTAAGCTGCTTATAGTGGCAACAAGCTGATCATATTTTCCTTTCTTCGGCTCTTCCTGGATCCCAACCATTATTGGGCTGGGCTGTAGTTATATTCTCTCCTGTTTGTCTGAAGGGCCTCCTCCCAGTGTGGCATGCTTGGTAAACCATTTGCAAGAGGGGCCCAAGGGACATTCTAAGTACATTGCTAAATTACTTTAGCTGGTTCTTCTAGATCTGGAGGGGAAGTGAATCCACTCCATGGTCCTCTGATTCTTGAGCTCATCACAGCGATATGGAATGTGAGCCTCACCCCTCTGAGCCAGTTGCATGTACATTTATGCGTTAAGCCGATGCTTTTATCCAACATCCCTTGCAATGTTCAGTTAGTTTAAATTTTTTGCAAACTTTTTCTGCTGGGCATTTTTACTTTTAGGGGATTAGAGCAGACTGTGGGATTCATTCCTGGGCTCCCAGAGTCAAGAGGCGGAGGTTTGAGCGGCAAACAAATGGAGGATCTAGATTTTGCGGACGACCTGGCACTTGGCACAGAACAACACAGCGTAAGACAGACAGACTCGCTTGCTTTGGAGAGCAGATAAGAATGGAAATATCAAGGGAGAAAACAAAGGTAACGAAGATCAACACAGCAGAAGAAGGCAAGATGACGATAAACAATAAAGAACGTGACAACGTGTCTGACTTTATCTACCGGAGCAGCGCTTTAACAGAGCCGACCAACATGGAAATGGGGAAAAATTGAATCAGGAAAGCAACAAACGCAACGTTAAGAAAGACACGAAGCAACAAACAACTAACACTTAAAACTAAACTGTCACAACACAACAACGTCGTGGCTGGAACATCACCAATGACCAGCACAGTGACAAAGAGGCGTTGACCTGCTTGGGATACGGCACACAAAACGGCAAGACAAGATGCCCGGCAGCCAGAAAAGAGAAGCTGAGAAGTTTCATTTGTACAGGTGCTTCGCGTAGGAGAAAAACAGCATCTGGACGGCAGGCGATGGAGAGGACGCCCAAAGCAAACATGGCTCCAAACTGTCAAAAGTGACCTGGAAGAGTTGGGAAGCATTTGGACTGAGGCAGCAAGCACAGCTCAAGAGGAGCACGGAATATGTGCAGATCTGCCCCGTGTGTCACCTGGCAAAAGAATAATGATAATAATTCATCCATCCATCCGTCACTGTTTTCCGGAGCCAATCCAAGAAACTGCACGGTGACTGGGATGCCAGAGGAGATACTCGGGGGGACCTGGAGGTACAAACAGACCTGGGGATTGGAGCCCACGGGACTTTACTGCGGGTGTGAAGCTCAATATGGTGGTCTTGTTACCACTACAGCAACTTCAACACAGCGCAGCTCAGAGCCAGAGCACCGCAGAGTGCAGTGGTTTCTAGCACAACACACGCATGTAAATGACATGTTTGGGAGCGTAAAACGTGCCGCTGCTAATAGATGTTACACATCCTCACGTTTGTGTGGTATATTGACGGTCAGCGACATTAAACTCGGCAACGTTCAGGCAAGTTCTGTGTTTTTGCAGATCAAATAAAGATCAAAAGATGTCACAAGCAGGGGGGACACAGCTGGTGTCCTTTAGCCCAGACCGCCAGATGTTTAAAACACTGCCACCTACTGGCGATAATGTTTTATTGCAAGTGGTGCTTAATTTAAAAAATCCAGGTTTGTGAGGTTGTAAGGTTTGTGAAAACCATCCACTCCTCATTTGAATTTTATATTCACCACAGATCCACATTTACAACACTGTGGATCTGTGGTGTAAATTGGGAGCTGAGTTTTTGGATGAAGCTCTGTTTACTGCTGAGTCTAAGTCCTTCTACTCACCTATGGGTGCAAACTTTTCAAGTACAAGCAGCCAACATGAAGTTTCTACATAGGGCTTCTGGGCTTCTTGACAAGGTGAAAAGCTCAGTGATCTGGCAGAGAGTAGAGCTGCTGCTCCTCCAGATAGAAAGGAGTCAGGTTGAGGAGGTTTGGGTATGTTCTGAGGATGCCCCCTGTGGCCGACTCTTTCCAGAGCTATTCCAGGCATGTCGCGCTCGGAGGAGACCACAATGCAGACCCAGGACTTACTAGAGAGATTATATCTCTTGGCTGGTCTGGGAACACCTTGGGGTTCTAAGGAGCCAGAGACCATTGTGAGGAACAAGCAGCCCTGAGCTGCCTTCTTAGCCCTCTCCTACTGTCTGCCCCCTAACCAGGAAAAGTGGGCAGGAGACTGACTGACTCCCCGACATTGAGACACTACTTCTCTCCAGCACGTTTTCCTTCTCAAAAAGTCATATTTCTCATACTGTACGGAGGAATCTTTTAAGGAATTGTTAAAAGAGCGTAGCTTCCCAGGCTTAGGTAAGGAGTATCTATTTGCAGAAATTAAACACACAAAGTCCGATATCAGCAAACACCATAAAGGCCTGAATAATCCCACACATTACCAAAATGGAAGCACAGCATCGACTGTTTTTAACTTGGTTGGAATTTGCAAAAAATAGCATTAATGGCCTTGCAACAAGGGGCCTGGCAATACCTGGGACAGCATGTTGAAGGTGGAGGACTTTAGAGGAATCAGAAGTCAATAGACATTATTTGGCAAAGCCTTTAGTTCCAAGGTGACTAAAGGACAATGCCACTTTCTTGGATGGCTTGAATTCCAAAAGGCTGTTGCAAAAATAACACATTTGTTCAGAAGTTCAGCTCATAGGATTATCACCATTTCTAAAACTCATTTTATCATTTATGAGCCACAAAACAATACTGCGCACTTCCATCTCAGCACTTTCCTTCTTTCCCTTTTCACACTTTCAGCCCATGTAACAATGTAGTAGTTTTGTGACCGCTTGTGTGGTAGAGGTGGCCACCGAGGTGAGCAGAAGCTCCCGAAGGCAGGTTTTCTGAAACTAATCATGGTCGCTCCTGAAAATACAGAAACCAAACTTTTAATGTGGACCATTCAAAACTGAAAACCAACGTCTACATCCAGAGCGGAATTCCTCACATGGTCAGAGAGCACCTCTGCTCCTTGCCGTTTTTCCCTCCTGTCTTAAAGTCTGTGTTTCATACCTCAGAGCCGCTTTAAGGACGAGTGTGCCTCTAACAGCAAGCAGCTGGTCTCCATTTATCAGTCGGAGGAAACAGGAGGGATCTGCGGAGCTGTCCGTCAAGGTCAGCTCCTCGTACGCTGCACATGCCCGAATTGACGGAAACGCGTATTATGCTGCGGCCCTGACCAGGATTAAGTGGTTAAGAATAATGGATGGATGAATGGATGGATGAAATTGTATATGCATTTCTTGCAGGGCCCCCCTTTTAAAATATGGAGAAAAAACAGATACATTTGAACTCGGGAGGGTCTCCTAAGAGACATGGTGAGGAGTGCTGGGTGGGACTATAATATGACACATACTGCACCTACAGAACACAGAGGTTTCAGGGGGTTGGAAACACCTCAGCTGACTGATGAGCTTCTCCAACAGGGTGCTTTGTTCCTATTTGTATTAAAAACCCCAAAAAATACGCCTATTAAACCATAAATCTTCAAAGTTACACCAATACTCACTACTGGTGACCGCAGACCTGCTGCAGAGCTGCAGTGGTCTGGTGCTGATGGTAGAACCACGAGACATTGGTGAACCTTGTATGAGATGTACGTCCACGTCAGGGTTGCCCTGACTTATTCACTAAGACTTTCTCGCATTGCACACAGTTTCGAGTCGCCAATCCACGTGAAAAGTGTTCAAAGTCTCTGTCCTTCATCCACCTGCACAGGTAACAGCTTATCTTTCTTTTAAATGTCACGACTGCTGATACTGGCACTTTGAAAGCCAGAAGGGGCCAGAGGACTCGTGGCAGCACAGCATCCCTGCACACCATTGTTTGAAAAGCTTACCTGCAGCTTCTGACCTAACCGCCCTGCTGCTCACCACCCCCTAATTCTTTGCAAGTTACCAGAATACCTACTGAATCCTTCAAGCTACTATCAAACCACTTGTCTAAGCTCTTCACTTCACCAGCTTCTCCAAGATAGATGGCATCGGTGTGCTAAAGCGGAGCTTTACAGTAGGTTTTCCCTTCCTCAGCCCCAGAGATCATGACATTACTGGCTGAAAACTCATTCTAGCTGCTCTGTGAAGCTTCTCCAGCACCTGCAAAATCTACCTAAATCCTGGGATGGATTATGTAGTCACTGTCAAGTCAACGGAAGGCTCTGATGGGTGGTTGCCAGACGCCCAACCTAGTCCACGGACCTTTGCACTCACCTAGGATGTGGCGGTATTGGAGTCAGTCTTTTCTCCAGCCCATGTCACACTGATGTGACCCTCCAACCGAAATCACTGTAGAAATCCAGAATGAGGTCCTTGAGCTTGGGATGCCATACTGCTCTCCTGCCAGTTCCACCATCTTTTGCGCAGCTGACCGTATGCATTTGTGAGATCTAGTCACGACACCACCAAGGCTCCCGTGCTCCCGTGAGCCTCTCTAGACAATTCGGTTATCATGGCAGCACGCGCTGAGCTCCCTGATGCCTCAGGAATTCCGCCGTTTTCCACAGTATGTGCATTCTTGACAAGGGAGGTTAAGTTATGATTGACAGCGCTGAAGAACATCTTCACTGAGCAGAGAGACAACCGGGTGGCTTCGGCTATAGTTGTTACTTTGACCGCAATAGCTCTCCACAAGGCTCCTGTTCCAAAACAAAGATGTAGCTTGTCAAAGCCTGAAGAGAAGCTGAACATCCCTTCGAAGATGCCTGCATGGTTTTTGCTAATAAGCCCATCACGTGGGTTTCTTCTGCTTCCATCAGCCTGCATTTTTCATGAATGAAACTTAGATTTGACATAGATTAGACTGTCTGCTAATGTTGGGATGAGGCAGCTGAACACTTGGAAAGCTCTAAGATGTCTCAGCTTTTCAGCCAGGATCTGAACAGTGCTGCCGCCCTGTTTCCCCCCGCAGTCGCCGCCCGTCAAACTCAACCCTGTCGCCCACCCGGAACCCCGCCGTCCTCCGATACAACGGAAGTGAGCAGTGACTTCTGGTGAAGAGGTTCATTTGAAAAATCCTGGCTTAGATATGGCGGATTCTAGGTGGCTGTTGTGGCCTGCAAAAGGCGAGCGGAACGGCCAGGCTGTGTCTTCTGCGAAGCCCCACTTTCTGTGTATTTAACCCTCTGGCTGTTCTCAGCGAAAATTTTCTACGACAAATATAGTTTCTTCCATCTGACATCCTTCATACCCACCATTTAGGCACATAATGCTAATGATCATTGACTTTTACATGATTTTACTGACATTTTGTATGTCTACCGGGGGGGGGGGTTGTCAGATCTGGCTGACTGTGGCAAATGAATAGGAGAGACTATAATACACAGCAGAGGATATCAAACGCGGGATTCAGCGAATGAGGGTCTACAGACCACACGTTCCATAAAGAGGCGCAGAAGTTGCAATAAGGAATGAAGTTGTTTAAAAGATGCAACACAGCCCCTCCTGGCCAGAAACACCTTCTGTTGCCGACCGGCAGTGGGAACAAGCGCTCTGGTTTATAAATGGCTGGCAATACAGGATATATTATCCATATGTTAATGGAGGTACGTTGGGGGTAATGTGACACAGAATGTTCCGCTGGGCTGAAGTGTAAGCTGCTCGGCTTCCGTGGGCCGCAGACACCAAAGCTGTCGGAAGACAGGTGACCCCGGTTTCTTTTTAGAAGAGCATCGCCCTACATCGCTGGCCGAGTGGTGCTGCGGGAGAAGGTCAGTCAAAATGGGCTTAGCCCAGCACCGGCAGCTAAAACACCAGCGGACTCCTGTCCCCAGCCGAGGAAACAGCTGGTGCGATGTTTTTATTTCGATTTTCTGAAGGATGCCGACTTACTGGATGAGTGGTTTGGCTGGGCTGTTCGTCCCGATCAGCCATTTTCTTGGTTTTTAGTTGCGGTTCTGCGCTTTCCCCAGACTCCAGATTTGCCTAAATTACATTCTGGGTCACTGGCTGCTTTACCGTGGTATTTTCAGGGGATGGACTTCATCTATATGGACACAAGGGGACTCAAGATCACTCGGGGTTCCTTGCTATGTGGAATTTGAAGCGTGTTGGAGTGACGTTTTTCGTTTGCTTGCCAAGCCAATAGCCAACAGACCTGTTGAGAAATCGAACTGACCCCCGTTTCTGGTTTTGCGCTGCAAGAACGTTGCAGGATCCTTCTTCGGAATGACAGTTCCCCCCTATGAAAGCCGTGCCAGGAAGACACGAGCCGTTGAACAAGGGCGTTCACACTTATGGTGTAGGAAGACTAGATGTTTGTGACAGGAGGTTGTGAGATCGAAGTCCTGGCGGCTGAGCGGGCTGCAGATGTAGGTGAAATTGTTGCTTTCTTGCCTGATCACGGTGACTTTTAAACAGCGCTCGTGCGACACGTGTCACACCTTTTGCGCTATTGTTTGGTTTTTGCTTTGTTTTTGCGCGGCGTGAAGAAGGTCTCGATCGTTCCAGTAAGCGGAACCCAAGTTCCGAGTTCACGGTGGTGCTGAAGCTGTCGAAAGCTCGCCGTTCAGAAGCGGAACGTAGCGATGTCGTCTTCAGTCGTGTTCTCGTGGGGTTTTTTGGTTTTCGTTCTGTTAAAAACCGATACGGGTTGTTTTGTTTCTGTGAAGAATTGCGTCTCAGTAAGTGGTAGAACAGTTTGGACTCTGGATTAGATTTAACAGCAACGTGGTCAAAGCAACCCCCTCTCCCCTGAAAAACAGCAACGGAAATAACAACTGAAACCCGAACCCCCAACAGTTCTACATACCCTTGTTCCTACTTGTATCTTTATTGGTGCCAGAAATACCTCTGGGTGTCACACATTTTTCAGACTGACTTAAATCCATTTTTGAAACATTTCTGGTATCCTGGGGTTGGTCCCAGTTCTCGGAGACACTGCCCGGGTATTTAAAGCTGAAGGGCCGAGTGTTAAAGCATCAGAAGAATTCCTTATTAAGATGGTCTGCATGCTTTGCAACATCGTGAACCAAACCAGAATCCGGTTCATAGAAACAAACCTCGTGAAACAGAATAATTACTTCTTGTCGACAGCAGAGGCCCGAACTGTACGACAGCTAGAAGAGCCAGTAGATACCAGCGTTTCTCAGCTCTAGTCACGTCCCTCTACATTATCTGAGGTCTGCACCAACCTCTGTTTGATCGTCATTTCTCCGCAGGTCCGTCCGATGGCAGACGCGAGCCCTCAAGCGGACTCCAAGCCCCAACAGACAGCACGCCGAGCATCCATCCGAACACAGGACCGATCTGGTACGTCCAACTCTCGAACTTCACGACAGTCCTCGAGTATGTCTGCTCAGCCCTAAACTGCTGATCTTTCATTATACTCACAATGTGCTGTGAAACTGCTCCTTCCTCAGAGTTCTTCTTCTCTCCCACAGGCTGTCGCTGACAGTAGCAGCACAAGGAAGGCCAAGTAGAAGCATATTGAAGCCTTCAAGCCCAAATCTGCGAAAATGGGAGGGTGAGCACAATACTGTGGAAAATGGCTTCTCACCAGTGTGGCTCTTCATTGCTATTCCAGCAGAAAGCTGAGCCTCGTCCAAGGAGCCCAGTTGCTGTGTTCCAGCAGGGTGGAATTATCCTTTAAAATATAGAGGTAGAACAATAGGTTCTCCTTCCACTACTGTTTCTGGGTCTTTTTGTTAGCGAAGATGTGATAAATCTCTTCATCTGCATCTACGGCACAAGCATTAAAGCTCCAGGCTGCAGACTCACAGCCCGAGGTGAGTCGAGAGGTGACAGGCGAGTGGTCGACACCTCCACTTTGCAGGCCAGGGAACAGATCGTGGACCTTTTTACTTGTTCCTACTGGAAGCGACGGAATGGTTAAGTCGTGCTTCACAAGATGGGAAGATGAGGGATTTTGTGACATTAATGGAGATGAGCAGGGGATTGGGGGGGGATGTTCACTGAGCCAAGCACAAATGCCGAACATCGTAAGGTGTTTTACTGATCAAGCTTGAAATATTTGTCTTTTTAAACGGGTCGTTCGGCTGGTTAACTAAAAATAACCTGCATATGGTTGCTAGGCAGCTGTTTTCGTGGAAACCTCCCTGACAAGGTGCTGAAATCACAGGTGCTCTAGTTTTGATATTACGCACGGGGATGATTTCTTCTCCAAAATGCTGCCTGTCTGTCCGAAACTCCCTGCCCTCATAAACACAGCAGCGTAAGCGTATGAAAGGCTTACGCACCACAACATATTTATGGCCTCTTTCTCCGGGAAGTGGTTGAGATTGAGAAACCGCCAAAAGGTACGTGATCATATTACTTATGAACGTTCTTGCTGCGTCCACATGAGTGTCCTCTGTGGCTTGTTTCCTCCCACAGTCCAAAGACAAGTGTATCAGGTTAACTGGTCAAATATAAATTGCCCGTAGCGTGAATGAATGAGTGTGGCCACCCTGCAATGGACTGCGGTGTACTTAGCCCAGCATCCAGTGATTCTGGGATAGACTCTGGACTGATGTGACCCCCTGGCGGGATTAAGTGGTTTATAATGATGGGTGGATCTTCCCAGGGTCATTTTCACGAGAGGTGAACAGAAGGTCGCATGTGTGTCATTGTGGTGACACCCCCCCCAACTCCTGTCGGTGATGTTACTGACAGCGGCCCCAGAGACAAGGCTGATGGAACACAAACTTGTGTGTGTGTGTGTGTGTGTGTGTGTGTGTGTGTGTCTCCATGACAGGAGATCCACAGCTTCCCAGTAAAAAATGGCTTCCAAAAATGTGATGTGTCTTACAAGGTCTCACAGCCGCTTGGCTCGATTTACAAATTCAGTCTGGTAAGTGGACCTCGGACATAAATATAAGGAGATCGAAAAACGGGTGGCGCCTGTATACCGCCGTCGACGCTCGTGTTCTGCCGCGTTAGCCGTGTGTCGTCTTAAGATTTCAAGTCATTCGACGCGGTCAGTTTTTGCATTCGGTTGCTATGCAACCTTTTCCCGGGAAACTTATCAACCGAGGCGCTTGACACCCCCAACTGCAGACGACCACTTTCGCGAGTCGCCGTAGCACTCCGGACCGCTTTTATTTCTGTCGTCAAACAATATGTCCGTCCATTCTGCTCTTTCCAAAAGTACCCCTTCCAATAAGGGCGAGAGTGAAAGTGCGTCAAAGACCTGTTCGCCAGAAAGCATTTATAATCTCATTCCCAAAGAAGAGGTTAAAATAGAGAAACCGCCCAGGTATGTGATTCCGAGAATTTTGTGTTAGCTTGTAACTGACTGTTTTTACCGCGCACCATTTCCATTTTTTGGAGTTTATCGCTTTGTTTTATTGTGTCAGTTAAAAGTGTAAAATGCAGGGAAGCGATTTCATTTTTCACATTTGCTTGTAGATACATCTCAAAGTTTAGGCAGCAAGTGAAACAAGAAGCACGGTTAAATAAAGGCACGAATAAAACCATGGGCCCAGCTAAGGTAGAAGTCCCTTCGCCGAAAAGGTTTCTGCTCAAGAGCTCAGATGAGCCGAAACGTCCGGAAAGTAAGTCGCTGTTGCTGAACTGAGGCCGCCGAGTTTGCCGCGTGAAGCCCCCCCCCAGGGAGTGATGTGGGGTGCTTTATACGGGGGTCAGTCCAGTGTTTCTCTTGGGAGGATATATTATGTATCTTGGGAGAACATTCTGGGGCTCAGAAATTTCAAGCCATGAATCTGACCCCCGCATGAACCCACATCATGACGTAAGCAATAACACGACTGCAGAAAATGTTGCATTTGTAATAACTGCACGCTGCCCACTTATTTACGTTTTAAAAACGCTCAAAGTGTAGGTCCATCGAGACGAGCGAACGCTTAGTCCTTTGTTGGAAATGCTCTGGAGAACTCAGCTTACGTGTCTGTTTGCTTTTCTCCATATCTGACAGAAAAGCCTTTTACTTACGCGGCTTGTGGCAAACAAAGGAAGCCACCGGTTCCTCCCAGGGGTGACAACCCGCTGAGGAGCATTCAGAGAAGGAAACAGGACTTCATCAAGAGCAACGCCATTGACACCATGGCGGCGACGCCGAAAAAGCCACAGCCCATCTACGCCGACACCAGAAACGGGGACAAGAAGCCCCTCGAACCCTCTGGCCTCGTCCCAAAATATGTGAAGAAAAAGGTAATGATTTGCACACTCGGCCATGAAAAAATGCGTCTTCAGCAGGAAGAAAAGCAGCAGTTAAAGGCTCTTAAACGACAGGTTTGACAACTGTCACGAACATCAGGGGTTCGAGGTCCCTGGTCTCGCCAGCGCGAGCGGTTTGCGTTTTCGACACGTTGCGCAGACGCGCAGCGACTTGTTCTCGGCTCGATAAGCTTAGTTGCAGTCGCTTCGCTCGGACGGTCTGAGGAGACGGCTGCATTTCAATGCGCTGCTGACCCTCGTCCCCCGACAGAACTACGGTCAGACCCCCGGGTACCTGTGGAGGCGCAAAGAGGAGGCAAGGAGGGCCCAGGAGGAGCGCGACAACTATGTGAAAGAGCACCTGCGACAGAGGGCCATGAAACACCTCTCCGAGGAGGAGCGTCAAACCGTCCTGCAGGTGACGACCGCGCCGCCGTGGTTTCCCGGGATAAGTCAGAACCTCTCGAAGGGTTAATCCGACACACGACTGCTGCGTACCGTAAACGTACCGGGCGTCGGGGGAAATTACTGCCGTGGGATTTAAACGTCCCCACCGGCGTCACTGTTATATGGGGGTCTTTACAGAATAATTTGACCGTAGTGTTCGCGCTGAGAAAGGGGCGCGACGATTTTCATCACGGTGTGTTATTGACGGGCTTTTAAGGGACTGAAGAAGAACTGGGGCGAGCTGCACCGCCAGTACCAGGGCCTGCCATTCGTCACGGACACCTTGCGGAAGAAGCGCCGGAAGGAGATGCTGGAGCTGGACATGAAGCAGCTGGAAAAAGACATCGATCTCATTGAGAGACACAAAATGATATACATCGCGAGCGGCTGAGCGGCAAGTTGCTACGCCCGTGAATCGAAAGTCGGACTTTCCGCCGATCCGGTCTGTTGATGCAGATGCCCCTCGATTTCTTGTTAGCTGCTGTAGAAACTTAGCTGCAATAAATAAAAATGCTTGCAGAGCTTTCTTCTGAACGTCGGTACTTTTATTACCTTTTGTTTCCTTTGTTGCCTTTGAACGGCATAAAAGCCGAACCCGTGAAAATGGAGCGTTTATGTGTAAACTGCTGTTGAACGCCCACCGCGACGTCCGTGTTGATCGGCAGCTTTTGTGAACATAAACGGTTGGAAACAGAGAAATAAACACCAGCCGAAGTCAACGCTGCTTTTAAGTTCCGACGGAGCTTAAGGCGGAGGAAGAGCCAGCAATCCGTCTGTCTGTCCGGACACCTTCTGACCAGCATCTGTTGACACTTCTGCTTCGGCTAAAGGCGGCAACCCGAGCATCACGTAAGGGCAAACAGGCGATTCGCTGATCGCCGAAACAAGCCGAAAAAGACGAACCGAACCGGAAAACGAAACATCGAATGATAGTTAACGCAAAACAAAAAACAATGCGATATTAACCAACTATGAATCCAATGCAAAAATGCATTTAAAAGCACATTTAAACTTGAATTTTCCTTTTGGTATTTTTTTTCTTTCAATTTTCCTTGGCAATTTGCATGGACTATTTTTGGATTTGAATCAGCACTTTCCTCTGCGTGTCACCGATCCCTTCCTCTCTGGTCAGGCTTCTTCTCTGCTTCTCGCTTCACTTCGTGCTTGTGAGTATAAGCGGCACTTTCACTGCTTGCTGACGGAACCAGCACACGGACCCGCCTATGTGGGACTTTCACGGGTCATTTCGTCGGCTCTCAACTGGACGTTTCAACCCACCCGGTTGATCTCTGTGCGAACTGTAGCTTGTTAGCCGCCATGAACCGAACCCGGGGGCCGGCCAAGAAGCATCTGCCCTCAAATGAAACCATCGCCCTGCTTCTGGGTCTCATAGCTGCTCTGTAAACGCTGCGCTGGGCGGTGCGAGACGCCGAAGGCCTTTTCACTGCCGATCCACAGCTTTCGCAGTCCACAGCCGCTCTGGCGAAATACACAGTGAACATCAGGGAGACGGGTGTGGAGCCCATCCTGGAATCGGGGTGCCGGGTAAGGAGGCCACGCCAGCCTGGGTGGATCGATGGGTGAGCAAACCAAACAATGGCGCTGGTACACGTGGAGCGTCTGAACGGAAGACGTGAGGCCGTCCAGCTGAATTTTTCAGCGACACTCCACTGCAGCGGTCTCTGCTCTAACAGCATCTGACAGAGGATTCGCCTCGCGAGGGATGAGGAGTGAGGTGACCTTATGGCACCTTGGCTTCAAGCCTTGCTTTAATTTTCTTAGTCCCCACTGCCTGCGTCACGCCGAACTTAATATTCAGGACGTCTCCTTCCGACCGGCACTTTGTGGAGCGGAGCGTAAATCACACAAGTGACCACCGCCCTCCGTCGCCCCATTAGCCAATTGCACAAACTCTTTGTGGTGCATAAAAAAAATCATTTCCCCACTGAGTGAATTATAAATAAAAAAACCCTGATGTGCTCCAAAGGATTTTTTTTAATGTAAAAAAAAACAATTAAAAAAGGCCCGAGATAGCAGCAGCCCCCCGTCCTGGATGAGCTGTAAGACGGTGGTGTTTATCCTGCGGATTTCCACATACTGCAGTGTGACGGGTTCAACAGATCTTAGTCCTGTGGGTTTACCTTGCTTGCTGTTTGCGCCGAGATCTTTACCTGCAGTGTTCGGGACTAACAAAAGTGGCCGCTTCACTTTCAGATCCTGTGCTCATTACAGGCTCACATGCAGCCCACCACAAAGGCAGACTTCAGACTCCGCGTGTGGGAAATGAGGAAACATCCATCCATCTGTTACTGCGAACCACTTAGTCCCGGTCAGGGTCACAGCCGCACTGCAGACGCCGATTGACCGGAAACCGGAGTCCAAAGATGTCATACAGCAACATGAGGATTTGCCACTCAGACTCGCTGGCAAGGCTTCGGGACACGGAGCCGCCACCCACCGCCTGGCACACGGAGTCGCCGTGGTGTGGGGGGGGTCCCCTCACTTCACAGGGGACTAACTGGTCCCATTGTGTTTGTTTATTTCTATTTATTTAAAGGTTCCGGTGCAATCGCGTCCCCTCCACCGCCTCAGAACCTGGGTAGATTTCACATCCGGGGCAGCGGGGTGCGGCTGGGGCTCCGTGTGGCTCCATCCAGATGGATTCCGTCTGGCACCTTAATGTCCCACGGAAATTCAGCCAGTGGCACAGAACTGAAGGGGGGGTCTGGATCTCGGTGCAGATGGAGCCACAATTCAAACCCAGAGAAATTAGCATTTGAAGATACTAACTGATGATGACATGCTGTCCTGTACCACAGCGCTGCTGTTGCTGTAAAGCATGACGATCTTCCTTTGTGTTGGACACCAGGCTCCTGTCCCTTAATTCTGCTGTTTTACATATTAGGAAATAACGCTCACCTTGTCCTCACTGAGTCAACAGTGGATACATTTAACCTCAGTATATAAATGCTGTGACACATTTTGCGTATTTTCAACCAAAAATGAGTCAACGTGCAGAAGCCATACATGCAGAATGACTGAACTGAGACGGTGCACCTTCTTTCTCACATTGCTGATATTTCCCTTACCTCTGACGATGAACTGGTCTTCTTCTCCCGAGATAGAAAGCGTTAAAAAATAATTTGGTGTAAAAGCTACACTGAAATGAGCTTTTGCAGCCTGAAGGACATTACATTTTCTTTATTTACTCGGTTGGTGTATAATGAGTTTTATAATGGAAGCAAACTTTCTAGACCGCTAAGGACCACTGAAGACCACTGAGGCGAGCAGAGGACCCCTGAGTACCACTGAGAACTCCTGAGGACCACTGAAGACCCATGAGGTCCACTGAGGCCCCCTGTGGACCACTGAAGATCCATGAGGACCACTGAAGACCCATGAGGACCACTGAAGACCCATGAGGTCCACTGAGGACCCCTGAGGACCACTGAAGATCCATGAGGACCACTGAAGACCCATGTGGAACACTGAATATCCATGAGGAACACTGAAGACCCATGAGGACCACTGAAGAACCCTGAGGCCCCCTGAAGATCCATAAGGAACACTGAAGGCCCATGAGGACCCCTGAGGATCCCTGAAAATCCATGAGGAACACTGAAGACCCATGAGATCCACTGAGGACTCCTGAGGACCCCTGAGGGCCCCTGAGGACCACTGAAGACCCATGAGGAGAGCAGAGGACCCCAGAGGCCACTGTGGACAAGTGGCCCACTTGACATTACAGCGAGAGTGAATCAAATTGTGCGGGAGAGTCTTTTCACCAGCGCTGTGCGAGTGTCACTTCTGCTCCCAGTTGTGTGTGTAAGTTCAGGACCCAGTGTAATGGTAAGTCTGACTGCCTCACATCAGGTATAGATCTGAAATGGAGACAACTAAAGAAGATGAAGCTGTGGAACACAAACAACAAAAGTTCAGCACAGATCATCGTGTGTCTTTACAACACTGCCACCTGCTGGCACTCCCGTTAACGGCAGTTTAAACATTTAGGAAAAACAAGTTTATAATAAAAAAATTCTGTTCGCTCGGAACTGGCATTTCTCAAATTAAACGGCGGCACTTACTGCACATTTTTTCAGTATAGTGATGAATATATCAAATGTGATCATTCAAAACCCCATAAACCAAGATAACAAACATTTCAAGCAGGGCTGTTCCACGGTGTTCCTGCGCTGGACAAGCAGCTACGGATAATGAATGGAAAATGCATGTTAAATATATGAAACCAACTGTCAGCAGCTCTTCGAGGAGGAGAAACAGGCCTGAATAAGTTATTTGTTCTCCAAAGATAATTACTGACCCCGACGTGGGTGAGCGGCTGTCGAGAAAAAAATCGAATCGTAAGCCTACCGACAAAAGTCGCCCAGCTATTCTTGGGACGGCTTGTCGAAGCTCATCCGGGCAATACCCCTGGGCGAGTAGGAATCAATAGATGTTGTTTGGCAAAGCTTCCAGTTACAAGTCCACCCACCGCTGAGGGACAATGAAGCTTTCTTGGATGCGATGCAAAAAATGCATTAATCTTCAAAAAAATTCTCTGCAAAATACCATAGCAGATAGGCAGTCATTTGTTCAGTAATTCAGCTCATGGGAACTGCTATTTCTGGGCGGCCAATTATCTTCAGAGGTTATTTATCAATGTTCATGCCATAAAGCACAGCAGGCCATCAGATTTTATGGCCAGTGAGTCTTCTTCCTTGTGGATCCACCTTATACCTGCCTGTCGGGTGTTTTCCTTTCACAACGGGAAAGCCCAGTTGAGACATTCCCACCCAACAAACATCACGGAACAAATGGACAAGTTTATGAGCAAAGGGATATTAAACAAGCAAATACACAAATTCCTCGAAAGACAACGAATTGCACTGCGACTTCCACAGGCAATACAGCTAACCCACAATAACCGAGGGGCAAAAAGGTACACAAAACAACCATAAAACAAAACCACAAAACAATCGTTGTTTAAAATACAGGTGCATGTCATGAAGAGTGAAACATGCTTCCTATTTAACATTTTCACATCTATCTAAGGATCCAAAACCCTAATACTAAAAAGAAACAGCACACGTGGGGGGTGGGGGGGGCAGGTGAGGCTTTCTGCGAAGGACCCAGTTTGAAGATGATGAAACACAGCAGTTCTTCGGGTGGCTCTGAAGCTCCCTGATGTTCGAAGTTAAAAATTCTAAAATGAGCCGTTGAGGTACAATATTAAAATATTAAAATAATTGTAAAAAGCGGATATTAAAGTGTACCAGCCCCCTCCCTGGACCCTAATCCTGCCCCCCGAGCTGGGGTTCATCTATCATCTCTGTAATATACTGTATATATAACTGCAGTTGTTCATTATTATCGATTTACGTTCTCCTGCAGGAACAGAATGGCCCGCAAGCTTCTCTCACGGCTTGTCTGCCAGTCCACGGGGGGCCCTCCTTGCGTCTTTGTTCTTGCTGCCGTGCCCTCGGGGCGGCGAGAAGGCACTTGTGGCAGGCAGCTGGTGTCCTTCTCCCTCGTGGGGAAGTGCTGTGTGCTCGAGAGCTCGAGGGTTTGCTCTGCTCGACAGTCAGAGGAGCGCACTCTTCCAGGGGGCTCAGGAGGGGTCGCCTCCCCCTTGTCTTCCCTTCTCCCTTTCTCACCTCTCCGGGTCCAGGGAGCCTCGTCCCAACATGGCTTCCTGGGACCTGTGGAGGCCTCAGGAGACCGCAGCCCGGAAGAAGTGGAGCCGAGGCCGAGGAGCCGCGAGGGCCCCGAGGAAGAGCTCACAAACTGCGTAGACCATCCAGCCAAACCTCTTCAACATGCAGACCTCACATACCGTTCACGCAACCGCCCCCGATGGTTCGTGCACAGAATCGGGCGCAACACACACATAAACGGCCATGTTTTACAGGGGAGCCTCAGCATCTCCTGCCACTGTCAACTCATCCATATGTGTCTAACAGCACATGGCTTGAACTCAGTCCACACAGCAGCTTGAGAAATGAGAAAAGTATCTTAGATTTGATTTCCAAGTGATTTTCGGGAAGTCTTGAACCGGGTAATAAATCACGCCGCTGCCATTATTGGCAGGGCTGGAATAGGAAGAAAAAAAAGAGTAAAAACCGAGAGCTGAAACGTGAGGATGGTTTTTACCGCAGAAGGGACGGACGCCGAGCGCAACCACGGAACCAGAGAAATAAGGATCGATAATTTAAAAGCAAAATCTCGGCACGTGCTACGAAACAGCCGAGGCACAAGAGAAGGCCTTAGGTTCGAGGGGGGCGAGAGGTTGGCGGTTGGAGACCGTGAGTCGCAGGTCCGGCTGCCCGAATGTTTGCTGAGGGGCGAAGTGCAAATCTGGTCGTCTCCGAGGAAAGTTTTACTGAGCGGATCGCAGGTTTGTTTTAAACTTTTGACAGGGGCGTCGTGAGCTCGTAGGACACGAACGTCACTGGGCAGAAAGCACCGAATGGGAGGCTGGATAGGGGCGGAGCCCAAAGGAGCACGTGGCCTCAAGCTCCGCCCTCAAGTGGCCCTACAACCAGATTCAAGCTGAACTGAGACACTCATTTGCATATTTCCTCATTTTATTCTATCGATAATCTGTAAATCACAAACAGCAACTGCAAAAGCTGTGTGGACTCATATTTATAATTCAAATGGAAAAGAGCAACTTTGCCTCCAGTGTTTCTTTCCATGCAGAACCAAACTGCCTTTTCTCTGAAAATCGTCCCTCTGCGAACATACCTGACGCTCCGAGTTTTGCATCATTTCTCTGCTCCTCTGAAGGACGAACAACATTAAAGTGACGCGCTGAGATTTCACAAATTCCATAGAGCTTTACACTTTGACATACGAGCAGCTTTTATCTGATGAACTAAACACTCATCCATTTTATGTTCTAATCCATTTCAGATCTTAATATTGTTTTCGAATACGTTGCAGGTAAAAACCTCGCTTTTACGGCCAGTTCTTATCTAATGTAACCTCTCCGTGTCTAAATGATTAAGTTTGGGAGCAGAGAAGGTTCACGGTGATGTCCAAGCGCGGAAAACCAGGGACATCTGATCCCAACCTTCTGTGAGCTCAAAATCATTCGCAAGTTAATTTCTGTCTGTTATTCACTGTCTTTGTTTACAGTCAGAATCGATATCAAGACATTTTGCTTTACAACTTCAGGAAAGGGATCAATGATCCAGAAAGTATATCTTGAATACACTGATGGATTTTGAAATAAATGCAACTGCAAGTTGAATAAAAGAAGCAACAACTGATGGTGGGGGAGAATCTTCGGTCCAAAATTACTTGTTATTCACTCAAACAGCTGCAAATATGTGACAGTGCTTGGTGGGGGGGGTTCAGAAAAGGGTTCTGTGGAGCTTGAGGGAAGGAAAGGATGCGACGTGGTTTCAGAAGCGGCGAGGCAGAGCAGAAGGCCGCCGCTTCTCAGTTGTTTGCGACGTAGATGGTTTTGTGCCTCTCGATGAGCTCGATGTCCTTCTCCAGCTGCTTCATCTCCAGCTCGAGCCTCTCCTTCCTCAGCCTCTTCGGAAGGGTGTCCGTGATAACGGAGAGGCCCTGGAACTGGTGGTGCAGCTCTCCCCAGTTCTCCTTGAGCCCCTGGAAGAGCCGCCGGCAGCACCGAGAAGAAAACCGGAGCACCCGTTTCAGCTCAGCGCGTGAATAAACAACGGACACCAGAAATCTCTCTCTCACAATGCAAAAATAGACATTTCTAATGAAGCAGAAGGAGCTGCGCTCTTTGTTCACCCCGACACACGTCACTGAACCCATCTACACGTTTAAAAACTGCGCCGGCACTTTTACCCCCGAGTGTGAAAGCTCCTTGGGACGGACCCCTACGGCGCTGCGAAAAAGTATTTGCTCCCGTCCATATTTCCTATATTATTGCATATTTGCCGAACTCAGCGGCTTCAGACATTCATGTGGTGTTAGACAAAGGGAAACTGAGTAAACACATAACAGGCTTTAAATTATTACTTTGTTTATTTCCGGAACAAAAGTTCCCCAGAACCCATATGAACCCTGTGGAAAAGCAACCTTGACTGGTCGCACCACCTTTAACGGCAGAAATTGGAAGCGAAAACTTGCAATAATTTGATATAATTTGGCAAATCCTTCTTCACAGCCCTGCATGCATTTAATGTGCAAATATTGCTAAAACTCCAAGCGCTGTTTCACAGAGGATTTAGAGCATAAAAAAAAAACCCCCAGAAAATTAGCCTTTGAAGCATTTTTCTCTTTCCTTTTATCTTATTCTGGCGACTCGCAGGTGTCACCTGAAGGATGGTTTGACGCTCCTCCTCGGACAGCTGCTTCATGGCTCTCTGCTGCAGATGCTCCTTCACGTAGCTCTCGTACTCCTCCTGGGCCCTCCTCACCTCCTCTTTGCGCTGCTGCAGGTACCCTGGCATCTGTCCGTAGTCCTGCGGCGGAGGAGAACCGGGAAAATCATCTGGACAAAGAAATATGTGGCTATTTTATTTAAAACCCCATTTGAAAATGTTTGCAGGACATTTACCTTTTTCTTCACATATTTTGGGACGAGGCCAGAGGGTTCGAGGGGCTTCTTGTCTCCGTTTCTGGTGTCGGCGCAGATGGGCTGTGGCTTTTTCGGCATCGCCGTGATGGTTTCAATGGCGTTGCTCTTGATGAAGTCCTTACTGCTTCTCTGAATGCTCCTCAGCGGGTTGTCGCTCTTGGGAGGAACCGGCGGCTTCCTTTGTTTGCCACAAGCCACGTAAGTAGCAGGTTTTTCTGTCACATCTAGTAGAGAAAGTCAAACAAGCGTCTCACTTCACTTCTGAGGGACGTTTCAACGAAACCTCCAAAGACGCGTTTTCGTGGGCCGCCATACGGTTCTAAGTGTTCAGATATGTTCAGATAAAATATGGATCCGGTGTAAAGCCAGTGTGACTTACGTTCAGCGAGTTTTGGCTCATTCGAATGCTTCAGCAGGAACCTCTTTGGCGAAGGTACTTCCACCTTAGGTGGTCCCATGGTCTTATTGGTGCCTTTATTTAACTGTGCTTCCTGCTTTACCTGCTCTTTAAACTTTGAGACGTATCTAAAAAGCAAACATGGAGAAATCAAACCATCTTTTATTATCCATGCACAAAGAACGAAAATGTGTCCCTGTACTGTACAGAATCTTTAACCCCCGAAAAAGCATGTCGCTGTATTCTGTCATTTCTTTCAATTCCATACTTTCATTCCAGTAACAGTACAAGAGGTTGCACAGGTGGACTGTAGAAAGAGTATTTTACAGGCTAACGAAGAGAAAAATATTCACGTGCCTTGGCGGTTTCTCCGTTTTCAGCTCCTCCTGGGGAAGGAGGTTGTAAATGCTCGCTGGGGGGTAAGTCTTCCACATGGTTTGATGGCAGATACAGACAGAGACAAGATCCAGTCGAGCAAAGTAAATGTTCCACCTGCAGACCTTTATCAGCTCGGCAGAACGGCTTGTTGTTAGGGCTCCATGGAGACGGTTTCTTAGCAACCGCGTGTGGATAAAATGATCTCGAGCGCGAGCACGAGCGCGCAGAATGAGTCTAAACGAGAAGCATGAGAGCCACTGAAAACTGTATTAAAAAGTGATTTTAAACATGTCGCGATTTGTTGCGTTTGCAGTGCTGGGTACAGGTTGAATTGGAAAAGCTGACGAAAAGGGAGGTTTGTCCCTCCTGAGGTCCCGTACGGCGCGGGGGGGGGCGCGATCGGAAGACGGAAAGAAAACAATATTTGCGGCTCTTTTTTTTGTTGTTTAACCTGGGCGCACTTTGCAAAAATAGAAAACTTGTTGCTCCAGAGTAAGTTTTACACCCAAACCTTGTGGGATGCGCGCGACACCCGCAGAACACGCAGTTTTGTGGTGCAGAACCGCGTTTGCGGGTTTATGCGCACATTCTGGATAACGTGACGGCCTGTTTTGCCGGGGTTGGGCTGTGTGTGAAACAAAACAAAAAAAAGCAGCTTAATGACAAACAGCGAAACGATGAAGATCAAGAAGGTCAAGAAGGGTTTCTTGCGGGGCAGCTTTATGCAGCAGGTGGACGGGGTCCAGGTGCTCAGAACGGGAGATGAGTTGAGAGAATGAAAAAGGATAAAAAAAAAAGACAATACAGTATCGATAAATAAAGGTAAAAAGTGCTGTAGTGAAACAGTAGTCTAGTCGACGCTTTGTCTGCGCTTGTTGACTTTATATAAAACCTGGATAGTTGACTTTATCGTATTTCACCGGGTGGCCAGTTGACGTTCAGTAAAGGTCATGTTTTCTGCTGTTGATTTTTTTCAGGTTGCGATGGTTTCTCTCTGACGTTTGTCAAGATGGCGTCCATTTGCTCGTCCTGGTTTGTCAGAAAGCTGGCGAAGGGGAGGTTTCGCTCTCTGTCCCTGCTGGGGTCCAGCACGTCGCCCCACGTGCCGCTTCTGTTCTCCACGTCGGCCCGGCTCGGCTTCGGGTGCTTCGACGCCGAGAACATCTTCCTGATGGGCCCACCCGGAGCCGGGAAGACGACCGTGGGGAGGATCGTCGCTCAGAGGCTGGGCTGTCCTGTCATCGATGTGGACGATGATGTCCTGGAGCCGCGGTGGAACATGTCTGTTGCTGAGAAGCTGTCTGCTGTCGGAGGGGAGCGTTTTCTGGAGGAAGAGGGCAAAGCTCTGTCAGGCTTTTCTGCCCGCGGGTGTGTTGTTTCCCTCACTGGGTCCAACCCCTTGTGCTCAGGGACCATGCAGCACCTTAGACGCACTGGCACTGTGCTGTATTTAGACGTAGACGAAGAGGACATCCTACTAAGGCTGTCGAGAATGAAAGTGAACCGGATTGTTGGCCAGGAGCCTGGAGTGTCCATGAGGGACATCTTGCGGTACAGACGACAGTTTTATAGTCGGTGTTTTGACATCAGGGTGCTTTGCGCGTCCGGAGACGCTGCAGAGGATGTGGCAGAGAAGGCGCTCCAGGCCCTGAAGAGATTCCGAGACTCCGAGTCCGAGACGTTTGTTTCAACCAGAAGCCATAAGTCTGGACGGGAGGATTTGGTTGGCGGTGAGAAGCACTTCAGCGATGTTGTTGTTGAAGGGTTGGCACCGGACGGCGGCCTGTACGTACCTAAAGAAGGGTTTCCGGAGTTACAGCCGGGGGAGTGGCTGAGATTGGTTCACATGTCATACCCTGAAAGAACCGCTGTCCTGCTTGAGAAATGCATACACCCCATAGATGTGCCTGCAGCAGAGCTCCAGAGGATGGTGACCACAGCCTACGGGGAGAACTTTGCCTGCGCCGTGGTTGCGCCTGTGCGCCACCTTGTCCACAATCAGTATGTTCAGGAGCTCTTTCACGGGCCCACGGCCTCCTTCAAAGATTTAGCCCTGCAGCTCATGCCGCAGCTGTTCGCATACTGTCTTCCACAGATGTGCAACTACTTGGTCCTGGTGGCGACGTCCGGCGACACGGGCAGCGCGGTGCTGAGCGGCTTTGCCAGCCTCCCCGACACCTGCAAGCAGAGAATCGGTGTCCAGGTCTTCTTTCCTGAAAATGGCGTGAGTGAGATGCAGAAGCTGCAGATGACCAGTTTCAAGGAGGGCAATGCGAGGGCTGTGGGTGTTAGTGGGGATTTTGACTTCTGCCAAAAGGCTATCAAGCAGATGTTTTCTGATCCCAGCCTGCTTGGTCACCTAGCAGTTGAATACGGCACCGTGCTGAGCACGGCCAACTCCATCAACTGGGCACGCCTGCTGCCGCAGGTTGTTTACCACGCCTCGGCCTACCTGGACTTAGTCCGGGACGGTGTCATTGGGTTTGGAGACCCTATCGACGTCTGCATCCCCACTGGGAACTTCGGCAACGCGATGTCTGCCGTGTACGCAAAACAGATGGGCGTCCCCATAAGGAAGTTCATCTGCGCCTCCAACCACAACTGTGCCGTGGCTGACTTCATCGCCACCGGACGGTACGACCTCCAGGGCAGGGTCCTGACGCCGTCCATTTCGCCGGCCATCGATATCCTGAAGTCCTCCAATCTCGAGAGGTTCGTCTTCCACGCCTCAGGTGGGAACGGACACCTTGTGAAGGACCTGTTCTCCCGCCTCGACGAGAGGGGGTCTTTCGTGCTCCCCCAAGATGTGTTTTGCAGGATTCAGGAGGACATGCTGGCTGGTTGGTGCTCTGAGGAGGAGTGTCTGACAGCCATCCGCGACGTTCACGCCAGCAGCGGCTACGTCCTGGACCCTCATACGGCTGTTGCCAAGGTGGTGGCGGACCGCCTGCAGGACCGGACGTGCCCCGTGGTTCTTGCCTCCACTGCGCATCACTGCAAGTTTGCGCCTGCGGTCCTGAGGGCGCTGCGGCTCGCAGAAACACCAGAGCACCTCCTGCCCCTGGAGCAGCTTGACCGGCTCCGTTCTTGCGGCTCCCGGCCAGTCGTTCACGAGGCCTTGCAGAGATGTCTGAGTGACGGCGACCCTCGGCCTCACGCCACGTGCCGGGCGGATTTTAGCCTTCTGGCTGAACGAGTGGAAACGATGGCGCGAGACTTATTCCTCAAAGCCTGCTGAGAAAAGCACATCCGCAGGAATCCAGCAAGAAATATGAATGACACAGATAAAACGAGATGTTTTTGCCGCAAAATGTCATTAATATCCGTCGACCTTGTGCAAGCTTCTGTGAGTTCACTTCTCGCTGTGTCCGTAGGTCCCGTGACTTTTTTTTGCACCAAGCGTGCGTTTCGAGAGGTGAAGCCCCTTGCTCTAACTTTTAATAGCCACAAGGTGGCGTCCTGAACACTCCCCCCCCCGGCCGGTGGGCCGTGTTTGACAGACGCCGTGTGCTTAATAGGTCTCGATGGGCCAGAACCTTGAGAACCAACACCTGAGTCCCGCCCCCAGTCGCTTTAATTTCATACACCTCTAACCGCTGTTTGAATTTACATGGATTTGAAAGCCAAAAATAACACTGGAAGGTGATAAAATAGTCTGAAGGTCCGTTATGTATACATTTGACGTATATATTTACAGGGACGTACCTCTGTCATGTGCCAGTTATAATAATAACCCTTTGCCACCACCGATGTTAGTACATAATAAAACATCCAAAATGCATCGTTTCGAACCGTTACTCTCAGCCGATTCCGCCGCAACGACCGACACGTTACCGTCTAAACTAAACGCTATTTATCATTTTGCAGCATAGGCTCCATCTCCAGAAGGGCGTGTAACGTGCGCCGCCGGGCCGCTATTTTTAGAACTCATCGCGCGCCTCCCTGTCGGAAACATTTCCATGAGAAGGACTTAAATTGTATTCAGATTAGAACGCTCTCTCTGCCCCCCCGCGGCTGCGGCTCGGAGGACAGCGGAGCAGCCATTAAAGCGGCGGGGCTGAGCTCTCGCCGCCACATTAAAACTCTCCTAATTCACGGAGCTCAGCGAAGATCCAGCTCTGGTAATTGCCAAGTGCAGCTGAAGGAGGACCGAAGGCATCCGGTTCGCCGCCGCCCTCCTCCTCCTCCTCATCTTCCTCGTCCTCCGCCTCCTCAACACCCCGAAAGCCCCATCTTCCCCTCGCCACGTCACAGGCTGAGGTCCTTAATGGAGCGACAGCCCTCACAGCGGTTTCTTCCGGTCGCAGATACTTTTCATTTCTTCACCCACTTCTAAAGCAGGGTATTCCTACTGTGGCAGCTACGCACGAGGGGCGTCGGGAGACCTGCCGGGAGGTGGGGGTGAGGGGGGTCGTGCGCTATGTTGGTGTGGAGACCTCGTGCGTATTTTTACACTGTTTTTACCTCTCGCTCGCTCATCTGGCGGATCTTAATAGGACGTCGGCATGGCACGGCTGCGGAGCCCGAGCGCGGCGGAGGTGCTCCCCACCCCCCAGGTTCCTCCCGAAGTGGGATTTCCACGTGACTCCTCGACGCGCAGCCGCGCAGGGCGTGTGAGCCACTTTTCTGCGACGTTTCGTGTGCAGCTGCAGCTTCTGACAGAATGAGACCGGTGGTTTGAGCCGCATTTCCGTCAGACGCGAAAAGCCAGAAATGTGAACTAAAACTGTATCCGCACTGCCTGCCTGTCACACGTCTGCTCTCGCGGTAATGTTATATGGCAGAACATGCGAATGTTACACAACCACGGACCAGAAAGCGCGCAGTTTCTATTGCGTTGTGTTTTGCTAATTATTTAATAAAGCCAAGAAATCTGGAAAGGATCAGTACATCTGTGCCATTGTTCTCCTGCCACTGTCCAAGCAACCCCCACCCCCACCCCAAGTACTATTCATATCATCATTTGCTCGACTATTAAAATGTGATGGATGGTATTTTTTGGTCCCCACATCTTCGAGGACAACCTTTCAAGGATGAGAGTCGGGCCGGATCTCAAATGCACCACGTCGAACCTGTCTTGTGGGGTAGAGCTCAGCACGCGTAGCAGGACAATATTGTTTTGCGTCTTAAGCAGATATGATCCACGTCACTTCTTCACGTCGCCAGTGTCAAGGTGCAACGTTGCGTTGGTCACGATATTTGTTCTCCGTTACCAACTGCAGTCTTGTGCCTTTAGGTCGGGTCTGTTATGGAATTTGGCTTCCACATCCATTTGACTCCCCTAGATGCTCAGCGAGCGTGACACATCTGCCCAGTTTGACGCTAGACTTTCGCCACGTCGCCGAACCTTCGTCGTCCCGTAAGACGAGCGTGTCGATATCCTGCAGTCTCATCGGTTGTCACGTCTGCAACTAGAAAAATATAGATCGGGCACCATTGCAAACATCCCAGGCTGTCTTGTTATTGTGTTTAAGCTCCTTTTCTGTGACATTCTGTGTGGTGAAGTCCATCAGCGGTGGGTTTCGGGATCTTTAATTAAATCCCCGCAGATGGGCCAGCGGTGAGCTGTGACATTTAATAAAATCTGGCAATTCAGCAGTAAAGTGAGTCTCGGCTTTCCACCGGCACCCCATTAAAATGTCAGGATGGCATCGGTGCGGCTGTGGGTCAGTGCTGAAGTGGCCCCCCCGGTTGCCACCTCTGCCGCCACGAAGACGGCGTGCGACCCCTCCCGCGTCTTGTGTCAGAGGGGGAGAGCACCAGCCATCCCCTGCCTCCCTTTACACACCTTCTAAGCATTTTATGTCTGCTGTTGTCCTCCAAGCCCGGGTCACAGAGGAACGCTGTGCTGCAGGACAAGAATGGTGGACTGGCCCGATTCTTCTCTCCGGCATGTGGCTCCCGGGCCTCAGAAACGAATGTCGGCATGTACGGAATCGTCACGCGTCTCATAAAGCCGAGTCGTAGACGCCGCGACTGATGTTTACGTGAAAGGGCACGATTTTCCCACCACAAGTTTAGAATTACGGACGAGGAGCTCGACTCGGAGGCAAATGAGCTCGGATGCCGACGGCCCCAAGACAATTCAGATGCAGAGGCATCTTCTTGCCTCAGCCGTAGGTCTGAGATATATCAGTGACAAAGCAAAACGGCTTTTTCCACGCCTGTTCAATACGGATAATTTTTTTTTAATGCCAGCTTAAAGTGGCAGTAGCTTAGAGTGGATTAATTCCAAAACTCAACATTTCCATGACACCACCTGCGCTGACGTCTTGACGCCCCAAGTAATAACGTGAAGGTGCTGAAGTACCAACGACAGCTTGCAGCAGCTAACAAGGTGATGGATCTCCACGCGAAGATGTCTGTTGGACAAATGGCAGGTTCACCCTTGTGTTCTGGTCTAGTTTCAACAGCTGCTGTGATTAATAAGGTTTCTTTCATCTGGTTTCCTTAAGGCGTGACCACATCCTCCGCTCCAGACAAATGCAAACGCATCAGTTTCGCTCAATTTTACATTATATTCATGTTTTGTACGTAGGTGGTGTGTCCGTTCACATCTGGACGGCCTTCGGATTTGAACGGTGCCACTATAATAAAGAATTCTGAAGTTCACACACACAGGAGTGGTGTCATTTCAGGTAAATGAGGCCTACACACCTCAGACGTAGAACTTGGGACGATAAGCATGGATGAAGTCGGTTAAAACAGGGACTTTTGACACCAGAGGTTCTAAAAAAGCCCGTCTTATTACCAAGTTACCTTCCATTCATGTATTACCTGCTTTTTAACAAGTTAGTAGACAACAGGGTATTGAACAAGATGAGCGGGAATATCTGTGAGCTTGTGCCTTAATCTCCAGTTGATGTTTGTTTAAAAATAAAATTAAATCTGTGCGAATGAAATCGCTTCAGGCGTCACCCACTTCTCTCAGCACTTAAATGAGGACATTTTAAGTAGAGAGTCGACGTTTGGACAAAGCCGAATGCGTGCAGTATTTTTCCATGCTGGTCCGTAGACCCTCGGTCAGTCATGACCGTGTTTCTCGAATGAACCAGACAGCACATGCAGCCAAAACAATTAATATTTGAGCATTTTGATGGTTTGGCTGAAGGGTCTGTTTGTTAGATTTCTTGGGGAAGGAGGTCTTGAAGTTTAGCAGATTTGTAATGGTGCAAAGGATCAAATCCTCATGCTGCCTTTGAGAAACCAGCAACCTTGGAAGCTCTTCTCTGACAGAAGACATGAGAGATATCCTGCAGAAGGGGGGGGAGGTGGCAGGGACTGAGCGGTGACAGACAGGGGTTAACCATGGCTGAGGAACAACGTTCAGAAGGTACTTGAATGTTGGGGTAGCAGGGAAGCTGAGACAACTCAAGCAGCCTCCTTCAGAGCTTCACTTGTCAGTGTGGGAGACTCCTGTTTTCAGGCCGCAGATATTCCAGGATAAATGGACCAGAGCTGAGCTGTACTCTTCACTTGAGTTGCCTCAGCTTCCCTGCTTCCCCAACATTCAAGTCTGCATTTTCAGAAAATATCACAGAAGACCTGCACACACTCTGCAGACAAACCAGCACAGACTTAAATGATTTCTTCTTGGATGTATGCAGCTATATTGTTAAATCAGGGGGCTCCAGAATTTAACAGAAGGTTAAAATTGGTTTTCATTCAGCCACTTGGTTCTACCTTAAGTGTTCTTTAGGTTCGTCAGTAGAGTCGAGCGCTTTAAGTTGTAGTATTCCTCCTCCGCACTGAATTCGGAAAGACTTCTACTTTTGATGTTCTCAAATCTTAGGAGGATGTGAGGCTGCTGTTAACCTCTGTCGCCGTGCAGCAGATACAAACGTGACGTCCTTTTGTGTGTGAGGCGAAAAAAAGAATTACCGGAGAGAGATGTTCACGGTGAAAACCAGAAATGCAGAGAAAGCCTTGAGCGGAAACACTGCCTCAGCCTCGGGATCTTTACGGCTTTAGTCAGGGTTTTACGTCATCTTCAATTGTCCGTAGAGGCTGCGGCAGAATGGAAAGGCGCACGTCGGAATGTTTTCGAGTTTATTGGACAGAAAGGGAAAATGTGTGTGCAAGTGAGGGTGAAAGAGAAGGAGAGAAAGGGGCAGAACGGTTGATCTCAGTTAAATGTTGCTGTGAACCTCCCTCTGAAACGTTCCTCGTGCCATTTTGCACAAGAGCACTGGGTCCATCAGGAGTTGCTACTGCCTCCAAATGACAGGAGAAATTGATCTTATATCAGTTATAAATGTGACTGATTCATTCTCACCTAGAGTCGCGACTTTAGTTTTTACTCAGTTGCCTGGGACTGTCTGGGTCAGAAAGTGGAAGGATAAAAACACAGGATACATCACCAAACTGTTTTACCCTTAAAGAGGTTGCATGTGGTACATAACTTAGTGCTGAGAAACAGATCGATGGCACATAGAGGAACCTAATCCAGTGGAAAAGTGCAAAAGAAAACAAATTATATATCTACAAACTTTAATATGTTAATAATTAACTTAATATAAATGTTCTAAGATTTACATGTAATTTCTTATTGTTCCTTCAGTACCACCCCTGTTGCCCCTCCATGGTGTGTGTGAGAGAGCGAGAGAGAAGTGGCCGGTTTTTCCCCATTCTGATGAATTAGATGGGATCTGCCTAGAGGCACATGTCACCAATGTGTGCAGTGTATGTGTATGTGCATGTATGCGTGTGCGTTTGTGTGTGTTCGACTGCGTACAAACCTCACTTAAGGTGAAAGGTACTTGCGTGCTGAAGTCTGAATATCCGCAAATTACAGGATCATCATCACAAAGCCTGCAGCAGAAAGACAAACAGACAAACAGAGCTTTACAGGCGTAGAGACTGACAGCATCTCGCTGATCAGCTTTACAACCTGAGCTTCTGTACCACTTATTGGGTGAAAGATCTTACTGATTGTAGTCGTATTGCTCACTTGAGCGGAGAATCCCATTCAGCACTAGTAGAACCATCTCCCAGGGTGCACTGGTGTGAAGGGTGATGGAAGAGGTGATCGGTGTACTGAGGAAGTATAAGAGCCATTATAATATCTCAAACCTTCCCCAACACAGGGAGAGATACATATGAAAGTTGTCTTTGGAGGGGAGTGAACCAAAATACACTCATTTTCATCAACTCCTTCTTCTGGTTAGTCATGGTGGTTTTAAGCAAAAAGTCTTCATTTATTAATATTATTTGGTTGTTAGATGAATGTGCCTGGAAGAGGTCAGGATAAAGCCGTGAAGGATGCTGTATGGTTGGACATAAGGAAAACCTCAGACGAAACAAGAAGGAAATTCGGAAAATGTTTCTGGTACATATTCATTGACTTTTTTTGCAAAACTATAGGTAATATTTCTTAAGCTGCTAAGCAGCATTTCTCTCTATTTAGGTTTATTGTTCCACCTTGGCTGCTGCCTACAGCGCGTTCAAACGGACCCCATTGTAATCGTTTCTGCCCACACTGCTCACCCTCCTCTGAGATGATCCCCAAATGAAAGACAATCCCCCCTTTTCTTCCTCTGTCACATGTAAACGCTGATCTTCTACAAGCCCGCAGGGGGTATAAGAGGCTACCCACCACCAGCAAGAAAACATGCAGAAAATCCTGTAAACCTGTCCTCACGCTTTTGTCCTGTGGAAAGACGCCCCACTCAACTCCTCTGCCTGTCCTCCTCTTCCAGACCTTCCTACAGTTAACAGGAACGGAATCCTTTAGAAGTCCTTCTCCTGCACACAACACCGTACAAAACAGCGCTGAACAAACAGGCGGTTGGTTAGTTTATGGGTGATGTGGTCAAGTTTAGTGGCATGAGGCTTAATAAACTCTAAAGAATTATTTTGCATGAGTTAACTATTAGTTTAAAAATTTGTTAGTATCAATAATTTGTACGACTAATAATTAGTGAGTTTATTAGTAATTGATGCAACTGATGATTTGTAAGCGTATGTTTATTAGTAATCGATAATTTACAGATATGCACTTTCTCTAAGAAATGAGTGATAAAGAGTGATTTATTCTCATTTGAAATGCGTACAATTAATTTCTTTTCTGTCATTTTAGCAACAATCTTAGGAGAAAAACGTTTAGCATTTTCACACCTTCGCTCTGTGGGTAGCAGGTAGCAGGTAGGTTAGACAGACTTGAGAGCTGCTGGCTGCCAGGAGAGTAATAAGTGAGCATTACTAACTGCCATGCACAGCATACATAGAAAAATAATATTTACATTTTCTTTTCTGCTTCACACCTATAATGGGAGCTGTCTGCCTATCTGCCGACTCATCAATAAATGGCACAGATACATAACTGCCGTATGCTGGAAAAGAATATCACATATTTGCCTCCAAAGGTTATTAGGGTTTCAATTAAATTACTTCTGAATGGGTTTTATGAATATATCCTAGCCTCAGGGGAGCATTAATGGTATTTAACACTGTACAGATATAACTCACTCGCTAGCTAAGATATTTCTGGTGATTTGAAGAAAATCACAGTCACTTTCTAACTGATTTATCTGCACACAGGTAAATGGGCTCAAGGTGTTATGCAGATGAAGAGGTCGGTCGTGGAAATAGGTCACGTTGATGATTCTTTGTTTTCTTTGTCCAGTTTTCATGTGGAGAAAAACGCATCACTGGACAAGCGCATCATTTCCAGTGGATTATTTGGAGGACTCTGTGGAGGAAGTTAAAGGTTTATTGAACCGAAAATGTGTACATCACACAGTCTACTGTTAATGTGATAAAATCTTTTGAGCAAATTAAATTACTGTTGGATTCGAGTGTTTCATAGAGAAGCATGAAGAAAATCCATGTCAGGATTATATGAACATCACGAGAACTTAAAGGTTCGGCTGGACACTGTCGATCATCCAATCGGGTTGAGCGCAATTATTTGAAAGCAGGTGTTATTAAAAACCTGATAAAACAAATAAGCCGCCTTAACAGCTTTTGTTTTACACGTTTACATTTTAGAGTTTATCTGACCCCTGATTATGTTAACATTAGTTTGTCAGAAATGAGCAAAAACGTTGATAGCAGTTGTGAACCCAAAGGCAGGGGTGGGGCTGAACATGATGGACAGCCCTCCTAGGGGCTTAACAAAGACCAGCTGCAACCAATGAGGAGGCGGTTGGAAGGGCTAGAAAAGCAGCTGGTCTGGGGTCTACAAAGAGTCTGAGTGATTTATACGTGGTGGTGGGGTTTTTAAATATTTATTTATTATAAAAAAAATTTTTTGACTTGATTTAGTCAAAGTACCATTTTGGTAGACTAGAACCTGTCCTGGACGAATAGGAGCATCTGACAACCTGTTGAGAAGACTCAAGCACCAATTGCAGGTGGTTGTGGCACTTGAGAGGAGTGAGTGAGAATCGGTGTTTGGGGAAGAAAATTAAGTTTCAACTGTCTGTGGGCCAGTTGAGTATTCTGAGGTCCTTGGTTTTTATATTTCACTTTGGAATTCTGTATATATTGGGNAAAAAAAATTTTTTGACTTGATTTAGTCAAAGTACCATTTTGGTAGACTAGAACCTGTCCTGGACAAATAGGAGCATCTGACAACCTGTTGAGAAGACTCAAGCACCAATTGCAGGTGGTTGTGGCACTTGAGAGGAGTGAGTGAGAATCGGTGTTTGGGGAAGAAAATTAAGTTTCAACTGTCTGTGGGCCAGTTGAGTATTCTGAGGTCCTTGGTTTTTATATTTCACTTTGGAATTCTGTATATATTGGGTAGACTCTTGATTTCAGTAAAGGACAACTCCTTTGTTCATGTTTGTTTTTGGTTTGATTGGTGAGAGAACTTTGCCTGTAATCTACAAGTATGAGAGAAAAGTAAAGGACCCTCCAAAGAGCATGTGAGAGCAGTTGATATCCCTGTACCCTGCTGAGTTCCCTCACCTGATGTCCAACCTGGCTTCCATCTTTGCTCCACCTCCAACTGATGCAACTGTCCCACTTGGACCTGCCTTGAATTCCAGAAGGGAACCTGGAATTCAAAAGAAATGAATGTAACGGAGTCCCCGCACATGTCTCATCACCACATCAATAAAACAGATTTATCCCAACCTTGCAGAAGCTACTGCACTAGGAGCAGGAAGGAACTGTTCTGGCCTTTGTTTGGAAGGTGGCAGCTCTCAGCCCTCAGCTACCTGCTGCTTCCAACTAACCAGACTCTATATGTTGTAAATAAACCAGTTCCATTACCAGAGAGATGCCAGCACTGGGCTGCTACATGTGACTTCAGAACTGGGTGAACACTGGAATGTAGCATGAAACTTGCTTCATATGTGAACATATATTAATGTCTCAAAACTTTTGATAGACAAATTCAACATGTTCAGAGAACTGAACATTTGTTGTTTGAATCCGCTAAGCATATTGCTGTTTCAGCCGTTTAAACAGGCTGAAGTTCCATTAGAACAGTTGTGGTTAATCACATTACTCAAGGGAACCGCTTCAACCTGCATATCTTAAGGGTACAGAACTGTGTCCTTAATCACTGTGGTGACGAGGTCCTAAAGCATTAGTTACATTGTAAAAAGGACACAACTTGTAAACAAGTAAGAGCAGAAATCCTTTTGTTTTAGGTCTATCTAATATGTCAGTCATCTGTCTAT
Organism: Arapaima gigas; assembly: GCA_900497675.1. Classification (NCBI taxonomy): domain Eukaryota; kingdom Metazoa; phylum Chordata; class Actinopteri; order Osteoglossiformes; family Osteoglossidae; genus Arapaima; species Arapaima gigas. The sequence continues at coordinate 1,133,641 of UFQX01000096.1, forward strand.
TATCACTAACTGCTTTATCCTGGTCAAGGTCGTGGTGGTCTGGACCCCATCCCAGAATCAGTGTGCCGGGCTGTGAAATGACACCCTGCATGTCACAATCGGTAAAATAATACAACTTGAGTCCTCAAATAATTCACTTGTCAGGCTATGCTGAAAATGTCAAAAGGAATGAGTTAAATTCATTTATTCTACTTTAATTACCAGCTCATCCACTGCAGGTAATTTTCACTCTGCAGCTAAAATTTTTTTTAGAAAATGTAATAAAAACATTGACCTTTGAAAATTTAACATGAGCTACTAGTTTCCTCAAAACATTAAGATTTGACTAAGGTCCTCAGATTTTTTACTATATGGTAAGAACCAGCAGATGCTACCATGCTGAAGATCTGCACACAAAAAAGGTGTGGATGGGAGTGCAGTGAGAGAAAGCTGATTAGGCTGTTTATCTGCGGCTGACGTGTGGCCCCCACAGGCCCGTGGAAACATGCTGCCACCTGTCACCCATTGTCACGCCTGTCTACCCTCAGCCTTCCACGGTGCCAAGGAACCCACGCAGCGTGAGTCACTTGGTCCTCAGTGCAGTGGAGGCCTGGAGCAACGAGCTCCCGCTTCAGTGTCTGCTGGTACTGACCACAGTGAAGGAAAAATAAGAGAGCTGCATCTGCACCCCTTGCAAAACTTTACCTGAAAAACTTAAGACGTTGAGCGTCCATAACAGTGTCCTCACATCCCGAAAGAGGAAATCCAGGCTCCTGTGTTTAAAACAGATTTAAGTTAATTTGATTCAGAACTCATCCTTTTCGCTCAGAAATGATTTTATTTTGGAGAAATGTTTAATTTTTAGGGTGACTGTGGCACACTAAGAAGAGCTGCCTCAGAGCACCTGCCCTGATTGGGTGTGGGTTTGAAACCAGTCCGGGCTGGAGTTTCCGTATTCTCATCGTTTCTGCGTAGGGTTCTTTCCTAGGTGCTCCGATTTCCTCCCACAGTCCAAGGACGTGTTTCAGGTAAACCGATGACTCCAAATTGCTTGTATTGTGTGGTTGCCCTGCAACTGACTGCATCGCTCCCGGGGTGCACCCCCCTCCTGGCCGAGTGCCCAGCGATTCCGGGATATTCTCCAGACTGCCGTAACCTGTCAAGGACAAGCGCTTAATGAAAGTGAGTGAATATTTTGTTTTTGTTGAAACGGGTCATATTGAGTGGAACCTCCAGATTTTATTAAACTGGGTCACAGGAGAATGCAGTGAATAAATGTGCAGTAGCTGTGTGTAGAACAAATGCGGTTTTAATTTGTATATGCAGTTAATATGCATGAGGTCCATGCAGACTGGCAGCGGCACAGAGAAGGTGATATGGTGCTTCCATATGGCTGCAACAGCAGCTTGTCACCCCCCCCCCCTTACCTCCTGTACTACGGCATCCCACAGTACAGTCAAAAGGGAACTCTGATTCTCATGTTTGCTTTTATAGAATTGCTGGTTAGTTTCCCTTTTGTAGATTTTTCTTAAAATTCTGACACGTGAACAAAATCTGAGTTTGTTTTAAATCAAAGTCCATCTGCTTGTGATTTCAAAGTTGCCATTAATAACTTTAATGTATCTCCATGTATTAAAGTGGTTGGTGTGTTTTCGAGGTTTAGAAATGGAAAATGTAGCTTCTGCTGTAAAAATGAAGGGGGGGTGGGGGGCTGTATACGTCCAGCGTGGGTTATTGGTTAAATGCATGAATGGGACAGCCAGTAAAAGACCTTCTGCAGCGTTGCAGTTTCGGAATGATTATTAACTCATTTGTACACGTTTTCTAAACGTAGGTAAATACAGATGAATAGGAACACATCATAATCCAGTGGTCCAAATCCTGATCGACACGGTAATTTCCACCTCAAACAATACCTATCAATGTGTGTCTTTGCAGGTGTTGAAATAAGTGCTGTATATATTGTCTTATTTAGAGACGGATGAAAAATTTTGCTAGTAATATCAACTAAAGTGTGCTTCTGATGAACCGGTGACTTAAAATGATCTACACCAGAACGTGAAAGACAGAGGGAAAATGAGTTGAATATACATTTTGTGTGTGAAGGTGTATCCAAAAAAAAAATGGAGATGTTAAGATGCTACCCGTGTTGAACTCATTGAAAGTATCACCGGGTTTTGCACCACCGAAGAATGAGCAGCAGCCGAGAACTTCCCACCTTTTACAAGCCCGCCAGACCTCACAAGTCAGCTGGAAACGCATGAAACATCTGGGATGGAGATGAGCAAATCTCTGCAGGTCCGTCACGGATTCTGGACGGTTTGTTAGGTGCGTGTGCGCGAGCATCTTCGGGAGGGGGGTAGTCTAACTTAAGCCCACCCACAGAAGAAGACATGCGTGTCAGGTCTGGCGATTAAAAATAAACATGATATATACTGTGCCGTGGAGAAATCTGCAGTGTTCCCCGTGACTCGCTCCTGGGCTTTCAGAGGCGTTTGGCGAGATTTGGCTGCTTTCGACACTGGACGGCTCCTCTGTCGCTCCACCAAACATCCCCTCCGCCCGGCATGATTGACGCGAGAAGCGGCCATACACGCTCCAAGGTACCTCGGAAAACCCTGTAAGATAATGAAGGAGACGGGTCTTGGACAGCAAACTGTTCCCGGCTGGCCTTATGGTGGAGTTACTGGGCGCTGTGGACGGAGGAGGGCGGAGTGTGTGTTGTCACTGAAGTGTGAGGCTCCACTCTGCACCTCCAAGTAAATCCCACTCCCCTCCGGTGCCCGGTTCAGTCTGCTGGGGGGGGGGGGGGNNNGCCCGGTTCAGTTTGCGGGGGGGGGGGGGGAGCCGAAGCGCACGGCGGTCTCCGTCACTGGATGTCTCGTCGCCCCGGTCGCTCGAACGGACCCGGCGGAGAAGCGTCGCGATGAAGCCTCGCAGCGCGAGGTAAACAAGCCGAGCAGAGTCGCTCTCCAGCCGCGCGGGGAGGGGGGAGCGGAGTCGTCAGCGTCCACTTATCCACAGGTGACTGCAGTTCCATCTGCCGGAGGAACTTGCCTCGTCTCCCCTGTTCCGTTTCTTCAAACCGAGAGCGTGTTTAAGTCCGGACCAAGTGGAGCGCGGGCTGACATGGCTGTTTTTCTGCTTTCCTTACTCCTGCGAGTTGGCTTTGTCGCCGGCTCCCATTATGGGTTTGTGGAGTGGGCAGAGCGCGAGACGGACGCCGACATCCGGGCGAACGCGCCCGCTCACAAGCACGAGCCACAGTATCACGCGCCGCCTCTGCTGAAGCCCGCGAGCGAGCGCTCTGCCTTGGTCCAGAAGATCGAGGAGGACCTGCCCAGGGTGGTGACTGCTTTCCTCCATACGGGGGACTCGTCGACGCTGAGACACGCCAACTGCTCCAGGAGGTACGAGCTGAGCAGCCTCCGCGCCTCGTCGTCCGCGACCCCGCACTCCTCGCTGCGCGGCGCGCTCGACACGGTGCTTCACGCCGCCAACTTCCTCGGCGCGGTTTTGCGAGCCAACAGGTCGAGGCAGCACCACCTGCGACGCGACGCGGAGTGGTACCACGCGCTGGCCAGGAGCGTCTTGGAAGGGGATCCCAAGATCCAGCGGGCTGTGGTGACCTTCAGCAGCGAGCCGCCGGGTCCCGGCATCTACGTACAAGCCAGGAGAACCGAAAGAGGGGTCACGCTGGAAGATCTTTCCGACCTGGCTCAGCACCATCTGAAGAACAAGACGGCGGAGACCGAGTGGTTCAGTGAGATGAGGGACAGGAGGAGGACCCCCTTCCACAGAAAGGCGACCAGTCCAGAGAACAAGTCTCCGGAGATGTCCCACGGACGGGGGGACCGCTACCTTCTCGATAAAGCTGAGATCAAGTGGTCAGCGCCGTTCCTGGAATGCGAGAACGGACACTTCATCCCGCAGTGGTTCCTCACCTTGTCAGCCGGCGTGAAGGCTAACCAGGCCCCGGACTTCAGGTACGTGTGACAACTTGCGCCACATCCAGCGCGCGGGGCTTTTCTCTCTCGCGCGCCCCCCATTTTACGCCAAAGAAAGAATTTCCTTGGCTTATTGATAAACGTCACAACATCTGAAGGGGAGACTTATCCTAACATAAGAAAAAGCACTCGGTGTGGTTGTGGGGGCAAACGATGGGGGGGAGGGGGGGGTTGGATGCGCCGCTTTTGTAGGCGCGCGAAGACGCACGCGGATCGCGTCTCGGCTGTCTTTGTATCCTAGATACTCCCCGGGAGCACTGACTCATGGGAGTAGCCCGGCTGTTTGTAACGTGCGAGCGGCAGCTCAGGCTCGCCTCACATGGCCTCGTCTGGAGCGGAGCATCTCGGCAGGTGCGGGGAAGGCGCCTAAAAATAACCGCTGACGTTATTGCGTTGCGATGATGGAGCCGACCTCCCCTCTCCTCTCCTCTCCTCTCCTCTCCTCTCCTCTTCCACCCCCCACGGCCGATTAATCTTTCAACACGAGTCGCAGCGCACCTTCTCCACCCGAACATGCAGCCGAATAAACGCCGCGTGCCGTAATTCCAGATGGTTCGTAGTGGTATCGGTGGGGGGTCGTCCGCGTGAGCTGAAAAGGCGCGTCCTTGCCTCCAGTCACTAGCACTGGAAGAAGGAGCCGTGCCGCTCGTGTGTGGCCGCGGGTGAGAGTCCCCTGTGCCGTACAAAGACCCGTGACCTTTCTCCTCCATCAGCCTCCCCCGTTACTCCCCAGGAACAAATTAATAGGTACACGGGTATCCAGCCCCCCCCTTATGTTCTGGGCTAAAATCAGCCAAACCACACTAATAATAGCAAAGATAATTGGAAACCATATAACCTGGATTTGGAGAAAGTCTGTTATTCTCATTATCCAAGGCAATGACATATAGGTGATTTAACATGATTTACCTCTTTATACAGCACAATGGTACTAGTAGTGTAGCAATGTGGGGTAAGTACCTTGTTCAGGGGTACAGCAGGAATGAAGGTTCAAACTGGGCTCTTTCAGTCTGCAGAACAGCTCTAACTCCTAGAAAACCTGTTCTGTTATGCTGCAGAAACTTATATATTTATGCAAATATATAATTTTTTTTGTCACAAACGGCTAATCCTGAGGTGGTGCGGATCACAGAACATATCGTAAATAAAATGATTTTTAATGTTTGTAGCGACGTCGAGTGCTACTGCTTGAGTAGGTTTGCCCTGTTTTAGGAGCTGTGCTGATGACTGTAGAAATGATCCTGAAATGTGTTTGAACAGCAATATTAAGCTTTTAATCTTAAGGTCCTTGGTTTGAATCCCTCTTCTGCCGTCGTCTTGGCGAGTACAATAGTTCCCCCGAATTGCTCCAGTAACTTTATCCTGCTGTGAAAACTATTTTCAAACTGCTCCTCTAATATTGTAAGTTGTTTTGAACAAAAGTATCAGCATAATGAAGAATAATAATATGGTGTCTGGAACCTTGAGACACTTTGTATTTTTTACCTTTTGTAGCAGACATGTTACCCACAGAGAAATTTTGCTTATTAAACACTTTGCTTCAAAGAAGCAAACAGATATATCAGCTCCCTACAGAATAATCCACCTGGGGCTTAAACCGACACTTCAGGTTAGAAGTCCTCATTTTTAACCATTTCACTGCCTGATGCCCTTATCATGCTTTTATTCAACAACCTAAGCCGCATAAAACAATTTATCAGTGTTAATTTCCATTTAAGTTATTACTGGCCCAAATGTCAGATGATATCCAAAGATGGGGTTGTTTTATGAAATATGTCAAGGGTCCCTGGGAAAGTGATACTTCAAAACGGAGATAAATGGCTCCGAGTGCTACAAGGATTGCTGTGTGATATTGAACCATTTTCACAGTTATTAAAAAAGATCTGGAGAGAGAACTGATGTGCAGAATTGCGCTGGTGTAAATGGGAGAAGGATGTGTTTATGCCTGCACCAAATTTAACCCCCCCGTAGCTACGATTAGTTTGCCGTTGCATGTATGAGGATTGTAGTGAGTCGGGGGGGGGCGCAGTGTGTAGCAGCTGCCCTGCTGGAGAAGTAAGACAAGTTCGATGTTGGTTGCTGCTTTTGTGGAAATGGAGAGTTCTCTCACCTCTGGTGGATGGAGGAGGAAAGCTTATTTGTGTATAACTTTTGATTTACATCAAACTTCTCACGGGGGCTTCTGGTTTCACGTGTAAAATGATGCGCTCTGTCTTTAGCCCGTTGCCCATGGAGACCAGGTGTCTTGGGCTTCGCTCGTTTTCTTCGAAAGATCCGCCCTACGGAAGCTGAGCCCGGCCGTGGATGGCTTTGGTTTGCAGAACCGGGAAGAGGGGGGAAAAAACCCGCAAAAGGTTTGGAACATTTTCTCTGCAGGCGAGACAAAAGCGGAGCTGTTTGGCCGTAGTAACAAACATTTTGCGAAAACCGCGACCACATATTACAACTGAAACTTCTTACCAACCGTCGATGGTAGTGGACGGGTGATGATTTCACGCTGCTCGCCGGCCACAGACCACCGATGCCTCAAAATCAGTCCACCATATTTACCATGATCCTGGTGTATCATAGAGGGAAATAACACCATCTGTCTGACCATAAACCTACAGCTGAAAAATAGTGGGTTTTGAAATGGCCAAATCAAAGAGTTGATCTAAATCCAGATCTCCATCCCGCTGGGATGTTAGTGCGGGAACTTAAGGGTGTTGTATTTAAATAAATACTCTTTGGCAGCACCGAGCTGAAGCAGGTTTGTTTAAAGATGTGGGCCAGAATTAATTCTTCTGCCTTTCAAGAGACTAATACACTTGTGTGGTTCTTGGTGCAGAAGGGGGTTCCACACATTTGCTTTGCTTCTGCACTTAATTTTCTTGAATAAGTGATGACGTTAAATCTCGTGGCTTGTCGTATGAAGTCAAGCGTATCTTTTTTTAATTCTGGGTAAAACCATGGAACTAGAAGAAGGAACACTTTCGTCACATTGCTGCTTTCATAAGATGTTCTTTGGTAAAAACACTTTTGAACAAATACACCAAAATACTCAACGTTCTAAAGGAACATAAAATGTTTTCATATATTAGATACACGATAATCGGAATATGCAGTGTAAGTGATAGATTTTTACATACACGTTGGAACTGATTGCTTTCAGGTTCTGCTGGAGCTTACAAGTCTGCAGAGTTCAGGTGTGAACGCCTGAAGGAAACATCTAAATTTGACAGGACATACAGAAGCAAATTTAGCACAACCCTTTGGAAAGACAGAAGGTGCAATGGAGGAGGAGGTCATTTTTGAGCTCCGTTTTCTTTTGTCAGCCCTGACAGCCGGCAAGTGGCAGATCCTGTCGCTTCAAACGGCTCTCAAACATTCCCAGAGTCCTGCTTTTCTTGTCTAAGATCCATCGGCAACAGCCCTCTGCTCGTCTTTGTATGTTTAATTTTTGTTTCGATTGGGAAGACAACCCATAACAATCAATAGAGCCAAGATTGATGCACCCTGGACTCTACAGAACATAGACCCTTGACAGTTTTTATGGCGAATGGAGAAGACGATCCATTAGATAAAATACATTGGAAATTTGCATATTTATCGGAAACACAGTTGTAGTCATCTACAGGCCAAACAGTATTTAATGAGAAGCGTTCCTGTGCTGCCTGTTGTTTTCCACACCCAGCAATGAGCACAGTGTCTGCGGACATCTGACGTTTTTTAAAGCAATAAGGGAGAGATCAAAAATGAGGTTAAGTTCAGTCTTGTGTGACGGAATAATCGGAGCTGCGTTCATCTGCACCCCGGCTGATCCAAGTCTGCAAATGACGACTTGGGTCGGAAGCCGTTTTCCCCCCTCAGCTGACACTGGGACCACAGAGGTTGTCGTTGGAGGTTTTTTTTTTTTTTTTAAATAGGGCCAAGTTTTGAGATGATGATACAACCCAAACAGCAAAGGGCTGCATTTCATAAGATCCAATAGGTACGTGGGAAGTGTGTGCATGTATAATGAAGCGGGTGATCATTCAATTACCCACGCTGCTAGGGCCTCCGCGCGTTCCTCGGTGCGCTCGGACTTCTCTGCGACGCCGCGTTTCTGCCTCGGCGACTTCATGAAGATAGATCTAAGGACGTTACAGGATTACATCCCAGAAGGCAAATTGCATTAGGGCAGATGGTCTGTGATAGTCATTAATATTATTATTTAATCTCTCGGACTTGCGAGACGAAACTGGCGCAGCTCGGGACGTTGATATTGGGCTGGTTCAGTGAGCGGGTTTGACACGTTCCATAACTATGTTTAGAAAAAAAAAAGGTATGTGTGTCCAGTGCAGAAGTTCCCTGCAAGAGCGAGCAAGTCAGGGGCCCAGCTGCAGTTTACAGGAGCAGGCAGTGCAAAACCAACAACGTGATCTGCGCACCAGAGGTTTTACACCAGGGGATAACTTTTAATTTGTAAAGCCTGATCGATTCCGCTTTGGCGGCAAACACACCCCCCCCCTTTTTTTAACACACGAGAAAACGAGCTTAGATTGCCTAAGGTTTACGATGGATGCTTTTACCTTCATTTAGCAATGGCCTTTATGCTGGCATTCTGGCAGCTTGGGGAGTGGAGCTGGGAATGGATGGATGGATGGTCTACAAATGTCTACATGGGTGTTTGGGCCACAATGTCTGGGCAGTGGGGACTTCACCACATTCAGATTTCAATGCAAACTACTGTAATGTGACTTTTGCTGAAGTGTGACAGGAGCATTAAATGCTATCAATAAGTGTATGACAAAGCAAATTGGAGTTTGTCCACAACATATTTATCCAGTCCATCTCATTTCTTACGACCTTCCTGAGCAATGTAGGATCCATACTGAACGGTGGGGTATGGGATGTCTTAGCTTCTGGGCTGTGGAGTTGGCTAAAAACTACAGAACAATCACTGTTCTTTGTTGGGGAGAAAAGTGTCTAAAATGAACGAATAACAAAGTCCTGAGTGTAGAATGATGTTTGACTATCATCAGGATGAGAATTTGAGGGCTGACCTTTTAGCTGCTTTTTGCTTTCTTGGGAGTGATCATATTGAGAGGGATGGAAAGGAATGATGGTTGTTAAGAGCAGGGGTTTGTTGACTTTGGTCATGTAGATGGAAAAATGAAATGTAAGGTCCTGATGGGCGAAACCTGCAGCCAGAGCAGATCCTTAGTCATCCAGTTACATATAAGGAGGATCTTCTACCCAGCAGGAGACAATTAGTCAGCCTTGGTTGCCAGAACTGAATAAAATGAAGTAGTTAACGGAAGGAGTAGTTCTCTTGTATATAGTGTTTGAAGTGAAAACAAAAGGAATATTTGAAGTGAATTTAAAGTATGAAACTAAAAGGAATATATGAAGTGACAGTGCTGCTCTACATATGTATAATACAGACCTTAAAAAAAATCTTGCAGCTTTTTAAGTCCAGGTTTTAGTTGACCTTTTCCCAAAGCTGCAGTAACAGTGAAAAGCAGCAGGTGCGGAGAACCAGGTGCAAGAGAGCCATTTTCCCGTCACACTGAAATGAGGACGGTGAAGGACGGTGAAGAACGGTGGCGGGCAAAGGAACTGTGGTGGGAATCTTTCACACTCTCTCAAATATCCTGTTAGAGAGTCTTTGTGGCTTTCTGAAGATCCAGAGCTATGAACTGTTCCCTGTTGCCCTTTTTTTTTGGCCATGCCCTGCTTTCTAACTCATCTTGGGGTTTAAACACACAATCGGTCGCTCCCTCCCTCAACCGCTGACTCGCTTGACTTTATTTTCCATTACTTTATCGTGGTCCAGATCCAATCCTGCAATTACTGGTCACCAGGTTAGGCAGAATTCATCCTGGATAGGATGCCATCACAATAGGTTTACACAAGAAGTTCTATATTCTCTCACGTGACAGTTCCTGTCAAGAGTCGTAGGCAACATGGGGGTTGAGCACTAGGGATGAAGTAGTTTGTTGGTTCAAGTCCCTTAAAAAACCTGAATGTTCCCCTGTGACAAAGGAAAAACCGCCTTGCTGTATGAAGGGGAGAGTCAGTGAGCTACTTTTGATGAGGATGCTTTCGAAACATGGAGATGAGGTGACCTGGTGACCAACAGCAGGATTTCCTTCATTTGAAACTGCAGAACTGCAACTTTTAAACTTTTACCGGTGTCCCGTGTATGAAGGGAATGAGTGGCCCTTAAAGTTGAACTGAGGGGTTGTGTATAAAATGTACAATAGTGGTGGCAGGATTGGACAATGGAACATGAGTTTGGTGACACAATGGGCTGCAGTTCATTACATTGTCACTTGTGAAGGGTGGGTTTCCCCATTTCATTCTTTGTAACCTCATATTATCCACGTTTTAGGTATGAACAACTCATCTCTTCTGACCCTGGAAAACCAATGTCAGCTATTTTGATATGATACACTTTTTTTCTGGTCCTGCTATTGTGTGGATTTTGTCACCTGAGAGTTTTAAATTTTTGACATTTTAATATAGATCTGTGTGTATTTACTCCTCATTAAAGCCGCTGTACCTTATAGAGGCAGGTTTTGTGATGAGATTTTATACGTCTTAATGCCATTGATCCCCGGGTGACAGGCGATGTTCTCTCTGTCATGTTCCAGGGGGACTGTTCGGGCGGACGTCTCCCTTCAGGATGTGGACATCGACCAGTGTGCCAGCAGTGGGTGGTTTGCTGGGACACACAGGTGCAATTTGACCAGCATGGAGGTGAGCAGGCGCATCTCCGTGTGCCGTATGAAGTTAAAAAAAGGTGATGTGAAAGTTAAGGTCAACCTAATGTATAAACACTGCTTAACTATTCAACATTATCTTTGGTGCTTTGGCAAGTTGCTGAGAAAATGAGCAAAAAAATTCAAGACCTCTTAGTGATGCCTGTTTTTATAATGGTCAATAATGGGTTTTTTCATTACTTCTTAACTGGTGTGTGCAGTTTGCATTTAGGTTGGGTATTCAAAAGCAGAGAATTATCCGGAAAATCCAGCTGAATTGAACGTGTTACCCGAGCATTTTTGATAGATTATTGCAGGATCGGCAATTTTTGACTTTGATGTTTATTTGACTCAGCTCAGAATGCAGGGTTCTTACACACGCACATACACACACTCCTGAAAGTCCACAGCACTCACTCAGCTCCTACACACATTCCCACCAACCAACCATCCAAGTATTCAGGTGGAGGGTTACATGTTTTAAATATTGTGCTGGAAAATGGGAGGAATATTGCTGAACTGTGTGTTGCTCCACATATACTTTAGATCAATTACTAGTCTCTTAGAGTACCGTATTAATACTTTAATCTGTCTTCTCTCAATCACTATTAAGACTTTAATATTAGTCTTCAACTGTCTCCTGTATAATACATGTGGCATAATGGATTGCAGCAAGTGAGCATGTTAAATAATTAACCTGGCCCTTTCTTCAAGATGGATTTTTTTTGGATTTTTTCCTCTGGGTGAAGCCATGCGAATGTGTTGATTTTAATGGAGGGTCAAACCTTACCCATCACTTTTAGATGCAATTTGCTCCTTCCCCACTTTTTTTTTTCGATACGATGTGTACTTTATCACTTACTTGCTACTTTATTATTAACCCCACCTACTGCATTTGCACTTTCTCACATAGTTTAAATTTTTACGATTTTACAAAGGGTTGAAAGTATTGATGGAGTACATGAAGATGGAGAACGGAGTACATGACTCTAGTTTATGCAAAAACAGGCCTCAACACTCCCAACCATCCACAGCATGAAAAAATTAACAGTTGAGGACTAAAAAAGTGTAAGGGTATATAGGGTTGCTGTCTCAAATTGCCTGGTTTTTTGGGTGTTGGTTCAAACCCCTCAGTCTGTGTGGGGTTTCCATGTTTTTCCAATATTCACACAAGCTTCTTTCTGGTGCTCTGGTTTCTTCCCACAGTCTCAAGACGTGGTTCAAGTGAACTTGTGTCTCTAAATTCCTTGTGTGTGTGTGTGTGTGTGTGTGTGTGTGTGTCTACCCTTTTGCACCACGTAGATCCAGAATATTCTCCTCACTGTCACAACCCCACTTTGTATAAGTTTTAACTGATAGTGAATTAGAGTGTAAATAAATGTAGAGAAACAAGTTGATATAAACAGACAAAAATATAAATTAAAAGCATTGAAAAGGAGTTGTAAATTATATCTATTGATTTTATTTTGGTACGACACAGGAAGGAAAGCTGACGTGGATTAGTAATAAAATCCATGCACAATAACCAGGTCCTTAACCATACCTCTAAAATGCTCTGAAAAGTATTTAAAAATTAAAGTCTGATGCAGAGCAACAGTTGACCTGTCTTCATGTATAAGCTAAGCGTCATACGGTCAGCTAGGCGTAATTTTGGAGAAAAATCCCCGACGGCGCAAACCCCAGCTTCTGCGAGAGGGACTCCAAATCCCCATTTTTTCTTCTACCTCTGTGTAGGCATTTCCGTCAAAGCCTTCAACGAAAATAAAGTCAGTCACTAAGCTGCTGCCAGAAATAGAGCATCTTTTTCTCTGGAAAAGCTTCCCTCGTGCTGAAACGGCAGCGTGAGGTTAGCGTTTGGTCCTTGTGGGCCGATGCCTTCCTGCACCGGCGCTCTGGCCGAACGGCGTCTGCTCTCTGAGGGGCTGCGCCTTCTGTTTGAAATTAAAAGGAAAATCAAAGAAGAGAACTGGGGGGGCGTTATCCGTGACAGAGAGCAAGACCAGGGCTGCCGAGAGCTCGGGTTTGAACATTAGGCAAATTGGCGTTGGGTCGTTTTGTGTGTTCCCGTGGTTCATTTCATTAAGCACACAGCTGCCATGTTTCAGATTGTCTTTTTAAATAAATGAATGAGTCATCACAACAGGAACTGTTGTTCTGCCTCCAGTCAAACTGTAAATCTCTGAAATATTCAAATCCATAGGGAACTGGGGAGTTATTTTTTCACCGTAGGTAGGCGTGTGTTATTCAGCGATAAATTAAATCTGAAATAATGGAGCGATCCTGCAGGCCTATCAGCGCAGCGGCAGAGGAACCGGAAATAATACCGACGGCCCTGCGAAGAGAAAACTCTTTCCTCCTATATGTGGCACCACAACTGAATTTTAAATTTTGAAAGAACAGCACAGAGGGGACAGTGGCAGTTTTGCAAGTGTTTTGCGCTGGATGTATGGAGCAGTTGTAGCCTAACATCCACCCATTCTGATTTTGGAGAATTTGACTATGAGGGGGGTTTCACCTCGTATGACTGTACCAGGACCAAATTTCTCCGGTGCTTAAGCGGCACGAGACCAGAGCCCCCGTGTGCTGCTCTTTGTGATTATAGTCTTGGTCCGGCCGCGTTAAGTTCTCACCCTCCGTTGCCCCTCGGAACAAATCGCCTTTGTAAGGCGGAGGAAGAACGGACTATGTTTTCTTCCCAGCATCTCCTTCACTTCAACCTCCTCACCTGCGATTCGTCTCTCTGCCAACTTCTCGGCCCTTCCTCATACTGATGCTCTTTGCATGTGGCACAGGCCCAACACCCCTGAAAGCTGTGGACTGTGTGTGACAGACAAGACACCCGTGGCTCCACTCGAGGAGCTCCCTGAGCTTCGGCCAAGACTGTGTGAGTCTTGCCTTCGGTGCTGGAACAAGACAGGGAGACAGTCAAGTGGAATGACCACCCCGACATGCTTTTACATTTGTTATTTTTCATCTTTAGATCTTTGATTTCCATCTTTTCCTAACAAACAGCGTCTGAGCCGCTGAACAAAATGAAGAAAGGCTTTTGGACACAAAACCAGGAGATTTTAGCCAGCCTTCTGATTCTTCTTTGTTTTAAGCCCTTCCTTCCCAAAAGGCCGAATAATGCTGTTCATTGATATATATGTTAGCCTCATTTCCCTTTGACAAGTGCCTTTTCACCCAGCTTTCAGTTGGAGGTCTTTGGTCTGATATCCTCGCTGACAAGAGGGGTCCCGGACACTATGGGTTCCAGGCAGCCGCCATCAGCGCCGCACACTTTGTCAGGAGCATGTTGCATAAGTGTCAGAGATTTCTGCAGTTTATATAATTAGGGAGTTGGCGAAGTGTCTCGCGTGTGCAGAGTTTCGGGGTAATGAATATTTACTGAGCTTTTTCTGTTCCTCCTTAGAAGAGCTGGGGTGGAGATAAATGGCTTCAAAGGGCTGATGGTAATGAAAGGAGGCTATACTGTCAGCCTGGGAAGATTTCCTCCTTCAAGGAGGTTGTGCAGATTTGAAGAATACATCACTCCGAACTGTAAAAGTTATTAGCTTGCTGTCTAAACATCTGCAAGAGTCTGAATGTAAATATTTATATCCGCCTTTCTGCATCCTCCATCGCTGCTCCTACTACTTTGGGGGGGTAAGAATACAGTAATTCTCCAGTTGGCCAGCATCCAGTGGGAAATGCTGTCTGGGCGAATGGTGTTTGTGAGCTCTGTGTTTGGAAGTGTTGTGCTGTGCTTGACTATTCCAACCTCTAAAGAGATTTTTAAAGATCTACAAGTGGTCTAGTTTACAGTTCGAGAAGCTGCTGGCTACTTTCCTTCATCTCGTGACCCTCAATATCAGTACTGCTTTGTCAGACTTTTGGACCGTTATATCAGTTGGATTGTCTTCGAAATTGTGTATAAGGGGATCGTATTTAGCATTATTTTAAATGGGGGGGGGGGGAAATAATGCATTCCCAGCCCGTTCGAAAAGCAGTCTTTCCCCATGTCACCAAAACTCAGTGGAGCACCAACCGTCCGTTCTCCAGAGACGTGAGCGAGAGGTGGAGAAGAACCTGGGACTCCACTATTCAGAGTTGTTCATTGAATCAGGGAATTTGTTAGAAAATTTAAAATGTACAAACAATGCAGTTTACTGTGACGAACTGTTGCTGTACTCACAAGTCAAGAGAAGGACGGTTGGTGGTGAGTTTCCTCTTTCGGTTTTAATCACTTCCATCTTCTCCTCCATCGTATGCGCTTTTCTAGCCTCGTTATCATCTCTTTTTTCCGTTTTTTTTTTTCTCCTCCCCGCGAGCCTTTCTACGTTTTTTTGGCCTCATTTTGCTGAATTACACTTTCTTTGTGAGATGGAAATGGAGACGCGGCACAAACGTGCGGCACCAAAACGAATGCGAGACGCGAAGCTGTAAGGATGTTAGCAACTGATCTCCAGGCTGCTGAACGGTACATGAACAAGGTGCTCACGAGAAGTGCAAGCTTAGAACTTCTTGCAGACAAACCTGCGGTGCTGTGCTGTGGCTCTGCGTCGTCGTAGGGCATCCGCACAGACAGAGCTGGTGTTAAAAGTTGAGCTGTGTTGCGGTGAAACTCGGAACAGTCGAGGCCATTTTATGTTCTAAAGGTGACCTTTCGTATCGTGGACACCTGCACGCTGGGCTGAAATATTGTTTCAATTTCACAAATTGCATTGAGATTGTGTTATGTAATATGAGGCCTTATGTCAACATAATTTGCATATTTTTTCAATATAAAATGCATATTAGAAAGCCCTTTGGAAATTCCAGGGCCGTATTAATGTAAACGTAGTACGTTCAGAACACCTAGTAGTGTGCAGTGATTTAATGTGTTTGACGGAAGGCAGCATCTTCGACAAAGCAGTAGACTGTCATCTTAATTGAATCTCAACCTGCTTATCACAGATGGTTGTACTTTCTACCTCTATTTGACTGTAAGGAAATTAAAAAGTTGTTCATGGGTGATGTTTTTTGTACGTTGTTTGTTTTATGAAATTCATAAAGGGAGTGTCTACGCTCTTTACCTTCGTGGACTTTGCTCTGCGGTTTCAGTGCCAGGGATGGAGTGTGTAGCTACAGAGGTGGCAAAGGATCAATTTGACTGTGACTGTGTGGTATCATGTGTCCTGGAGAAAAGGCTTTAAAAATATCTGAATTACAGAACCAAAAACTCATTGACATATTGGCTGTAAACTGAGCTATTTTTCACAATATCCAAATTGTCACTTGACTCCCTCTCTACACTCATTCACACGATGAGAAGAAAAGACTTTATGTGCTTCAGGGCTTCAAAACAGTTCAAATGTTTTGTTATTTGACACCACAGAATCCATAGTTTTTCAGCAAAAGGTGTTATTTGGTTCCAGAGGTGAAAAAAAAATTGTGGTTCACTTGATGTCCTGATCCTACGATAACAAACATTGGCAAGAAATTCAGAGGTCTGAGAATTCTTGTGGAGAGATTTATTTTCTTAAGGCGTTGACTTCATAACTTAAGTGTACGCTGTGTGCTCTTTGTTGTTCTACATTCTGCTCTTGGTTATGCTGCTAAACTGCAAATACGTGCTGCCATGATCTTCATCAACTCCATGCGAGATCCTTCTCAGAGCGAGTGTGAGAGAAGGAGGAGCTTCCAGGCCACTTGGTGTTTACAGTGAGGGCATTGATGTAGTGGAAATTCAATGTGGGCCTGGAGGATTGAAAACTGTGCTGTGAAGCCACTGAAAACAGACAACAGGCTGAGCAAGATGGCTCACCAAACCAAAATGTATAACTTGTAGGAGCTTTTTTTTCCCTTTGGTGTGGAACAGCTCACAAATTCTGATCAAACTGGAAGGTTAAATCTTAAACTGTAGAGACCCTGGTGGATGTAGATGTCACATTTATGCTTGCACCTCGTTCTGATCACGAGATGAACGCTGGGCACAAGTTAGTGCGAACGACGGCACCATAAACCTCTTTGTCAGACATCTCAAAAGTGTTGAATGCACCTTTGCAATAGAACCCAGCAAGTGTGGGGCAGCACAATAATAGATCTACAAAAATGCATTTGAAGAACCAAGTTCTACCAGTTGCCCTTGGTTTTCAGTCACTTTTTTTGGTTCCATGTTTTTCTGAAGTTCCATATTGGACCCATGTGAGAGGCAGGACCTTGACGCGAGTTCAGAACAAACACGGCTGCAATCCTCAGTGGATGTTTTTCTGCTTTTGTCCACTCTTGAACGTCGCGATTATTGATCACGTACGTCAGCCTCAAACCCTGGCCCTTTTCACGTGGAACTTAATCCCATTAGATGTGACCCTTCTACTAAGGTCAAGGAGAGTGCCGCTCCAACGGAAAGATTTATGATAGATGGCAGAAGGGTCACCTTGTCTCCAGAGCCAAGACGTAGGATTAAAATGTCCGAAGACAAAGAGTTCATATAATTTATTATTATTTACACTTATGCTGCTGGCTTTATAGTGCATGTACCCATGTTGCTTTATAATTTTGTCTTTTCATTACCCATAGCTGGGTGTTTTACAGCATAGGCGTATTTCAGACAGCAGGGCTCCTGCTAAAAACTGGAAAGTTCCAGAATGAAAGATTGCATTTTTCCAGGCTCTCTTCATCTCGTTGAGTGCCAGTGGAGGAAATGGAATGAAATGTGTTTTTGAGTTTTATTTAGAGTAGGGCTACAATGTTTGCAAACCCTTTAGAATCTACCAGATTTCTGCATGAAGTTGAGCTGACACGCAAATAGAGAACCCGATAAAACAAATAACACATGGCGTTAGACTTTTTCTCTAATTTATCGATCAAAATGGTCCAACGTTGAATGACTGTCAAAAAGTAAGTGGCGACTGTAGACCTGTTCAGTTGACATGGTTCATATCCGTATACATGAGTTTTTTAAGGATGGGGGGGGGGGGGGGGCCAGCCNGGGGGGAGGGGGGGGGGGGGGGGGGGGGGGGGGGGGGGGGGGGGGGGGGGGGGGGGGGGTGTCCAGCCTGAAAATGACGGTGTGTCTTGGTTATTTGTGTGGTTTACCGGGGTAATGTAGGGTTAGCGGTCGACGAGGTCCCGTATTCAACTTAGGTTTAACAAGGTTTGGGAAAAGTGGTTGAGAAGAGTCATAGACCTCTGTAAGTAAAGGTTGACACACATTTCTGTCAAGCCTACAGATGAAAGAGGGATAAAATACCCAGAGAAAACAGGTCTGTGTAGATTCTCACTTGGTGACAACAAAAGCCCACCTTCAGTTTATACAGACAGGGGCTCGGCAGATAAACCCTTTTGTGGGTTCCAACCCCAGCACGTTTAAGTGGTTTGCAAGTTCTTTCCTTGACCCTGTCACTGTGAATCACAACCTCTCCTTATTTAAATAGGATTAGAGCCTCAAGGATGTCATTGTGTACAGCTGACTGTGGGCCCACCTGCAGAATTCCCTGAAGAGACAGGAGAGCATGTCCCTCCAAAATAAAAGTTAATATTAATTTGAGTCGAGCAAACAAGGGTCAAGCCATGATCTGAGGAATGGAATTCCCCACGTGCCGCTCAGTTCAGCTAAAAGCCGGTCATCTCCAAACCCCTTGCGGTAACGGTGGCTGAAAGCTGACAAGCCAGAAATGACGTGTAGCCAGAATCCGGGGCGGTTTTTGCACAGCCGGTGTCATCTTCCTCCTGGTCAGTGTTCCTGAAGCCTTCCTGGAAGGACAGGTTGTTGCAAAAGTCATTTGGAGTTCATTCTTCTTGTAAAAAAAAAAAACAAAAAAAAAACGTTTTGTGCTGTAAAACTTATAAAAAAACATTTAGAGTATCATTTTGAATTAAAATATCATGTGGAAAGTAATGTTAAAACATCGTCTTTTACCCAGTAAATGTGTCTCCCCCCCAAGGGTCTCAATACTTTTGCACTTTTCCAAGGCCCTGTAGATTCTGACATTTGTTTCCTCAGCCTCCTTACTGCAATTTCCTGATTCCAAGATGGAAATACGAGGAACAAATAATCTTCTGTCCTTTGAGTCAAATACATGATTGTTCTACTTATGTGCTTCATAATTTTGCTAAAGAACTGCAGTATTTTTCTGTTTTGCACCTAAGGGTTAAGGGGAAGGCAGTGCAAGGAGTTGGCTTTAGCAGAGATTTAATACAAGTGAAGACGTCTCACACCGAAGACTTGTTTGGATCAGCTTACCTAGCGATTCCGGTAACCAGTTTCACGATGGGAAAAATGCAGAACCGTCCTTTTGTAACCAGTTGTCACCGTGATATTAACACGACTACAGAGACTCTCCGAAAGCACCGCATACGTGAAACGTTCGGTTGGTGGGCCTACCTGCTCCCGAGACCCCCTGCTAACCACGTTCACAAGTGGTACTGACCCACAGAGGAAGGCCAGGACTATCGGCAGTCGACAGGTCGTCTGCGTCATGTCCCCTGTGATGTTTTTCGCTTGTGCATCCATGGTTTTTTTTTCCACAATGGACCTGAGAAGTGTGTTAATTATAAGGGTCCCTTTTTAAAAAAAAAAAAAGAGGAATTAAAAAGCTCATCAGCAGAGAAATTAGACGAAAGGTTTGGGCTAATCGAATGTGAAGCTCTTCTGCCGGTTTGTTAGGGGCCACATGCTGTGGCAGGTGACAGCAAAGCTGAGGTGAAGCCAATGGCTCATTAAACACACATTGGCACAATGTCAGAGCAGATAGTTTCTCGCAAATAAACGTGCGCTTCACTAAAGCCGTCCCTGATGTCACTCGGCTGAGAAGCAGCGTCAGGTCATCTTTCGCTGTCGCGGACTGCCGGCTGCGGAGAGATGGTGGTCCTGGTCTTGTAATACATCACTTTCCTTCAGAATCAAAAGGTGTATGTTGTAAGTAAAGCAAAAAAATGTGGTGGTGGTGGGGGGGGGGGGTCAGGAAACTGATGGACTCTGATGTGCGACAGTGGGGAAAAATATTTGCCATGCGGCGGAGAACCGTGGGCGTAAGAGGCCCGTCGCCTATGCGGAGATGTTTGAAGAGCGACGGAGGATCTGGCTGTAGGTAAATCTACACCTGGCGTAACTGCACCTGTCAAATGGTGTCTGCGACTTGGCAGGGACGTGTGGCGGCCGGGAGTCCGTCGCATCGACCCAGCCAAGTGCGAAATGGGCTGGCGGCGGCGAGCGAAAGCCAGTATGGATATATCATCTCTAAATTTGTTATCAAAGTGGTTTTTCTTTATTAATAAAAATAGTTTATTCTTAATGGCCTGACGGATGGTTTGACAGTAAAAGTTATTTCTAAGATTAAAAGCCTACTCTGTTGAAACTGATTTTGAAGTTTATGCCTACTGCATGTGTTATCGTGGCTAGATATGCTTTTTGAGAGAATTTGCATAAATTTGCAGTTTAAAAAAAAAAAAATTAGTAGTAGAGGATGTGGAGGAGAAACAATATTCTTAACTGATCCTATTCAGCCTGTGGGCAGCCAGTGGATGACTTGTGCTTTACACCGTTGACGTGGACGCTGCGGAGGTTGCTATGCTTTGGAGAGTTAAGGTTAGGGACTGCGTGCCAGCGAGTAAAACGGGGTCGACATGAGCATTTTTAGCAAAAAATGTCTCTCTCACTCTTGACTATGCAAAGCAGCGTGCAAAACCACGTAAAGTTCCGTACGCCTCTTCACTGCACTTCACACGCATCTCCAGGCAGCTCAGTTACTTTCAAACTGAGATTTGTGGTGATTTTTTTTTTTTCTCCCCTATTAATTCGTTATGTCATAAGTTAACATTTGCTTTTCGTAAACACTAAGTAATCCAAGATTCGCACTAGTAATTTACTAAAGAAATTATTCGCATTATTGAAAGGTCGTTCTAATTTAAAATCTCATTGACCTCCGCGATGTTAATTTCCCTTCTGTTTCTGCGGTGCCGTTTTTGTGATTAATTGTCAGCTCCCCAGTTCCTCAAAAATGGGGGGGGGGTTTCCCTGCTGCCATCTTAAATGTCTCCCTATAATTGAGAAAAATCATCCGTTCTCCTGGTCCACACGATGAGTAGCGTCAAAATGTCTACATGATAGCGTGAGACCGGGGTGGGCTGTACGGGACAGGATTGTTTTCATCTCAGATACAACTAGTTTTTCCTTTGGTGTTGAACACATCTCAGAAATGTAGCTGCTTTTCTGAATTTCCACCTTCCCAGGGCATTTGCGACCACAGTTGACATTTTTGACCTCATATCGTCATCGGAATCTGTCAAAAAATGCTGATTTTTGTCTGATGCTTCACTGGTTTTGTGTTAAATACATATATGTCGAATCAGTATATTTGGAGCCTGTGTTAAAATGTGATGGGCATTTTGGTTTTTTTAATGTATGTATTTGTGTTTTGAGTTAGTTTGTATTAGATATGAATATTGATGCATTCGGAATGTACAGATATGCAAGTGTTTCGCTTGCTGCCGACTACGCAAAGCAGTGTGCAAAACCATGTAAAGTTTTACACCTCCTCACAGTACTTGATATGAATCTCCAGGCATTTCAGTGTGTGTGTGTGTGTGTGTGTGTGTGTGTGTGTGGTGTTTATTTTGGACTTGACATCGGCATCCCTGACATCATATGGGGAACTTTGTTGAAAAAGTTAAATCTCACAAATGCATATAGAGCAAATCTGGCTCTATTTATTTTTGAATAGACAGATACATGTTGTACAATGTAAATAATTACAAATATACAGGATAAGTTGACAGATATCCTGCACTTACCCACTGGGATGAAGCATAGAGCCCTACCCTACCCACCTACTCCCCTCCAACCCTTACACGCCACCTTGTAAGCTCTTCACCGGGGTCATCAGGTAGGCACCATCCTTCATCGGTGTTTCGCTGACTCGGGCCCACGACACCTCCGGATGGCTCAGCAGTAAGGCCTGGCGTCCCAGACCCACCCCCCTCCGAGCCTACTAGGTCAAAGGTCCACGTAGCCCCCAGTAACTCTACTACAGCCCTATCCCACCTTCCCCCACTCTAGTTGAGCTAAGTTAAAAATCAGATATTTTCTAAAACCAGCGCCGTGAATACGGCTCAGGCCTTTTGACACTCGATTAAACGTCCTTCTTGGAACGAACATTAACTGCATGGACGTTCACTTCAGCAGCAGTTGCACAGGGTACAGTTTTTGGCACCATCTGTAGTCTCTATGCAAAATGGCTGAATTAATTGTGGCAGACAGTATTCTGCAGATTCGCAGCCCTTCAAATTTCCCAACCCTTTTCCAGCTCTGTCAGAATGCCAACCGTCAGATGTGAGGTTCTCGCACAGGCTGAGCCTGGCTTTTAAAAAGTTGCCCTGCACCCTGTATCATATCAAATGTAATGAAATTTTAGTCTTATGAATATTAAAACATTTTCAACTTACTGCTATGATAATGATCTTTTAGCAGATCCATACATTTACATTTATATTCAGCTTTAATAGTTCACATTACAGATCTTTTTAGAATATAAATAGAATATGATATTTCAGATGTTTTTGAATTTTGTTTTTCATGTGGATAAAAGTTTATTTAGCTAGATGAGTCAGAAATATCCCTCAAACCTTTCCTTGTTGCCATAACAAATGCTTCCACAAAAAAAGTTGTTATATGAATAGTTCATATTTTAAAGGAAAGACTTGAGAAATGTATTCTTTGCATTTCAGTTATTTAAATTTCAAAAATTATGAGCCTGGGTTTGTACAAATCGAAGAATTCGATTAAATTGTGCATCGGGTGCATAAAGGTAAATTATTGGTGCGAAGGACCCATAATAAGTATCGCTTTGCATCTTTTAGCCTCTGAGCTTCATCTGACCTTAACAGTGATTGAAATCTGCTCCTCATGCAGTTTTAATTAGATTGCTGAGTATTTTACATCAAAGAGAAGGACGTTTTCGAGTACCGTCGTCAAACGTGTTTCCAAATTAAAAAAGGCCAGTTTATTGATAAATATGCTGGTTTTGAGCGCTTCCACCTCAGACCTCTCTGCCAACTATGGACCAGCGATAAATACTTAACTGTTAAAGTTATTTTGTACTGGAAAGAAACACTAACATCACTGGTTTATGGTAGCAAGGAGTTCTGGTACGGAAACATACTGAATTGTCATCATTCATTATCTAGTAGCTTTTTCTTTATTCAATCCTGGCGAGATCCATGTGAATGATACTCTCTGCAACCGTGGGGGGCGCCACTTAGGGCCAGCTAGTATGCCCAGCACAGCTAGGACCAATAATGGAGGAGGCTATAAAAGCAGAGGACGTCTGGTACGAGGTTGCGGGTTCTTGACCAGCTCATACCGTGTCCATGCGAGTCCTGGATCTCCAGTCACCTTGTTTCCCAGTTCCTTGGTTCTTCAAGTCCTTCAGCCCCACGTCTCTGAGCCCAAGTTGCCTCCCGTCTGCACGTCGTCGAACCGTCATGTCTCCCATTCCCAACCTTGGCAAAATGGACCAGCTACACCTGTGAACAAAGCACCGCATTTGAATACACGTCACTCCGCTTCCCCCGTGTGTGTTGTGACAAATCCTGACTCTACCGCAGTTAGTCATCTTGAACAAAGGTGCCACCAAACAAATGATGTAAATAACATGCAGATGTTTCTGTCATGTTCACAGTGCCTCCCAGTTCCTGGTCACGGGTTTGTCCTGGACAAATACAACTGTCCCTGCAGGAAGGGCTTCTACCACCCAAACCGACTGCGCTTCAGCACCTTCAGGAGTAAGTTTAAGCATCGTGTTCGGACTGCTATGCTGTTTAACGTATTGCTGCTTTTCCGTATTTAGTCAACATTATATTGTCTGCCTCGGTAACGCTTTGTTGCTCTTACTCTGTCGCACACTGGCTCATAAGAGGCGGCACCAACCCGATCACCCCAAGGAGATTATAAACAAATGGCCATTTCAGGTGACTCTTGCTTAGAATAAAAAATAGCAAACAGGCGGACTTATGCTGCCCAACGTTCGGAAAGACGAAACGGAGCAATCCTGCACTAGCCATCGGATACTGAATTTTTAAAGCGTCCATTTCCCATTATTTTAAGTGGGGAAAATAAATAAATAATTTCCTCCCAGCCCATCGGAAAACACCCATATAACCGTGAGCCCGTGACTTCAGCATGATAAACACCGTAAACATCAGTTAGCTTATTAGAAAACACTTACTGTTGTCATTAATGTGCACATTTACACCGCGGTGCCGTGTGTGCAGTACAGCACGTTTCACGTGTTAACCACTGCATTACACAGGGGAGGTGAGAGGTTCGCTGTCCCACTTCAGTCTTATGACATGTTGAATAAAGGGAATAAAGACGTGTCAAAGTACCTTGCCGCCCGCGTCTGTTTCACATAACAACCCGCATTGAAATAAATGTTTATTTTAAAAAATGTGCAATAAATGTGGCAACACAGCACAAACGTGTTGAGAAAGAGAAACAGGCAGAAACAGCTGATAACGCCCTTTCCGTCCACATCTGGCTCTGGATTAATTCCTAACACAATAGTTTATTACAGTGAATACAGTGCTATTTTATTACAGTACATGCTATCGTAATGTATGGTATTTATTTGTAGATTTTGTTTTACAATTCTTATTTTTGTGTTCTAATTTTTTTTTTTAATTATGGATAACCTTAGGATAAAAATTGGTCGTAGCAAACTTTTCCTTTCAGATCTCGATATATAGGTACTAATTTTCAAGAGCTGTTGTGGCAAAAATTGGGGCTTAGAGATTTTGGATCTGGAGGAATGTTTTTGTATCCCCACTTTGGTTACGAGATGTACGATCCCACTGGCAGGAGATCGCACCGATACTGCTGGCACCACCTCCTCTGTGTACTCTGTGCAGATTCAGTATTCAGATTAACTTCTGCAAAAAAAAAAAAAGAAGCAGAGCAGAATCTTCCTCATTTGCATTTCCGTCAAACGGTTACATCGCAGCACCAGAACGACACGAGATGAAGATCAGTCTGTAGTAATATTTGCTCACTTTGAAATTTGCCAGCAGTACGATTTCCTGGAGGGTCGTCTCGTGGGAGGGCTGTTGCCCCCCCCCCCCCCCCCCCCCCCCCCCCCCCCCCCCCCACATTT
>UFQX01000096.1:1166896-1182621 GCA_900497675.1 Arapaima gigas
GGGGGGGGGGGGGGGGGGGGGGGGGGGGGGGGGGGGGGGGGGGGGGGGGGGTCTGATTGCTGTCAGCCCTTCTGTTTTTGCCCGGGTGGGTTTGCGGCGGAAATATGGATCCGTTCCATTTTCACAAATGCAAACGACATCGCGGCCGATGTCCAGAAACGAGGGTTTAACCCACTTTGGTATTCAGGGCGTTATGTTGAGTGACGCACACTGGGGACCCGGTGACAAATAACGTTGTTAATTAAAAAGCAGGTAATTTTTAGCAAAGTACTTTAGGGTAACTACCTTGGAGGAGGGACTCAAACCTGGAAGGCAGTGGTTTTAACCACGACGTCACCTGCTGTCTTTCTGTCTCACGTGCGGTAGCAGACAAAACGTTCCCAGCAGGCAGTTCTGCGCCTCAGTCAGGTACTTATCCCGAGTCCTGCAGTCAGTACGTGGCTACGTAAACCTGCCGTGAAAAATCTAGCGAGAAACACGGTCCAAAAAACGCGTGAGAAACCCCAGATCCGGCCTTCAGCGGCGCCGCGGGTCAGAGCGCCGAAAGGGCGGACGCACGCGTGCGGACACAGTGACACGTCTGCTCTCTGGACGTGGCGTTTAACGCCACGGCGGCCTCGTGTCATCTCCGTCACCCGCCTGAAAGCACCGCGGTCGCACAAGCCGGCAGTAACGCTGGTGACAGCCAGCGAAACACGGGGCCCCCGTTCTGAAAATCACAAACCTCTTATTCTTTCCTTCCGGAGCAAACCTTGTTGGTTGTCGGTCAGCAACAAAATGCGATTGTTCGGCTGCGGTTGTACGTCGGTGTGTGAGGTAGACCGATGGCCGTCTGTGTCCGTCTCTGCAGCTTCATCCCCCCGCTTACGTACGACCTGCAAACAAATGCAAGGATGTGACGATTAGAAATGTGATCGCGTGAACAGCCGACAGATTCTCGTGGGGACTTGCGCACTGTGGTATGACTTGGGTTACGTTTTCTGTTTCCGTTTTGTCTTCTGTTAAATTACGGAAGTCCTGTTAGAGCAAGATGTCGAGCGTCTGAAGCAGGATCAATACACTGACTCGAGACGTGACCTTGTCTTTATAAAAAGTCATTTAAGCCACCCCGCTTTGTAAACATTTATCCGATCGATGAACTTCTCGTTGGCGCGATCGTGTTCCGGAGTGGTGAGAACGTACACGTCGGGATATTAAGTAATACGGCCTCTCCTAGGTTTTGTAACTACTTACGTCAAAGGTATCGAGGGCGTCTTTTTCGTCTCTCTCGCCGCATTGCGTTTCACGTCGTGAACCTGCGTTGACGCCACTTACGAAGTGTTGCTTTCACTAGATCTCCGTGGAGAGCGAGTGACCCTGCAACTCCGAGGAATTCATCCTTTTTGTACTTAATCACCTGATGAGACTGAGTGACGGAACCCGAAGGAGTGGCACAGTTAAGGAGCGTGAGAGTAACGTGGGGAGATGTGGGACTGGACTGGTCAACGTCCCCACAACTGCGTACAAGAGGCAGCAGATCATACCCAGGTTGCACGGTTGGTGTCGCACGACAACGTTAGGCGAGAGGTTAAAAACCTAGTTTAAGCTTAGGGTTCCATTTGAAGAGGATGCAGCAGTGATACCCTCACTAATGTGGTGATTTCAGCTTTACAGAAACTGTATTACTCTCTTTTTAGACCCCCTGGTCAGTCTTGGGCTTTATCTGCACACCGGCACTACGCTACTGTGACAGGGATAGTGCTGTGCAGCAGCAAGGCGCGCAGTTGGGCGTCGCCTGCAGCGGCTCCGTTTAAACGGATTAAAGGCTTTGATTTCTCAAGGCACGGTGCTCAAACGCTGCTCTAGTCAGGTACCCCCGTCTTCCCCGACTTGCCACAAAAGCACACGCCTCTTTGTCTGCGTGTTATTTGGGATGCCTGCCTGGTGGCAGAACCTTAGCAGTTCTGCCCCCAACACACACACACACACACACACACACGTGCGTGCGCCCAGTTGAGAGTCAGTCATCTGTACTCCTCTCATATGCGAGTCCCTGTCGGGAGAAAAGCGGGAGAATGACAGCGATGTCACCTCAAAGAGCTACGCACTGAGCAATTCTCTGTCCTTTCTCACTTTTCTCCCTCCACTTCGAAGCTTTTCGAAGGTCCGAGGTGGCGCCCGTGCCTTGCCGGTGTTGGCCGCCTCTGAGGATTACTGTTTGTTTACTGTGTGCCTCCAAGCAAGTCGCACCCAGAGCGTCACATTCAGCTCTCTGGCACAGTGACTGCAGACGCTGTTCTCTCTCTCTCTCTCTGAGAGAGACAAATCAACATGTAGACTTTTGGGGAAAATGTCAGACAGACGGAAATATGGATCAATGCAACACGCGTTGGTAGAATTATCCGTGTCCTAAATATTTACCCCTTTTTGTATTGCTTAAGATTTTGCCCGGAATGTGGAGAGCCACAGCGCTTTGACCCTCAGTGACCTACAGTAGGTAGTTGGTTTAGATACGTGGAGAATGATCTGATCAAGAAGTGAAGACACAGATGCTACTGAAACTCAGCTTCACACGGCTGCCTCGCGTGTTCACGCGGATCTGGCTACTGCTGGCCGGCCTCCTCACCGCAGCCGTTTCTAACAGAAGCTAAATCCGAGGACACAAGTTAATACACCCAGGCGAGTCGTGTGCTCGGGTGGGTCATTGTTTTTTTTTTTTTTAACTCGTGTTATAAATACCGTGACTTCAATACACTGAGGGAAAACTTGACATATTTTATTCATGCACTCAGATTTTATCCATTTTATTCCCCCTGCTTCTGGGGCACTGTTTCCACTCTGATATCCAAGGCCCAGAGAAACAGGCTTTTCTCCGATTCGTGGCCTCGCGCGAAGGCGGCATCGTGCAGCAGAGGAACCGTCTCGAAAGGCGGACAGAGGTGGACACAAAGTTATCACAAAGTCGTGCGGCGCACGTAATGGCTTCTGTGGTATTGATGTCCCCTCGAGAGGTAAAACCGTAAGCCGTCCTTCTCGGCTCTTAACATCGATTATTAATGGAGCGGGGAAAAAAAACTGTTTCCGGACAAGGTCCTGCCTCCTTTCACGTGTGATCCTCAACCCTAATCCTTTCCTGGTAACGGTGGTCTGTAGGGCTCAGGTCCACACTTGGGCTGGAGACTGTCTGTAGGGGTCAGGTCCACACTTGGGCTGGAGACTGTTTTTCTGCCGCCTCAGACTTGTGTTGGACTTGACAGTGGTGGTGACTACAGCCCTAAATATTTTAAGTTCCCTACTTTACATTTTAAATCATAATCATTATGTTTGAAACCTTCACCAAAATACCACGGTGATTTAAACCACAAGCAGACTTTCAAAGCCGTGTTCAAAAGTAACGTGACGCTTTCATAAATACTACGCCAGCGTTTACCAGAGACATAACTTATGAAGATGTTACGAAGGTCTTGTTAAGGGTTATTGATGGAAATCGGTCCCGTTTCAGCTCTCAACCTGGTGGTTCCCAAAAACCTACAGGTGTGTCCAGAAGCGGAGCACCTCGGTGTGACGCAAAACGGGGAACGAAAGCGAGGAACGAGCAAAAGACACCAAAGCATCCGACGCTCGCTGCGAAGCCGGGTCACCTTCTTGCATCATCCCTGTTGCCCTGGATGCCAAAAGAAAGATCTGCAACTACCTACCAAGCCTTCAAACCATGAGGTGGTGCAGGCTTGTGTGTGTGTCTCAGTAGCGTGTGTTCCACCGATCTGCTGGCTGCCCTCTCTCAGAGGACCCCGATGTGCG
The DNA here is from genome assembly GCA_900497675.1 of Arapaima gigas. Classification (NCBI taxonomy): domain Eukaryota; kingdom Metazoa; phylum Chordata; class Actinopteri; order Osteoglossiformes; family Osteoglossidae; genus Arapaima; species Arapaima gigas. The sequence continues at coordinate 1,170,677 of UFQX01000096.1, forward strand.
TCACCACGTTGCTCGGCTCTTGTACCTCGCTGTTAAAAAATTCATGAGCTGCTTTTCTGAGCGAAAGAAGTCTCGTAAGCTCCTTTCATTGGCGGAGGATTTGGGCAGACGGAACTTCCGGCAGACGCAGTGACTATCGTCGCTTCCTCCGTTTATCGACTGCTCTGCACCTGCTGGGTGCTTTTTGCTCGTCACAATCGGTGGGATGTTTTTTGAAGGTCCGTCGTTGTTTGAACGATGTCTAGAAGGTAATGTTTCGGCAGTTTGCTTTTTCCCGGTCAAGCTGGTCTTGTGGAGCCGGAAAAAGTGGTTAAACCTCGAGTCTCTCACTACAGCAGAACATCTTCAGCTTTGGGTCAGGTGTGGGGCTACGCTCCTATTCCCAAAGGTGTACCTCCTGTCCCCAGGCTGGATGGGAACCCATGACATGAAAACATTTGCCTGCTTGCCTTGAAGCTGTCGTAAGAACTTATTAATGCTAATCGGATTAGCATTCGATCCTGTTGGGAAATCGCTCCGTATCTGCAATGAACAGATAATCATTTGGCTTTGGATATTTTCCTTTATACTTGGACCCGTTTCGGTGTTTTTTCTGGGCTTCATTTCTACAGTTTGCTTTCGTTTACTTTCTCTGGTTGAGATGGACGAGTTTCACAAGCTCACTTATGTCTCTGGTTTAAAGTTGAGTCTGTTTTTTTTGGGGGGGGGGGGGTGATGCTTTGCGGCTTTTTGCGTCGGCGATGCAGCAGAGATTGCTGTGAGATACGAGGGTTTGGTTCCAAGGCCTTACAAAGTCACTCAAAGGTTTTTTCATGTGCAACCACACACAGCGCACAGCGTGACTGCAGCAATAGCTTCTTCTGCTATGTTAGTTGAGCCTTCATGTTGTGCTGAACCATCTGTTAAACTATATTTGACCACATTTAGTTCTTTATGCCAACTACTGAGGAAGGTGTAGGAGTTATCCTGGAGCTTCTCCTTGTTTACCCTCTTAACGACGCTTCAAGGAGGCTCTCCATCTTGCTGGACCCGCTCCTGCGGCCGAGTTCCAGACGGCAGGGTCTGGTGTTCCTGTCTGTGGGGGAGATGGTGTCTGAAAGAAGGCCGCTTGTTAAATCGGGAGCGTAACTCTTTGCGGGTCTCGTGCGAGACACCCGGAAAGGAATTCCAGCGTCTTCCAGCTACACGGCGGACACGTACGCTCCTTTCCGCCAGATTTTGAAAATTAAATCTAGAAAGACCACGTGTGTAAATCGACGTAACACGCAGCAGCAAGCCGGCAGGTGCCTGTGTGCCTTGCTGCCCGCAGGACTACGGCTGTCCTGGCGTGTAAATCCTCAGTATAAATAAGCACTAACATCTTGTGACGCGAAGGTGGAAAAGACCAGGATCTGTACAAGTATTTAAAAGAAACGTGAAAAACACAAGAAAAAGGGCAATAAGCAGCTCCTGGCAATTGGTGTCTTGGGCAGATTTTGAAATGATCCCGCAGCGTTTAAATAGGGGGGGGGGGGAAGTAAATACACTCGACTTTGTTTATAAGTCCTTTGTCCCACAGTGTGCAGTGATAAGATACGATCATCACGGTGGGAAAATTCCAAGGCACCGTTCACATTATGAAATGCACTCTTTTTGAAGCAGTCATTTTCTTCCTCATGAAAAATAAAATTAAAAATGAAAATAATTATGCTTTCCTAACACTGTCTTTAGCAATATTATGCCTTGTTGTCAGCATCTTCGGTATTGAGAACAACTTATCCAGTCCCGATTCTCACTGATCCAGATCCTGTCCCAGAAGGCAGGGAACGAACACACACACACACACACCTCCCGTTTTTGAACAGTGTGAGAAAGCCACATGTACACCAATTCTGCACACATCCCAGCCGACAACCCAGGAGATTTGAGGATGGAAAACTACCCGCTGCACCGGGTTTTTCACACAGAGTTTACTGTGTGGGTGCTGTTTATAATACTATCGTGTTAAAGACCAAAATAAATACTGGATTTGTTGTTTATTGTTGTATTTTCTCTTTCAGGTTGTGATTCTGTACTTTCAACCGAGCACGTTCCGCTGCATCCTCCTCAGATGGGTTCGACTTCTGGGCTTTGCCGTTGTTTACGGGACGGTTGCCCTGAAGTTATACAGGTACCTTCCCTGTCCTTCCTTCATTGCCAGCAGGACTGGCCCACTGTACGTCATAAAGAAACTGCAGACAGATAGTATATATTTCTGCAGAGCCGTTGTAGCTGTACAGCGTCTTTTTTTACTTTGCAAATGTGAGCACTATGAGAACAGTTTGTAACCTGTTGAAAATGAGCGCGTACCTGAGAATACCGTGTGAAATAACACTTTGCCATTCACAAATGGATAGAGATTTTTAATCTTTGCGTATTTTCCCTGATATGAATTTTATCTAATAGTTTTTTGTACGACTTGCTTTTATGCAAGTATGTGGCAGTAAAAATGGGGATGGACGGAGAAGTGCGCTCTGAAGAGCGGTTGGGCCCAGGCGTAGCCTGACAACGGGCAATATTTGTACACTGTGGGGATTTTTGCAAATGGCTTTCGCAGATTTGGAATCTCGCTATAAACACAAGAGGAGGCATTTCATGGGTGGCCGCACTAGGAAATGTCAGTCTGCACTTCCTCCGTTCTGACAGCGGATTTGACTCTCCGCCTGACTTCGCTGTCGTTTAATGCTGACTGGAAGCGAATGAATCTGCGCGCTGGAGTGAGAGAGGAGGTGGCGGTGGTGGTTGGGGGGAGGGGGTTTGACTGGGGGCCAGGGATGTGTACACTTGGTGACAGAATGGACAGCAGAGGGACACAGGGGTGGCCTAGTTGCCCTGTGGAACAACCCATTAAAATGTCTTATGCCACTATCTGTTGGCCCCTTCTGTGTGCCGGTGGTGCTGGGGAGAAGGTCAAAGTTTCCCTGCTAGTAGTATCCAGGGGCAGGATGGGTAATTCACTTGGCTGTCATATTTTCTTGCTTCTGGGGAGAAGGGAATGGTTACATGCCCCCCCTGGCCTTTCGCGTGCCCCGATCTGGGCGTGCAAAGCAAGCAGGCCTCTCCCTGCCACGACGGGGAAAGAACAGTAGGCAGCGGAGCAGAAGCGTTTCCCGTAACCCGCAGGCGAGCGGCCGAGCGGAGGGTGGCAGTGACGACGACACCCTGCCCGTCAGCCTCCGCCGAACGGGTCACTGCCGTTCAACAATTGCTCGTGTTTACTTGTGAGGGTCCGTCGCCACCGATTAGCGTCACGTTTTCCTCTTTTCAACATGTGTCCGACCCTGTGTTTAAAAACAAAAAACGAACGTTAACAACTACCTGTCAGTTTGAAAAGCGGCAGCGCCGTGTGGCCGTAACCGTCGAAATAAAAGCTTTGTGGACACGGGAGGTGCTCTGTCCCTTTACCAGAGGTGTCCTTCTAAAGATCTCTGCTCTCATTAAAGTAGATGCCAAGTCTTCACTTAAAGAGAAAATAAGTCCAATGGGCAGAGACAGATTATTTCTCACACGCATCAGAGGCAGTAAATGGAACCCCCAGTTGAACAAGGAAACCAAGCACACATCTAACACCCTTGGAGAAAATGCCCAAGGAAAATTATGGCTTCACCTGAGGGTCTACAGGCTGAACGGAGAATGTGAGATAATAAAGTCTTTGGTTTTATGTTTAAACGTATAGGGCGTTCTGCCAGCCTGGGGGGGGGGGGTCAGTGGGGGTTAATGCAGTTGTTGACTAAGAAATGAAAGATGAATTGGTGAGGAGCAAAAGGCTGTTCTCGGCTGGATCGCTGCTATCAAGTGTAGAATTAACTGATGCACGGCTCCTTTTTTTGATAGTCGCACGTTGCACCGTCTCAAGGAGCCTTTAAAATTATTCAGCCTGTAGGCGCAGGAGCTATCATTTTTATTCCGAAAAAACGTTTCCGAGGCTGTACTAACGCAGTCTTATTGCAGAGATACTTTTTAGACTGTCATGTCCTTGGTGACTAGATCTGCCTTTTTTCAGAGCAAATATTGTTACAGTAATGAAAGCGGAATTGTTAGCAGAAGGTCGGACAGTTGAGTTGAACGTCTGAGGAGGAGAAGCCTCGACAAAGCGGCCGTGACATTAGATCGCATCTGAGGTGCAAGATCAGTCGAAGTGTTACGCTGTTGTAACAACAGAAATTATTTCACACGGTCAACCTGGCAACTCAAAATTATTTTCATGGAGGAGATCAGAGATGAGATGCTTATCTCTACAGGTCAGACCAGACAGTTACGTCTTTAAGTTCGGCAAAGCAGGACTTTTGCGGCTCTTATGCCTTCAGACAGTTTTGAGAAAGGCTTCTGGTTTCGGAGGCCGATCTGTTGTGTGCCTGAAGGGGGCGGCTGATCGCAATGAGAACACTTCTTGTAACTGGCACAAAGGGCCCTCGCGACAATAGCGTAGACATAACTACGTGGCGGGTGTTGTGTCACCGTACCAAGGTGTTAACTGCCACCATGTTCTCTGTGACGTATCTCAGGGTTCTCAAGGTATTCCTCTCACGTACTGCACAGAGGATCCCCTACATGACCAGCTGGCGGGTGCTGCACCTACTTGGCGTCATTCTGCTTGTTGTCTCATGGTTCCTGGTGGCCTGGACTCTGGCTGTCTGCCAGAACCTGGACCGCAACGTTTTGCTGATCGACGTGGGCTTCACTCCTGACGGTCTGCAGTTCAGCATGTGCATGTTGGATCGCTGGGATTACATGATGGCCATAGGTGAGTCTCTGGAAAGCTCTTGCGTTCGTTCACCAGTTGAGTAATTAAACGCGGTTATATCCATCACTGGAAAGGAAGGGTATTTTCTGTTCTTTCAGGACAGTTCAGCAACAAGAGTAAGATTTTGAATTGACACACGTGGACGTATTGTGGTGAACTTTGTGGGGTGGTACAAGGTCAAGGCTCTGGCTTCCGTCTTCGTTCACCACAGCCAACCTTCGTCCATCTGTGGAACGTTCTCCGTCGTTCAGTAAGAGAGCGAGTAACATTTACTGCGGGTGTCCAGACACATCAAGCAAACCGCCAGCTCGCACACTTGTTCATTCCACCATTTTCTCTACCTTCTCATCGCTCACACTCAACATTGCACCACCCCACGCAAGACAGTCCTTCCTTTTGCACCATCGCAGCATGAAATGCTGTCACTGGGTTGTAATGGTAAACTGCAGGCAGTTTCAGCAAACGAGCAGTGGAAAGCCAGCCGACGGTCGAGATGTTGGTCTACGTCTGCCGTAGCCGAAAAGCACGGACGAGAAGAGGAAGCCCGAGAGAGGGGAAGACAGGGAGAGAACCCTGGTGTAGATGGGTTCGCGCTTCAGGTGGCCAAATGAGAAAAGAAGCAGAAGGAGGCCACGTCCTGTGGAGACGACTGTGGCGCGAAGGCTCTTTCAGGAGCATCTACAGCAGTTGTGACAAGCAGACATGGGTGTTGGCGGGAGGTGTGTTATCTGACCGTGGGAAAAGCCATTATGGCCGTATTTAACGTGCACAAAACTGCTTGTTGGATGGCAGTTTATCCTCTATGATCTCACCGCACAAACAGTGTAATTTCCAGCGCTATAACAGGCACTTCAGCGGAGAGCAATTTAGCGTGACGTACTTTAATGCGAATACGCCTTCTAAAGTTAAAGAATGTACCTACGTAGCCTGTAAAAACGTTCTCCCTCTGCAGTTATATATCGATTTGAATGGGAGTTGTAATTCATTGATGTCTTGCATTCAAAAGAACCTGCTTACCTGAAGAGAGCTTAGAGTCAATGTCTTTGTAAAAAGATGCTGCTGAATAAAAGCTGACAGCTTCATCTCTCAACTGACTGATCAGCATTTTAAATAAAGGATTATATAAGCATATGAAACAAGAAATGTAAATTAGTTTCTGCAACCACTACGCCTGTGTTCAAAACATTAAGGAGTGAAAGGACTGCAGCTCACCCTCAGCCATGTCGCCCCACACACACACACACACACACACACACACACACACACACACACACACACACACACACACACACAACAGTTCAGCTTGGAGGATGTCCGGCTTTGGCCTGGTATTATAACCTGTGTACTAATTGTTAAAGTGCATATAAGTGATCCCTGATTCACCTGTATCCGTTTGTGTCGTTCTGCACAGCCGAGTCCCTCTTCCTCCTGTGGGGGGTATACCTGTGCTTCGCCGTGCGCACGGTGCCCTCGGCCTTCCACGAGCCGCGCTACATGGCCGTCGCCGTCCACAACGAGCTCGTCCTTTCTGCGGTGTTCCACGTTGTCAGGTGGGCAGCTGGCAGCCACTTCTAGTGATCAAGTAGGAAAGAATTTTTTTGGGGGGGTTTGAAGGGAATCTCCTTTGTCCAGACACAGCAGGGCAGCGTGTGCTTTTAACGCTCCTTGCGCACTCATCTCTCCCCAGACGTGGTCCATACCACGGTAACTATTTCATGGTTCAGAAAGTATCAATCTGTCCAACGTCAGGGGAGATTAAGCCGCGAAAGTGCTCCGTTTTTATTCCGAATTGTTCTAGATATGTTTTTATTTATTCATTAAATGGCTAGATGCAGATGTTATTGCACGTAATTCTAATCTGCTTCCAAAATATTATAAATCTAGATGAAACTACTTAAGTCTTATGGCATTTTGTTTTGTCACAAATGATGTGTGTTGCATTAGCGCTATATAGTCCTATAGGATAAATTACCCGGTCCTTATGTAAACAAGCATTTAATTGTGAATATTGTAATTCTGAATGTAAAGTCAAAACATTTATTGTATTGTTCGAAGTTTAAAATTCATGTTTTCAGCCGTATAAGGGACACGTGACTTAAGGAGCTCAAACTGGGATACTGACGGGCTATGAATCTCAACCGGGCAACTAAATCATAATCCACCCAGGAATTTTACTGTATTTTGATAATAAGATTAAGGAGCGGAAACCTCAGCCTTTTCTATCCTGTGGCACCAACAACCTGCAGAGAATTTTAAATTCCTAACTGTCATGAACCTGGGAAATGTGCAGTTACCTTCATTTCAACTTTCTCTTTAATCTTTTCTTTGCATTGTAAATATTCTTTATTTTTTTTTTTTACTCGGTTCATCCCTTGGTTTGAGTGCACCAGCATGGTGGTTTGCAAAATAAGGGCTATAATCACTTTCTATCATTTGGGATGGTATCCAGGCCCTTTTCCTGCTGTGATGCACTGGTTTCTTGCTTTCCATCCCACTCCTGACACCAAAAGTGAAAATGCAACCTGGATGTCCTGCTGTTTACAAATTAGAATAATCACCAAGAGCATTTTTTAAACGTATTTTTAGCATTCTCACTTGATCTGGCAGACACGTTGGCCTGGTAAACATGGCTACATTTCATTCAGGTGTGTGCAGAAAAAAAAAAAGTTGCTGACATCAGCTAGTACAGATACTGTATGAGCAAAGTCCAGCCTTACGAAGGTACCGTGTTCCCCAAAAAAACCTTTGCATTACAAAACTCTCGTAACTCTAAGATGTAAATACTATTAGTTTCAGTGGTAAGTTAACTTTTTTCTGAGCCCTAAAAGTGACACACATTTATGGTAAAACATCACCAAATAATATTAAAATGTACACAACCTACTTAAGTAGCTAACATTAGTCACGAAAATACAACAAAACAAGACGGAAAACAGCATGTGTACCTTCTAGGTATATTTGATATTAACTGTCTCACTGGCGTTTTGCGCCAGTATACACGAATAAACCTAGATGCGGTGATCACACAAGCAATAAAAGGAGGAAACGAAAGCTGTTACTTTCTTAAGTCTTCCTTAAACTGATGCCATTGTTACACGAAATGACTCAATCCAAGGATTAACTGTGGGAGAAGAGAGAGGGAATAACCGGGCCAGCATTGGCTCAGCACAAGCCTTCCGTCTAAACAATAGATCCAAAGGCCTGTTTCGTACCGCCGAAAGCACGGGAACCTGTGACAAAGAACAAGTACAACATTGAATCTAAAAGAGCGATACATCCAGAGATGTAAGCTGAGATCTTCCTTTTCGTTTGGACTCGGTTCAGCGCGATGGGCCTTGACACCCACTCCTTTTAGCATCATCCTCAAAACACACCATGTAAGAGAACTGTGGAATAGAACAGCGGCCACCACCACACAGATGAAATCGAAATTGCTTTTGGGTTCCTTTTAGAAGATATTCAATTATTTCTCGGAAAGGGATTTTTTTTTTCCGGGCTTGGGCACCAGGTGTCCAAATGATGAAGCTAAGCAAGACTATAAGCTTGTTTGTGCAGTAAATATAGCCCAGGTGAAGACAGTTTCTGCCAGGAAAATAAATAGCAGCAAAACAACACGGATAAGCCTCTGCACCGGAATGAATAAAATATGCTTGCGGCAGACAGAAAGTGTATAAATCTATTTGGGTTCAAAATAAACTTGTTATATCCTGTTACTATGTGCTTCACAGACATGGCACCTGTGAGTTTTACAGCCTCTCTATGGTCATTTGTATGAAGTTGCTGGAATATCAGCATATTTTTCTTTGCCTTAATGGAGCTGCGTGATCTAAAAAGTCGCTAAAGGGCTGAGACTGGTTTCACTGCCAAAGCTGCCCCCCCCCCCCCAGCATGACACGGCATTTGTGTTGCGATGTCCGCCTGCAGGTTCACTATGGCCCCCGGCCTTCACCCCGACTGGATGCTGATGCTGTTCTTCGCTCACACGCACCTGACAGTGACTGTTACTCTGGGGCTCTTGCTCATACCCAAGGTATTGTGTTCCATCTACCTCACAAAGCATCCCTCTCTCCACCCGTCCAAGCTGCCGTAGCAACCAGGCTGAACCTTGTACGTGGAAAACGAGCCCCCGGGAAAGCTCCCTCGGCTCGGTCAGTCGCGACCGCGGCCCCTTACCCCTCTTCCCGCTGTAGTTCTTGTTTGTAGGGATGCACCCAAGAGACGATATCGCCACAGAAGCCTACGAGGATGAGCTGGACATGGGACGGTCGGGGTCCTACTTGAACAGCAGCATCACTTCCGCCTGGAGCGAGCACAGCCTGGACCCCGAGGACATCCGGGTATGTGGACCCCCTTCTCTTCCCTCCCTCGTGTTGTAAATTCCACAAATCAATCGCCTGGCAATTTTACGCTGTGTAAACATGATGGATATACTGAGCTGCGGCAGTTTTTTATTGCAGACGCCAGACGAAACGGGCCAGCTCAGTTCTATTAATGGCTGTGGCATAAAGTCTTGCGACAGTCTGTGGGAAAAACGTACCAATGTGAGCAGCGGCTTCGTTGATTTGTTGGCGCTGAAGAAGCCTCTAGCCAGAAATAAAGACCTCAGAAACGTGTCCGTGCCAAGACGTGGATTTATCGGCGGGGGGGAAATAGATCGGACCCATTAACACGGAACCTCTACTGAGAAATCGTAATTAAATTTCCAAATAAAGCGCTTGTAGAGGCTGCTTCGGAACTAACAAGAAAACACGATATGTTGAATATTTCAAGTGTCAGAGGCTGTCTTGTTATGTGAAAGAGCATGCTGCTTTGTTTTAAGCACGGTCCACAGTTAGGTGATTTGAATCCTTAGTGCATGTTGTCGTCTGTCCACCGTGTGCTTTTCGACATGCAGTTACTTGGGTATTATTTGTTGGCTCGTTGAGAAATGTCGAAAAGCCGATAAAGTTTTTCCTTTTTTTGGGGGGGGGGGGTCCATTTTTTCTTCCTCTACGTTTATAGGAAGAATTGAAGAAACTCTATGCGCAGCTTGAGGTCTACAAGAGGAAGAAAATGCTGGCCAACAACCCCCACTTGCAGAAGAAGCGCAGCTTGAAGAAGGGGCTCGGCCGCTCCCTCATGAGACGAATCACAGAAATCCCGGAGTCGGTAAGCCGCCAGTGCAGCAGGGAAGACAAGGACTCGGGGGATCACGCGAGCAACAGGAACAGCATCTGCACCCTCAGGCGAAACCCCTTTGACCCCTCCCATTCCAGCAAGTCCAAGGAGGACTCTCTGAAGAACAAGGTCTTCTCCCTCAAGAAGTCTCACAGCAGCTATGACCACGTGCGGGACCAGAGCGAGGCCACTGCCAAGACGGAGGTTTCTGCTAATGAGAACTCCCTGCTGGATTCATTGATGGGCAAGAAGCTGGTGAAGGAAAAATCAGCGGAGAAGATTGAAGCAGAATCTCCTGAGTCAGTTCCTTTGGTATGCAAGTCTGCCAGCGCTCACAACCTGACTGCCGATAAGAAGCCCCTCCATCCCCGAACCTCTATGCTGCAAAAATCCCTGAGTGTTATTGCCAGCGCCAAAGAGAAAACTTTAGGCCTGACAGGGAAACCGCAGAACTTGGAAGGTCCTCAGAAGGGCAAGGAGGCCAGTATGCATCCAGAGAAGGAAGAGAAGCAAGAGTTTATAAAGGCGACTGCGGATTACAGACAGAACACCAGCAAGCCTGGGATTATAAAACCCCAAGTTAGCGGCAGCCAATCGTCCATGTGCCCCGAATCTGGAAAGAACACAGATTTATACGACGTGTCAGAAATATGCCCTTGGGAAGTAGATGACCTTCCCACGCTGTCTGAGAACAAAACCCAAAAACACGTCTCCATTGCTCCTGGCGAAACAACTTTGGTCCGTGGAGGTGGAACCAAAGGTAAATCGCAACTAAAGCTGAACTCCTCGGATCAGTCCTCATCCAGCAGCAGACACGCCAGCCAGAAGTACGGGAGGAAAGACTCCAAAGAGCGGGAGAATGATGACGAACATGATGAGGAGGAGGAGAAGGAGGAGAACCCGGGAGATGGGACCAAGTATCCAGCCAACAGCCATTCCACTCTGTTACCACCTGCTGCAGACAACGGCAAAATGCAGAAAGCTGAGGTATGTCCGTGGGACTTTGAAGAGCTGCCGGACAAACAAGTCGACCCGGGCCCGCCGTCAGACAAAGACAGGAGCGGGAGCAGCACTAAAGTAGCGGAAAATCCTGATCGCACAAATCAGAAGCCCACGGCGAGGGCAGACGTCTGCCCCTGGGACTACGACGTTCCGTCAGCCCTAAGTTCCGGGAAGACTTCCAGCCAGACGCAGTTTTCGAAATTCAAGGACTCTGTCTCGAAAAAGAAAGGTGCGTCTTCCTCGAAGACCCCGGAGGCAGAGAGGGAAAAGTCAAAGGAGAAGGGTAATGAGAAGGGAAGGTCAAAGGCCAGGGAGAGCGCAGAGAAACAAGTCAGCCAGTCCAAAATGGCGCAGGTGTGTCCGTGGGACGTGGAGAGCGGCACGGCGGTGCCGCCGGCGGACAGACAGAAAGGCTCCACGGGCAAATTGGGTTTAGCTCAAAACAAGCAGGCAGATATTTGCCCGTGGGATTTTCAGGATGTATTGGATAGCAAAGAGCCAAACAGAAATCTTTCCACTGCAAAACAAAGCTCTCCTAATTCCAAAGGGGGGGTCAGTGAGCATACCAAAATGGCAGGGGTCTGTCCATGGGACTTTGACAAACCAACATCAGGGAAAAACGCGTGACACTCGGTATGACTGGACCTCTAACTATATAATTCCATTTAGATGACTTTTGTTTCTAGTACGGAACCTTCAGATTAAACCGACGTAAGGCGACTTGGGGGAAAAAAAAGCAGAGTTTTGCACAAGCTGCCTTTCATTTGCAGTGTTTTCTTTTCTTTTGTCCTTTTTAATAATAAATGAAGGAAAACACTGTCTTATATTAAGCATTCCAGATTCGTAATGAGTATTTGCTTGGATTTCTGAAAAATTAGTGTGGTTTTCTCAATTATGCAACTCTAAGTCACTTTATTCTTCGCTGAAGAATCTGCGAAGTCATCTCGCCAACTGTGCGTCATTTTTCAGCTCACCCCCCCCCCCCCCCCCCCCCCCCCCCCCCCCCCCCCCCCCCCCCCCCCCC
>UFQX01000096.1:1182635-1230936 GCA_900497675.1 Arapaima gigas
CCCCCCCCCCCCCCCCAGTTGCGTCGCTCCATCTTTGAGTTTGCGGTGACCCCGTCGAGCTGTCGGTACAGGAGCCTGCTGAGGCGAACGGGACCAGAGGAGATGTGAAATAGACGCTTTTCGCGCTTTGTGGACCACTGTACGCAGAGGTGGGCTGATCTCTGCCGGTTGTTTGCAAAGGCAGAATCGGTACAAATATAACCCGAATGCCAAAGATGTACTTTAACTGATACGTTCCCACCCCCTCATTAAACACAAGACACGATGCAGCGAGATCGTGGCGGAATTCAGACAAGTCGGCAGCGATGGCCTGGAACTAAAGTGAGATTTAGCACTTTAATGAAATATATTTTCTAAACACTGACCAGTGGAAACTGTATATATGGAAGGAGATGAATGCAGTCAATTTGTTGTCTCTGAGGCTCTGCTCTGTTTGGATGCAACACCCAAAGCGGTGTAACGCGAGAGGCAAGTTTCAAATTTCCCACCGTGCAGTGTGTGGCGCGAGCTGGCGGGCGGCGCCGTCCCGCCGTCCACGTCCTCCACTGTGTTGCGGCCGGTTGGCTACGGAGGCAGCGCAGAGGTCTCCAGCAACCCAAGACGCTACTAAAGCTTATATCTCATAACTGGAACGACAGACAGACCGCAGCCACGCCTGCTCCCAAACTCCCAGCCCTCCTCAGTCCTCACCCCAGCTGCTTAACTAGTGTCCCTGTTCAGACGGACCGGTAGCACCTGGTCCTCCTCAGGCAGTACATCACAGCGCCCACCAGCTCACGGTAAGATGGTTCCTTGAAGGTGACCAGAATGTATTGTTCCCCTGACTGTCCCTTGTTATACTGGGATTAGTATATTTGTGATGGACGTGATGCTCTTGTCACGAAACGCACGAGTTTGTGTGCGGTGTGCCAGGAGGGACGTGGGTTCGTAAGAGAAAGCAACGCATCGTGGGAACCGAAGCGCTTTTGACGGGTTCGACTTTGCCCGTTAACTGCCCGAATTACAAGAAAAAACCCCTTTAAAGTTCTCTTTAGTCCACACTGGGCTCCTTCCTCTCCCCTTGTTATGTTATCTTGAAATCACAAGGATGTTTTAGGGCGGTGGATGTTTAAACTAACAGAGTCAGGGATTTTGGGGCATTAGGGTGGTCTTTACGCTCGAGTAAGAACATCCTCGCTGTCAGCAAAAACACGTGGTGATCCTTCGGGTTCTTATGCTGCACTTGTATCGTTTCCCCACGGTAACGTTTGGGTTCACTTTTGGTTCCTCTGATGCAACGTTCCCGCTCGAGTCTGCGCTTGTTTTACGTTACTTGCTTTCTCACATTTTACACGTTGGATCCTCAATTGATCCAACTTTGGCCACATCGCCATATTCCAACTCTTCGCGGAACTCCATCTGACATTGTACTTTGATTATATGGTGTCGGATAAATTAATGCCACAAAGGTTTAAAAGAGGTCGATGAATTAGCTAAATATATAAATGTAGTCTATTTCTTCGGTGTAGTTAGAAAATACGCGATTTCCTGGAGGCCTCCTACACATAAGTGTAACTACTAATGAAGAATAGTGTCAAGATGTCCGTTGCTATGTTTGAGAATAAATTAAACTCGTATATCGTCGACAAAGTAGAAAGGAGTGTGTAGATTTTTATTTATGTGTTTATTTTTCTATGGTTAAAAAAAGGTTTCCTTTGAAACGAGACGGAAAATAACAAAGGGTCTTGATAAGCCGTGCAGCGTTTGGGAAGGTGGGCTTTCCCTTACGTGCATCTTTTGAAGCAGTCAGAGCTTTTCATGCCTTAACTCGCTGCTCGCTGACGCGGCGAAGGTCAGACCGAGGCCGTGGGTGGAAACCGCGCAATAAAACGCCCGTCGTCGGGAAACTTTGCCAGCTTTCGTCAGCCGTGTTTCACGTCCGTGGCCCTAATCCCTAAAGGTGTCGTGTACCTACTTATAATACATATCCACTGAAAATCCAATATACCTATTAGATGTTGCTTTACGTTTTTTTTAAAACCGGTAAAAACAAACTTCATTTTAAATAAAACGACGTGGGTTTATTTACTTGCACCAAAGAGATGAACGACGGCATCGACGGCTCGACTCGTGTCGGACAACACGTTTAAAGTGTCTCCTTGGTTTTGCCTTTATTCGAACCTTTGCTGTTTTGCCTCCACACGTTATATACATATTTATTAATATGTAGACCAAACAATGTAATCTTAAAGATATAATACTGCCTCCTGCAGCGGTGTCTAGATGAGAATGAGTGTCGTCTTCCATAAAGATAACTAACCTTAATAATAAGCGTCCGTATTGCCGTAACAGTCAGTCGTCTGCTATCTGTGTTATATCTGGTCAAAGTGCATTTCGTATCTAACAGAAGCCCATTTCTACCTGTGTTCACAAATGCCTAACAGCATGGTGATGTTGAAACGGTAGCGTTTACAGTAGGGTTTGCTGTTCTACCATGAAGAAAGTACTTTGCTTTACTGCATTTCTTACCGACGTGGGAAATGCAAACCATATAAGTTAAGACGATTTGAAAGGAAAATCAATACATGATGTAAAAATCTGACTACCTGGTGAGCACAGCGGTCCGTCCCCCCGCCCCGCCGGCGGGAGTTGTCCTGACCAGAGGATAACAGATGTTTAGATCCCGGAAAAGTGAGCAGGACCTCGCTCGAGGCTGTCGGCCGCAACACGATCCCACGCCGACCCTCAGCCCGTCCTCAGCAGCACCGCAGCTCCCTGAACGTCCTTCCTCAGAAGTGTTTGAGGAGTGTTTTGACGTTTCTGGGTTTCTGATACCCCCCCACAAAATCAGAAGTTAGAGGCGGCAAATAAATAAGTAATAAAAATCCCACGTTCTGCTCAATCAGAGGTCAGAAAGGACATGACTACACCTCACGCTTAAATTGAATGGGTGACCGCAGGACATAATGAAAATCCCACGCCGCACAGCGGGCGTGAATGAGGGACACGGTGTCGTATGTCAAATTGCGCTGTCCTGTTGCTTTTTTTTTTTCGCCCCCAAAGTACAAAATCTTGTGACACATTCCTCTCATATGCTCTCTCAGCTATATGAGAATTGTAACTCATCCATCGTATCTCTTCACTTTCTGGATAATACAGCTCTTTGGCATAAAGCTAAAGGAAAAAAAGTTATGCTAATTAGACTGGTTCCTGGGTTTCGTTTTTATTCGTCGTTTGTTTCGCCAGCCTTTTTTTTCTTCTGGTTATTTAAGTACGTCACCCACTGGGGAACGCTGTTAAATGCTCTACCTTTGTAACTATTTCTCCAGTAGCTTCTGCATGAAACAATAATCAGTAGGACTGAAATTTCACTGCCCTGAATAACTTTGATCTTTTGGACTGTTATGAACTGTATAGTGAGTGAAACTGTATCTTACCCTCCATATTACCTGCTTGTTATAACAAATACTCTATGACAAGCGTATAGCATCCACCTGAAAATATTTGGTAGATTTATATTGTGTAACATTGTGATAGCATGTAAATAATATATCTTCTCTGCAATAAATATTTCTATGAAAGCGAACAGTATGACCATGTTAGTTTATGATTTATTCTCTCTTTGCAGCGTATCTTTGAAAGTGAGCTTTGTGGCCTCGGTCGCGTGCGCCTTTCTTTCACTTAAACTGCAGCGTGTGTTTAATAGCCGTACTCCGCCGGGGAGGCGAAGGATTACGTCGCGTCCGACGAGAAGGGTGAACAGTGGAGAGGCGCTCAGTGGGCGACCAAAGCGAGAGGCCTCCAGCAGTGAGGGGCTGCTGACGTGGCGACCCCCAGCATTGGAGAGCTATGCCAGCGCCTTTGATGTGGTTGCCACACGGTGTATAGTGTGCTGACCTGACACAACCGGAGGTGCTGCGTTGCCCAGATGCACTCGCTTCTACGCCTGTTAGCCGCTGCTGTGATCGAGGTGCTGGCGGCTCCGACAAAACATTTCAACCGCAACAGAAGGTGTCTGCGGATCGAACATTTTTCAAATGAATTTTACGTCTTAGAAAATCGTGCGTTTAAAAGAAGATTAAAATTTAAATTTAAAAAAAAAAGTACACACGGTAATTCAACACTTATCCTGCATTTGAACCTCAAAATGACTATTCTGAGGGAAAGTGGGGGCCCAAAGAAGTGGCCTCCTCCCTTTTTGAGAGTTAAAATGGGAGAAAGTGACAAGGAAAAGATGATAAAAGCTTGTGGACCAGTGCTGTACTATTTCAGAGGTCAAAGCTGCTCAGTCTATGTTGTTTTGCTGCACAGATAATATATCCAGTGGAGCTGAAGAATTCTACAGGGAGATAAATTAGTCGCAATGTGATGTCAGTGGTTGTCAGTGGCTGCAATGTGTGTATTATCTTTACCTGCGTAGTGAAGGACAAAACAAGGTGCATCTTGAACATAAAAAAGGAAAACTGGAAAACACATTCGGCTGTTTTGGACCTGTGACCTCAACTCGCTGAGCTTTACTGCCAAATCTGCGGTCGGCTTTTGCATAATAAACAGGCTTAATTTTAAGGGATTTCTTTTTAGTCAAACGTGAGACATTTTTAGTGTGTCCAGGATCTCACGTCCCCGTTGCACAAGTAAACTTATTCACGACAAATCAAGGGACCTGCCCACAGCTTGAAGACACTCAAACTATTGTGTGCGAGTAACTGCCTGTCCAGTTCAGGGTCCCGGTGGTGCAGAGACTGTCCCGAAAGCAAAGGCCACAGCAAATTGGACTCCCTGGACGGGACATCGGCGCCTTGAATGGAGGTAACACACCCTCGTTCGCTCAACCAAACACATAAAGCACCCGTCTGCCTGAAACGGATATCTTTGGACTGTACGAGGACACCAATCCATACATATAAGCTCCAAATATACCGAGCTGGGTTTGAACCCACATCCACATCCAAACCCACAGCTCAGAAGCTATGAAACACCAGAAGTCCCCGCTGCAGCACCTTACAAAGTTGCCTTCAAATTGCATTTACAACACTGTACCACCTGGCTAAAAACTCTTAAGGGCACTAAGGAACTTGGAAAGGTCTCTTAAAATATATTCGCAATGTGCCGGCATCTACTTGTCACTCGCACAGCATAAGGGAAAAACGGAGGCCTTTTAGTGCGATTGTCTGTTCTGCTCAGGAATTATGATGAGCTATAATGTAACCTAAAAGCACTCACAGAGTAAACAAATCATTTTAATATTGATTTGTAGTCTAAAAGCCCTCTGCCAGTCCATCTAATGATGGCGGATCAATAGCACGTTGCTGCTTTTACAGATGACTCCAGTCAAGAAATACTTTGTTTTAGGAAATGGTATGCTATGAGAAACCGTATGTGGCTGGTAAATGGGACTGGATTTAGCAGTGACATGAAAATATATCAAAGAAAGTATACAGGTGCAAAAAAAAGCCATTTGCAACATAGTGAATCAAATATTTTATATCATGTTTAGCAAAGTGGAAAGAAAAGGGTTTTAAAATATTAACGTTTCCTGCGGATTGACATGTACGGCTTATGAGGGTATAGGCTGGGTTTGGGACACGCTGGGGGGTCTTGCCCTCATGTTAGGGCCCTCGTGCCCCCTCCCCCTCCTGCTCCCACACCCTGCATGGCCCCTGTTTCTCATAGCAGCACAGCAGGTCTCGCCATGGCACTCGTCCACTTAATCTCCTTAATCTGCCGACACTACGACACAAGGCGTCAGCAGGGCTCCTCCATTTAGCACTTATGTGGGGAAGCTGGCAGACAGAATTCCAGTCCAGCCAGTCTATTTAAAAAATAGTAAATAAATAATGGTCAAGAGCACCCTTACTCAGCATCATACAGCTTCCTTTCGCCATATTACGAATTTATACAGCTAGATGTCTCCTGATGAACTTTTTTCCAGGACATGGCAGCACTTGAGAGTTTAACCTCTGACCCACTGCTTATTGTAAGTGCTGACAGCTCACCGACACCCACTTGTTCACCTTTTCCTCCTAATTTGGATTTTTAAATGGCATATTAATGAATGAAGCAGCTGTATAAAACATTTATGCAGCTGAATAAAAGTTTTTCAGGATTTGAACACGCAAGGGCTTAAGTGAAAACGCTGCGCTGCAGGACAACGACAAATGCAAACAAGTATTAATTATATAGAAATGTTATCTGCATTAAATGTAGTATTCTGTTCATACCACCCCATAGATAGATAGAATTCACTGAAAAGGAAAAAAAGTCTTAAATGACTGTGTTCCACAGTGCAAGCTAAGGAAAATAGTATAAAGATCCCTCCATGTATAGAATTAAAAGTATTTAAATTTATTGTCTGTAAATCTCAGAGTATTATTTTGCATCTGAAGTATTTTTTTCTTAGCACGTAACGTGCATTTAACACGGCTGAATAAAAGTGATTATAATGAGCCGACTTTGTGTGTGTAGAAATAAATAATCAGCAATCTAGGTGCTGAGATTTGATGGAAAGTACTGTGCTGAAATGAAAACATGCAAAAGCAATGAAATGGAAGGTGCAGGACTTCTAAAGCCCAGAAGACTGGGTGCTGGGAAGTGTCATTTCGACACTTGAGTCTTAATGCAGGACAGCAGACAAGAAATCTGATTGTGAGGCAAATGTATGCTTTTTCAAGGCTGACTCACCTTTTTATCGAATGTTTTATTTTAGGGATGAATGAGGTCATCACGTGTTCCGTGGTCCGTGAATCACAGCTCAGCAGGGCATAGAATGATGGTCTTAATGGCAGCATTTACTGGACAAGTAATGGGGCAGCAAGTGAGGCCAACTGCTCACCAGGAAGTGTGTGAGATGTGTGGCTGCACCACCGTCCTGCCCTGAAAGCAGAACAGTAAAAAAAAAAAAAGTAAGAAAACATTGCAAATGAATTCACACTCGCAAAACAAGGTGACATGGATCGGATAAGCCACGATAGGCAAAAAATTACGAGTAAAACTAGAAAACATAGTGAAATAGAGGTTGAGAACTTGGCACAAGTTCAGCTGCGAAGAAGACCTCATGGTGGCTCCGATCTGGTGCTGCTCAGCATGATAATGCAAATTTGATGGTTGCAAATGCTAAGAAACGCCTGGTGAGCAGAAGCAGGGGGAAGTAAACGGAACTCCTCATAAAGCCACATTCTCGTCACTCAAACGGGGACGTCTTCAGGCAGCGCCGTCTTTGCGGACCGACCGTGTCACACAAGTACACGGTTCATGTCGTTCGCTGTGGGTTAAAAGCAGCTGAGAGAAAATCCAGGGACTGGGGCCGAGAGGCTTGTGCATCTCAAAACTGCAGCCACGCCATAAAAGACCACATTACGTTAAATGGTCCAGAACATATGTTCTCAGCCCTGATCTCCTGCGTGTCGTGTTTTTTATCCAGTGGAGCTTTTAATTAAGTTACCTATCTGTTTGTTGAATAAACTGCATTGCTGTGTCATTTGAGGCTCAGCACATTTTGTTGTGTTAAAAGGAAAAAAAAAAACATTGCAAAAGCAGTTGTGACATTAAGTTCCATGTAATTATTTCCTCAACCCACGTCATATGAAATTAGATTTTGATCTTAAACAGGATTGATTAATATAAATTGTGAAACCGATCAAAGCCTAAACGTAATGACACGTGAATAACTGAGAATAACTGAATAATTTTAATTACATGCACAGCGGTTTTGGATTTCAAGGCAAAACAAACAATTGCTATGCAAAAAGTTAGCATTAAATATGAGAATGCTTTTAAAATATTGACTTTTGATCTTATCGCGGGACTGCCATGACCATCACAAACGGTGGCCAGTCTTCGAGTGACAACTTAATGTTAACATTACAGCCACGCTGCACATAATGGGGTTCATTTGTTCTGTGAAACCATCACCTTAGGTAAATTCTAGTTGACCTTATTGATTTTGCATTTTTTATTATAGAAAAAACATAGTTTTCAGCACGAAAATATGCTACCACAAATTTATTAAAATGCCAAAATAATGATAGTCACTATGACATGACAATGACAACACTAACATGTTTTAGAGTAAAATGGTTGGTTCTGATAAAGAAGAAGTGTGACCATTTGAATAAGCTGCATGAAGAAATATCCATCTCTGTCCAGGAGCTATATTAGAAGCCACAAGTCCAGCCACTACAGTTTGAAGCCTGTATACTAGATGCCACTGTTTCCAGGATAATATAGAAGGTTATATATTAGATCCTGTCCCGTCCACTTGGGTTTAATATGCCAAGTGTGTCTTTGTGTCCCAAAACAACAGTCTGATACAAATGGTCGTAAAAAAAACACACTTACTGGAAGTATAATGTTTGCTTAACGGCCATGATGTCATTGTACATAACAAGAAGCTCATTGTATGAAAAAGGTGTGTGTATTGGATATATATATATATATATATATATACATACACCTTCTGTGTGTGTGTGTGTGTGTGTGTGTGTGTGTGTGTGTACTTATATAGCATTTGCAAAAACTGTTGAAGTGTTTTTTGTTGCATAGGACACAAGATGGATGACTATAATTGAATTAATGCATTCAACAAATATCTTAGTCAAAGTTTATCAATAAAAAAACCAAATGGAACAAAGACCATTATAACCTACAAAGGTTGCTTGAACCAGCAATGAGGGCCCGTAGTGTCCCGTTTTGCTCCATGTTCATGACTAATGCAGGACGCTGCTAGATGACAGTGTTGTTACTACATGGTTATTATCATGGCATAACTTACCAAATACTTTTCTTCAAAGACACTTGCTTCAGAAGATCGAGCAGGGGGACTGGAACCAGCAACCGTCAGTTTCCAGACTCATGCCTCAATGCCCTGTTCCAGTACAGTTATGTACAGTTAAATACAGGTGAGGTGTCAGACACTGATCCAGGAACACTGGCGTATCCAGAGTCTTTCTTTCGCACAGCTAAGCCCTAAAGGAGCCCTCTGGTTTATAGTGTGTGACATGAGGAATAACAGCCATTTAAAGTCACTGTGCAATGAGATAATGGAGCCCATGCAGCCCGGCGTGGCTTGGATCGCTCTGCTAAACTGGAGGTGGTGGAAGGGAGCTTTCGAAAGTACAATTCATGATCAAATCCCAGATTGCTTGTGCTTGTTCCCTTCCTCCAGATTTACCCAGACACTCACAGAGGGATATCCCCCCAATCCCTTCCTAACTAGATGATTCAGGCTGCGCGGTACAGAGAGCCATGACTCACCTTACTGGGACATCTCCCTAAAAAGGTTGCATCACACGAAAATTACAGTAGGAGGACTTTATGTTGTGAATGGGGACAAACAGCCATATTAGTGTTTGTCAAGGTCCCCTTAGCCCGACGCTGTTCACCCAAGATAAAAGATAAGTAGCCTTCCCCTGTTTGATTCCTGGTTACATACTTGGTTAACGTTACACTTTTTCAGGTTTTTCAAACCTTTGTTCATCTTTCAGGAAGAGGATGCTGCTGAACAGTCCCCAAGTAAGTTTTCTTCACTACTGAGGTGGTGATTAAGAGACACCGTAAAATGCTCAATTTCTGCTGAGGATTCCTACATGTGGTATAAAATACTCCTGTCCTTAGTATTAACATATGCATTTATTATTATTATTAGAATGATGTACTATGTAATAACAGTTGAAATTGATTGCACATTCACACATCATCATCCTCTGCAGGGGTCAATCCTAAGTGTCATTTTCAAGAAACATAACATAACCCAGACTATTTTATGTTGGCAGGTAAGTAAAGAGAAGCTTCTTTTCAAGGTTCCTGGAGACAAAAAATACCGTAAACAAATGGTGACGTAGACTTCATTTTATGTGACTGTCAATTAATCAGAGGGGACTTTAATGCATTTTAAATGTGGTTCATTTGTTTTAAAACACTGGGAGACACAACTGTAATATTAATGAACCTCCCACATGATACAGGCTCAAATTAGACGTGATGTGGGGAAATTCACTAGTGAATTCTTCTGACCCAGTCGAAAAACGCGAGAGGGCTTAAAACAATCACCAAATGATCTCTGGTCTCTCCGTTTAAAATGATGCGACAAAGTACTTTGCCCATATCCATTAATTCAAGTTCTTCCTCTGCCTTTCGAAACGCGTGAACGCAGCTGTGAGGAAACACTTTCTCGTGTCTGCCGGCTGCATCTCCTTCTCACAGTTATGTTTTCAGAAAGTCTGTTTATTAACCAAACAAAAAATAGGGACCATTAGCTGATGATCAATTAATTGTAAAAAAAAAAAAATTCTCCTTCATGCTATTTGTGAAAAGCAGGGGGGATTTTGTGGTATAATGTTGCCTCCCAATGGAGAGAAAAAGAGACGTTAAACCAGGTTCACAATGCCGCATCCGAAATCGGATGTCAGCTGTGACACGGTTGCTTCGTGCCCTGGGAATAACTACAATTTTCAGCACAACAGAAGTGCCAGTGACAATGTCGCCGCACGGCTCGTTGTGACATCTTAGTGTTATTGTTTAATTATTGCTATGGAAACTCACATCTTGCAATGCACTGTAGTTCATTTATATTTATTTGCCGCACTATATCCATTATGTTTTTGATTGGCTATTAAGAGACTCCAATTCACCATCCTTTGTTATATTGATTTGTTTCAGTTCATTAGGTAGTTCATTAACTTCCTGGGACTTTCTCTGTCACGCCCAAGGTTGTTATGAGAGAAGCAATGGGGCTTGTATGTTTCTCTGAGTGGTTAATAGCCTGTCTGCAGAATTCTGTTTAATTGTTCTTTCAGACTTTGCCTTATTATTTGAATGACATTTAAGCCCTTCTTGGGCATAATTAAAACACGTTACATTTCAGATATAAAAGCGCATTACTATTTCTGTACCGCAATGTTACATTAGAATTTGTGCTCC
This sequence comes from Arapaima gigas, assembly GCA_900497675.1. Taxonomy (NCBI): domain Eukaryota; kingdom Metazoa; phylum Chordata; class Actinopteri; order Osteoglossiformes; family Osteoglossidae; genus Arapaima; species Arapaima gigas. The sequence goes on from UFQX01000096.1 coordinate 1,193,532, forward strand.
CTTTGTGCAGAAATAAATTGATTCCGATTAAATAACTCTTTGCTTGAATGACTTGCACACTGCATATTATGCAACTGTCTATTTTTAGAAACGCTCACAATAACAGTTGTAATATATTTTAAGTCCCATTTAAAGCTGTTGAAAGAAACATAAGATTGCTTTTTGAGCTGGAGAAGTGGGCTGAAATGTTTTATTACATGGCTGTTTTTGTCAGCAGGTTAACATGACCAATCTTTCCTTACATTTGAAAGACGTTCTGGTTATAGTTTTGTTATGATTTCACTTGAGGTCAGAAGGATAATTCATCTCGCACTTGGAATAAAAGAGGGGTGGGGGGTTGGTCAAAAATAACGATGGCTTCATTACAAATGTGACCACATTTCACAAGCAAATGGGGAAGTCCACTAACACACCCTTTGGGATCTCCAAGAGCATATTGTACGAAAGACTGGATTTTGGGCTGGATTCTCGTCACCTACGTGAACAGCATCAGTAAGGCGGAACAAATTCAATTTTGAACATCGGAGACATTTTACGTTTATGTTTCTAGACAGGAAAGCTTGCATGGGCCATACTGTCAGTCAGAAGACTTTGCTTTAGTGTCTCTTTTGTGTGTCTGTGTGAGCTGGTTCAGAAACGTCTGTGAAACGTTTACCTTGGTCTGGTGCTCCTCAGATCTATGCCAGTCCTCTGCATAGAACATCCCTTCCTGTATATCTGAGCTCCTTCTTTCAAAACGCAAAGAAGTACGTGGGTCCTCCACAAAGAAGCTATGAACCTTCAAAACAAGACACACAGATGATTTCATTTATAACCGCTTTGGTACCATGGGGAATATAATACAGTATGAGGGGAAAAAAATAGATTTTTCAGCTTATGTTTAAAAAATGTGCACTGTGATGGAAACCTATCCAGGGTGCACCCTGCATCATACAATAGCCTAGGATAGCATCTAGGATAGGTTCTGGACTGCCATGACCCCTGCAGAGGTTAATATTGTATGAAGGAGCAAACAATTTTAACTATTATTACATAATAATAATAATAATAATAATAAATGAATGTGTTAATACTGGTGACAGGAGTATTTTTGTACCACATGTAGGAATCCTAGGATTTTGCGGTGTTTCTTAATCACCACCTCAGTAGTGAAGAAAACTTACTTGAGGACTGTTCAGCAGCAACAACTTCCCTAAAGATGAACAAATGTTTGAAGAATCTGAAAAAGTGTAATTGTGCAGTGTCTTCTGTTTGTCAGTGGAGTCAGGGGAACTGTCACTTCCGTGAGATGTTTCAGGGAATTTATCTACAAGACCTGATTAAGGAGGTTGAACCTTGTTCGTTCGCTCAAATCTGATCCTTTCTTTTATCCATTTACAAAGGATAAACAGTAGTAACCTGTAACACTGAATTACTTTTTCCCTAAAAGGATTATGTGGTAGCTTGCACATTTTAAAACACATGCTGATCTTCATCTTTAACCATTCATGTCAGTAACAAACTGTTTAAAAAATGCAATCGGAAAAGCCTGCAATTTGTCAAACATTTTCCTATGATGTAATCGCCATCAGTATAACCATATGTTATATTTAACTACTTTGTTATAGTTATTAAAAGTTAATGCACTACTGAGCAAAAAAAACTTGCACTGTAGTTTGTCCTGAGCTGAAGGGACCTCCTGCAAAGTGGGGCAGTCTGTGCTCTTGCTGCTAGATGGCAGTCTTGCTCTACAGTATAAATCTCATCTTCTAAAGCCAACATTCCTTCAGAGGGGCAACAACTGCATTATGTTCAAGTTCCCCTTCTTCAAATTCCACAAATCAGGAATGAGCAGCAAATCCTTGCCTTATTCTCAGATCCCTGTTCATCTCAAAGTCTTGCCATGGAATCTATTGGTGATATGAGTTTACGCAGCAGGGGAGAACCTGCCTTCAACAATTACGTTTTTAAGCAGTGACCACACGGGAATATGTGCTGCCCCTTTAAGAAGAACTCCAGGATGTCTCCGGAAATTAAAGATTGACCTCAGTCGCTGCTTGAGCCTGCAGTTCTCCTCACATGGCGTCCTGAAGCTCTCCCACAATGCAGTGCAAACAAGAGCGTCAGCACCAAGGATCCAACTCTGTACATGGAAAAGAACATAACCTGAGATAAGCTGCCCTGATGCGAACGACATGGTTTTACATGGTTTTTACATGCTTACCAGCAGCTGGACCACATTCTGTATATGACGGCTAAAAAGCAGCTGGACCAAAGACTTAAACTGAAAACTAGATTGCCTTCAGAGAATCCTAAGGTAGAGGTAAATATGACCCACAGATCTTTCCATATATAGAGATGTCATATATAGCGATAAAACAGTGTAAATGTAAGGGTGGGACGGTGACGTATAAAAGGCGGCCCAACTAACCAGTGTGTCTTGTTCAGGTATGGATACCAACTGGAATAAACATGAAATCCACTTCTCCATTCTCCAGTTTTTAAGCCAAACTATGTAACTCTACACATTTCTGGCTTTCTGGAGTGGAAAGAAAAAACCAGATAGTTTTGAGCGAACAGACTGATTTTTGGGCCGATTTTGAACGTTGCACGTTGAAATCTGGCTGCACTCGTGACGGTACGACGAGTCCAAAATAAGAACAAATAACAACGATCACAAGGGTCACAAGTTTGGCAACAAAGAAATCCTGATACGCTAAAACAATCCTCAGATTCAATAGGTTTGTCCCCTCGGTTAAAATTCAGCCGATGCTGCATTCTCACTCGGACGCCTCCGGTGCAAACAGAGCCCTTTTGTTAAAGGTTCTCATTAGTCATTTCAGATTTTACCCATCTGGCTTGTTGCCCTTCCTCAGGTGGCACAGATGTCATTCACAAGTCCTCGTGTCCCTGATATGCAAAGGACTGTTATCACTTCTGAGGTCTTAAATGGCCTGGGTTGGACAGGGTTTTATTCTGCGGAGCAGTGAGTCACACTCTAATTGTACGGATGTGCTGTGGCAGTGAGTACTTAACTGACAAACAGGAGCACTTTCGGCTTCGTAAGTAAGAAGGGCCACTTTCTGTACGGAAATTATTGGAGCTTCTATTATAAAGTACGTTCCACCCTGAAGGCTGTGGTTAGAATAAAAGCAAGAAGAGACGGCTTTCCACATCAGCGTGAAAGTAGCCACCGGCATCCGGCGAAATTAAATAAATCAACTCACCTCTGTGTGTTGCTTCTTAGTTTGCTACTCTGCGGTTCGGCCTATTAACGCCTCTGTACACCGAAGAAGCTACTGGTCCCACAAGTAACGTGCTGCCGTCACAGATGCCGTCTATATATTTGTGGCGTAAATATTGCAGTATTACGTTGTCGGAACAGAAGATGGAACTAAATGAGCATTAAGACGGCTTATATAGTTTTGAAAAGGCATTAAGTATGAATCCTTTCACCAACCCCAGATTGCACTATTGTCCCCCTGTTCTGAGCACAGTGCATCTGAGGATCTTCATTTCGTGCCCCCTTGTACACCTGCTGTGTAAGGGTGTTCGACGATAAGCGAGTCACGATTCTTAAATGAATTTAGTAAACTGTCTCTAAGCGTGGGGACAGAGGTCTTATCACGTCTAAGCAAGTCTCGAAGGCCAGAGGACCGGCCAGCCGACCCTGACTGAGAGTCCTGTAAACGTTCAGACAAAAAACACGGATCTTCCTCACTTTAAAGGGTCTTTTCTGTTTAGCTGTGACTCATAAACCACATATGTAGAGTCGACGTGTAAAAAGTATCCCTTCTGCCTACCTGGGCTGTTTGGGTGTGGGTTCGAATCCAGCTCAGTCTGTGTGGAGTTTCTAAGTCTCCCTCTGTCTTGTGTGGGTTTCCTCCCCTGTTTTTCCCTGTGGGGGTATTTTTGGGCCTCCTTCCCGAGGGAGTCTGAGGGTACAGCACAGTACTTTTGACAGGAATTCAACTTCTGCATTAAGCTCAATTATGTAAATATCTATGCAAATGTATATATATATATATTTGTCACACTGTATATAATATTCACGTATACAACATACAAACAAAATTTCAACAATATTTAGGACACTTAAACAAAGTATTCGTCTGTTTTGTGGGGAAAATGTGCACAAACTCCCGTCAGGAAGGCTGCACGAAACCTGGTGAGTCGTGATATCCGTCATACCCCTCAGCACCCGGGCAGAAAGTGTTAATACTGTCACCTACACAACTGTGCGCCGTATGTTGGTTTATAAAAGTTTTTATACAAATATATCGATATATATATACATATATACTCATTTTGTTCAGTTTGTTATTCATTCGCCGCCATCCCTGTCAAGCTGCCGCTCCACTGTAAACAGCTCCGGTCCCGCCGCGGCGCCATTTCGACCCGAAAGGTGGCGGTGACGTCAGCGCCCCGGGCCTCTTCGGGTTCTTGAGGAAGAGACCCGCACCGCTCCGCATCGCCTCACGCCGCGCCGCGTCGCACCGCACCTCAGCCAGCAACGAGCTCGGACCCATCGCACGCCATGGGAAACGTCCAGGTGGGTATTAGTTCTCTTTAAAGCACTTGTCTGTGTGTCGAAGCGGTTTGTCCTGTGGGACAGAGGAGGACGGGGTGGGTGGTTGGGGGGGGTTCGCTGGAAACACTGCGGGTTTATAGGTAGTAAAGAATAAAACACACCCTGGAGGGGATTTAATGTAGCAAGCCGGTGGAAATGGCGACGTTTTAAAGACGAGAAAACGCCGCGAACCGTTACAGACACCGTGGAGTTTCTTTCACGCGCCGACTGCCGGATTTGGGACAATTTAAACAAAACCTCCAGATTCTTCTCTCCGTCCCTCGGATTATTTTGATGTTTTCACCCGCGACCCGGTGACTGTTTGTCCAAACGTGCCACCGCCGTTAATGCGAACTGCGTGACTTTTTCTGTCGTCCGTTTGTACGACTTTTTTATATTCCGGCACCGTTATGCGTGACGTGGGCGCCGTGCGCGAGCCGGGAGGAAACGGGCACTCCCGCGCGCGTGGCCGTGGACCCAAACCCGTCCTGGTGCCTCAGTGGGCTGTGACTGAACCCCCCCATACTGCCACCCTCTCGTGTATTAGTGAAAAATACGCCTCGGTGTGTCCCGAGAAAAGGTGCCACCATAATGTTTGTGGCCCAGCTGGAACTGGGAAGAAACGGAGCCACCCTGAACACCATACTTATGCCTTACTGTATACATAAGTAAGTCATAGTAAAGGTGGTTATCTAACAGTGGAAGTGGCCTCGGACCGTGGTGACAGCGGGTGGCACGGTTACAGCTGTGACTTTGTGTCCGAAGGGCCCGGATTTTTGACTCCCACGTCTTCTTATTGTACCCTTGAGCAAAGGACCTGACCTGGCAGTAGAAATGACCGGGCTGCATGAATGGGTAGATCAATGAAAACCAGCGACTTTGGAGAAAAGGCTAAAGGACTAGATAACTAAGTGAACGACTAAGCAACTAACTAAACGGAGGCTTGTGAGGAAGACGGGATCAAAAATCTCCAGGCTCTGGAATGGCAGTCGGCACACGGCTTTAGAGCAGCGTGTGATGCGGTTCTCACCGTTTTGCTCAGGTGTCTATTTCTATCTTCTGTTTGAGCGGGAAAAAAGAAAATAAAGTGGAATAAGAGCTGGCGTTGTGACATATAAACATCTGCTTGACAGAACTATTGATATATCAGACAGAACCGATTGAGTGCAGCTTTTTATTCACGTTCTGCTTAAGAGAAAGGAGGACAAAACGGAGGGATTGTTAAAAATGACGCACTGTTCTCTCAGACTTCCAGTTTGTTCAACACTGTTTGAGGACGGAAAGAAAATGAACGTAATTCTGTGCCCTTTCACGATCGCAGCCCACAGTCGTGCCGTATCCCGACTTTGACGTGGTGGCCGACATCAAAGCCATCCGTAAAGCCTGCAAAGGCCTGGGTAAGTCGAGTACGTCTTGTTTGTTCACGATGGTTGTCTTTTAAATATCAAGATTCATACTGTGTGAACCTGAGATTTTTTTGTGGAGAGGCCTGCTCCGCTGGGGTGTGTGTGATGGAGTGAAGGCCGCAGCATGTTTCGATTTAATCGGATGGTTCCTATGGGTGACCTTTCTGTGTAGTTTACTTGCTCATGACTAAAATACTAACATTATCACTCACAGGAGGTAGTATTTAATACACAAACATGTAGACATGTTAGTGTGGATGATATCAACCCCCCCCCCCCTTTCCCCCAATTGTTTCCCTGGAAACCTGCTGCGCTAAAATTTGGTCGAGTGCTTTAATTTGCTTTGCCTAGAAACAATTGGCCAGTGACTTAAGAGTTGCTGTTTCTTTTTGTTTCAGGAACTGACGAACAAGCAATTATCGACGTGTTAGCGAATCGCTCTTCTGCCCAGCGCATGGAAATTAAAAAAGCGTATTTTGAGAAATACGACGACGTGAGTGTTTGTACATATTCTTGCTCGCCCTAATCTCTGCCTGGTTATTTTCAGCAGCACCAAAGGCCACACAGTTCTAGTTTTCAAAATGGGAACATTTTTAAAGCTGCCCTGGATGCTGACAGAATCTGAAATGTACCTGCAAAACCTTTGACCCCGCCGTAGGAGTTGGAGGAGGTCCTGAGGAGCGAGCTGTCGGGCAGCTTTGAAAAGGCCATCATCGCCATGCTGGATGCTCCGCACATCTATGCCGTGAAGGAGCTGAGGAAGGCCATGAAGGGCGCGGGCACGGACGAGGACGTCCTCGTGGAGATCCTGTGCTCCGCCTCTAACGCGGTTTGTCTTTTTCTTCCCCAGCAAAACTCACAGACCAAAAACCTGACAGTTCCTACGTGAAATTATTAAAATGTGTAAAATAAAAACATCTGAGAAAGCGACTTGCTTTAATCTTAAAACAGGGCCTCTTGACACTGTGTGAATTTACATGTCTTGTGTTATAATAGGAGATTGCTACTTATAAAGAAACCTACATGCAGGGTGAGTACTTTTGACATTGTACCTACATCTACACATTTCAATTACTCGGGCAGACTCCTCATACTTACTTTCCACAGTTTACAGCTTATTCGTGCTGTTTATTTATTAGATATTTCTGTCATTATATTTACTGTTTAGGTTCTACAATAAGAGGAATGATTACTCGTGCCAGACAGGGCGCACTGACTTCCTGCTACTCATTGTGATGCGCAACATCATTTTTAAAAAACTTGGCCCCACCCTTCCCTTGTTGTTCTTTGTGCTGCTTTCTCAGAGAATACTAACCTTACATGTCTAAATACTGCAATAATACATGTCACTACCAGAGGTGCTGTAATAATGCAGGTCACTACTTTTAGTTTCTGCATTCAAAATGCTCAAATTATTCACGTATCTTATGAAATTCAACTGTCAGAGCCTTAGGGATGGATGGCTGTTGCCTGCAGTGCAGTTTTTCATTTGTCACGAAGCATCTGCTCTGCGACAACCTTTATATTATGTTTTGTGTTGCAGATGTACCAAATGGGCTCAGCATTGTTCTCCCCGTGGATGGTACTTTTTTGTTTGGTTGTCCATAGGATAGGAACATGTTACCTGTTTTGTCACATTTTGCACCCGTCATATTTTGGAACTTTGTAAAGACAAATAAATAAACGAGTAGGTTTCAGACACCCTTGTAAATTGTAATCAAAGTGGGAATCTCAGGAAAAGAAACTCACAAAAAGACTGCAATATAAAAAGATGCTGAAAAGCTCCAGATATTGGAAATATTTAGCGGTTTTGACAGATTTGCACACCACGGAGAGACAATTTAGAAACAAAAATGCAACACAAACGGTGACGTCGCAGTTTATCATTTATCGTGATTGACGTTTTACATCAAATGGCTTCATTTTTTTTCCCAAATTTATTGTCCATTTGTCCATCAGACAGGTAGCAGAACAGCTTTACCCTTCCAGCTATTAACACCTTTTAATCTGAAGGCCTGTCCATGTTTCACCCTCCTCTAGTTCACGAGAGGGACCTGGAGGCTGACATTGAGGGGGACACAAGTGGTGATGTGAGGAACCTGCTGGTGTCTCTCCTTCAGGTGAAACCGTCATACTTGCCATGATCCTCTTGAGCTTCTCTTGATGTGTACACACCTTCTTGACTTCAGTTCATCTTTTATTCCGCAGAGCGGTCGTGGTTGTGTAGTTGCTAGTATTTTGCGCTGTGGCTGTCGACCTGGTGTACGATCGACTCTTGAATTGCACCTCGGCTCTATCAGAATCCCGTATATCCATTTTCACCGCACCAGCAGGTGGTCTTGTGGCTACAGCTGCTTTGCTCCACCTGAAGGACCTGGGTACAAATCAAAACATCTGCTGCAGTACCTTTAAGCAAAGTACTAACCCTAAAATGCTCTAGTAAATATTTGCAATAACAAATGAAAGACAAGGGCAGTACAGGCATTGTAGTCATTCCTCCTCTCACCTAAGTTTTTAATGCTGCTTTCTGTTATCTTTGAGTTCAGTAGTTTTGGACTTACTGCACAGACTAGAATCTATTCACTAACTTAGGGCACAGGAAGAACGAACAGTAAAAAAACAGTCTGGGATTTTAGCACACAAGCTCCGTGGTTAATATCGTAGGATATCAAGTAGAGTCATTGTCACATTTCAGCTTCACCAAAAATGACTCGGTCAAATTCCTTACATTGTAACCTGCTTTGAATAAAACACCAGTTAAAATAAAAATGTGTTAAAAGTGTGTCTGTGGCGCTTGTGCTACTGTTCAGTAGTATGGAAATATAAACTACCAATCCACTGAAGAGATTTCTATTATTTTAGTCTGAGTTCCTTCTGACTCACGACGACTCAGATGCGTTTCTTCTCTCCTCCAGGGTACACGGGATGAGAGCTACGAGGTAGATGAAGCCCAGGCCGAACAGGATGCCATTTCATTGTTTGAGGTGTGGTCTCTTCCTCTGTCTGCACTTTTCTGTGTGTCTGAAGTCAATGGACGTGTATTTTGGTGCCTTATCTGTGACACATTTCTCAAATATTACAGTAATACGCAAGAAACGTAGTGCTCGACTTGTGACGGATGTGACTTACAAAAACCCGGACTAAACGACCGCCGTCGCATTATCTCATCGTGTTATTGTCGACCTCAGACTTCTGGATGTCGAACAACGAACACTTCGTCTGCCGTACCATAACATGCCGGCTGCACAGCTGCAAAACAGCTGTGTTTTTTATTGCCCAGGTCTCAGTCAGTGTTTGGGTGTCTGCCAGAGATTGTATTTGTTATATATTAGTATTATTTAAACATTAATGGAGTCCCGTCATTTAGTCGTAATGTTTGGTGCCGCTCAGTGTTTGGGTGTCTGTCACAAAAACATTTAATTTACAAAACTTGCTCTTCCATTCAACTTAGTGTTTATTTGCAGTATCCAGCAAGTGGAAAAGTGAGTGTTCTGCTGGTGCTGAAAAGAACAAGTGAAAGAAAACAGAAACAGAAGTGGAAATAACAGTGTAACGAAAATATAATCATAATGCTGTAATGTGTTTCTATTACTTTTATTCTGTACTAGTATTATTTAGCTTGAGCAACGTGTGAATTTAGTGATAAAATGCAAAGAAAACGCCCTGTTCTACAACAAAGCATTCATGCAGGTTGTTTATATTTCCCTATAGTTTGTACAGCGCAGTAAAAGGGGATTTATGACTTACAACAAAGGTGATTTACAACGAGGTTATCAGAATGGAACCATGTTGTAAGTTGAGGAAAACCTGTCATGGGAAAAATGGTCTGTTTTGTCTAATCGTAACAATTATAATTCCTGCTTATTGCGTTTTAGGCGGGTGAAGGCCGCTTTGGGACGGACGAATCCACCTTCAGTTATATCCTGGCTCACAGGAACTACCTGCAGCTGCAGGTCACCTTCAAGATATACGAATCGGTAAGCTGGTAACACCGCCGAAGTCGCGGTTCATAGAGGGTAGAAGAACTCCTCAGTACGCAGGCATGTCATCCGTATTAGTGCTGCCACATTTGTTGACGTGAGTTCAAGAGTTGTCTTTTCCATCAGACTTCAGGTCCAGGTGCTTCTGTTCTATCTGTAATTGAATATTCGTATGAGATCGATAGCTTAATTGCTCTGTGTAATGATTTGTTTTGCAGCTGTCAGGGACAGAGATCTTGGACGCTATTGACAGCGAAACCTCCGGAACCCTGAAGGATTGCTATACCACTCTTGGTTAGTACGATAAAGAAGTCACTGCGGGAGTGCTTTTCTGAAAGAAACGTCCTAGCACTTTTAGTGGTAAATAATTATTTTGATCGTAAAAAGGCACACAGAGCTTTAAGTAGCCACGACTGACCTTGAAATTGCACCAGTAGTTCCTGAAATAATAATCCAGGGGGTGTTTTAAATAACACACTAGATCATGTTTAATGACATTTCTGCACATAGCTATTTGTTACCCTGTCAACCCAGGAAAACTTTAAAAAAAAAAAAAAAAAAAAGCAATTATAAAACAACAAATTTTGGCAATTACTGCATTATCTAGGAGGAAAAAAGATGAACACGAGGAGGATTTTATGAAAACAATTTTCGAGCACATTTTCACAAATTGTCAACAAGGGAAACATTTGCACTTGTGTGAAACAGTAAAATTAATTGAAGTAACAGCGTGGAAAAATATGGGAACATAAAGGGTCGAGTGTAACGGAAAACTACAAATATTTGTCATTCTAGCAAGTACTGACAGTGCGTCCTCCTCCCTACAGTTCGGTGCGCCAAGAACCCGCAGCTGTTCTTCGCCCGCCGCCTGCACGCGGCCATGAAGGGAGTCGGCACAGATGAGGACACGCTCATTCGCATCATTGTGACCCGCTCCGAGGTGACCACAGCTCCGCACTTTACCTGTCACATGCCCGTGTCACTGTACCCTGCTGCAGGAGTAAACTGTGAGGGGACAGTCGAACCTTCAGCAGCTGTGGTAATGACTGCACGTGTCTGCATTTCCAGATCGACCTGGAAACCATCAAGGACATGTACCTGGAGAAGTACGACATGTCCCTGAAGGATGCCCTGTCCTCCGAGTGCAGCGGGGACTTCAAGCGCCTCCTGCTGGCGATCCTGCACTGAGGCATCTAGGGCAGCAGAAGGGGGGGGTCAACATTGCTCACTAAAATACTAGGGTAATTATGAAACACAAGATGTGCTGCAACATGAGGGGCAGGTGGGAATTTATTCTAGACGCCAGTGTGGAATTGAAACCAAAATACTCCTGGTTACTGTTGTTTAGTTTTTATTTTTTAGACGTCACATACTGTAGGTGTTTCAGAGTTCACTTTTCTAATAGAAGAAAGTTGGACGGTCACTCTGCCACGTTTTTATAGAAGGAACTTCACATGAAGACATTAAGAGTAAAAAAAATGTCCCTGATGAAAGTTGTAAGTGCAACAAAACTTACTTCTCATAATCAAAAGCAGAATTTGGGTTATACAAGAATATAGAGGGGAAGAAATCCCTTTTTTGACTTAATTTTTTGACAGTTTTCCCATTTTTAACAAGTTTTATTTGGTTACAAACGTTGGAGGTCCAGTGTCAAACTCCATAACAGTTTATGAGTTAAACCAGAGCTTTTTGTCTTAATAAATATGATTTGAGAAAAAAAACCACCTGCCCCCTGCATAACACACGACTTCCACTGCCTGTTACAAAAAAAAATGTCTTTGATACACAGTTAGGTTTGTCTGGTATGAGGATGTGATACAGAGAGTGATTTGGTGAGATGTGGAGGGATTTGTGTGTCGATGGAGAGAAGAAACAATTGTGCGGTTTAATCGGATGGCAGAAAGCGGGTGTTCAGAGCCGGTCAGGTTTTTAGAATCTGAAAACATTTTGTGCATTAAAGGCTTTATGCTCATTAGATCACTTGTCACCTGCTGAGCTTTTAGAGCTTCACGTAAAAAAGGGAAGAAAAAAGTCTCCGAAATAACAGGTGTAACTTACACTAATGCATATTATCTTGTATTCACAGTTACAGTGTAACAATGTATTTTGAAATTAAATTTATCTTTTAAGTATTAATATATGAATATTTATGTTTTATCCAGCAAAGTTTAGTCTGGTCAGTAACGATGAAAAATCTATAATATAGAATTAGAAGGGGGGGTAATATAGAATATGGAAGAGTCCTCCCTGTTTATGTTGAAAATGAACTGAAATTAACTGGTTTTCCTTTAATAAATAACACAATCACGCTCTTGTTAAAGTCCAACCCTTTAGCTAAGGATCTGCTAAGACCCCTTTTTACTGGGCAGCCTAAATAAGTAAAAATGTTGTTTCTGCCTTTTAAATTTAGAGAAGTAGTAGCTGATATTTCAGTAAATCGCTGACACAAGGAACAGGCTACCGATGACGTCAAATCTTCGGCTTTGAACTCACTTAAAAAAAAAAATAAAAAAATCAGCCCTTTATTTAAAGCCGGTAGTAATTTGTTCCATTTAAAGATTACAATTAAATCATTAAAAGTAAACTCATTCGCAGCAGTTTTCTGGTATCCTCAGTTGGTCCATGCCGTAAATCTCAGCTCTCAACTAATGTTTTGAATTTCATGTTATTGAAATTGTGACATAGAATTATCAATGAGTAACAGTCAAACTTTAAATATCTGCTCAGCAAGAACGAAGGGCCAAGATGCAGAACCACCACCTTCATCCCAGATACCCGCTGTCTGTCTGTCCTGTGCTTGTCCTTCAGCAGCCTGCTGTTTGTCTCAGTGTCCTGCTTTGTCTCCTCTCTCGACTTAACGTTGAGGCTGTGAATGTCAAATACTTTTAGAAGAGGGGACCTTAACCTGGTCAAGAACTAAACCCACAGGGACCAACACTGTATGGGCAGTCATGTGAACCTCGGTGTAGCCAAAGATGAACCATTTCTGAATAAATAACAACTTGGAAACATCCACGTGTCTGATGTCTTTCGGTTGATAGTACTGTTGTTTCAAGTGTTAAAAACTCCCTTACAGAACACCAATTCCTCGGTATCCGAATGTTCGCTATAAATAACAGAAACTTTTAACAGATTTTTGTCGGAAAGTTATCTATCATGAAACACGAATAAAAATCACTGTACGCATTGTTTTATACTGTTTTATACTGTCGTAAGAGCCGCGTGCCCGTTAGGGTCTCGTGCTGGCGTTGTGTGAAGGCGCATGCGCGATGCCCCCGCATCTACTACGGACAAGACAACTTTAAAAGAAGCAGTTGTTGTGAGGTTGCAGTTGTGTAAGATCACTATTTGTGTGTTAACTGCTTTATTATGTTGATTTGCAAAGTGCAAAGCTGCTTAAACGTGTTTAACCACTTCAGCAGAAGGATTCAGGGTAAGTACTGACGAACGGTGAACCAACAACCTTCAGGTTGATAGGGGCTCGAAGTGCAGAATGGGGAACAATAACAACAATAAACAGTTGGAAACGCTGTCCAGACAAATTCGGGAAAAAAAATAATAAAAAAAAACAAACCGGAGACGAAAAGCAGCGGGAAAAGGCGCGCAGTACCGCTCGCGCACGGCCCGCTAGCCCCTCGCGCTCTGACGCGGCGCGGAGACGCGCTTCTCTCAGTGGCCCGCGGTGCTGTCGTCACTGCCGGACCGCCCCTCCCGGTCGCCGGCGCACGGATCGCTGTCGCCCGCAGCTTTCGAGGTATCCGGCGCTGGACAAGTTGGACGCGGATCTGCAGGAGGGGGAAAAAAAGGGTAAGTGTTTCATGGCGGCAACAGGCAGCTTTATGGTCACGCGACGAGATGATGGCAGTAGATCGATCCCCGCGATGCTGCGCGGTGCAGGACGATGGCGAGATGTCACCCTTGTCCACCAACAGATGTGTGATGGACGTCATGAAAGAACCATTATCTGAGCTGACCAGATGTTCCGCTCGCTTGGGATGACTGAACTGGAGCGTCTGGCTGGTCTGGGGTGACTCATGTTCTGACCTTTGGCTTCTTTCAGCATCTTGAGGAGCCCGCAGGGGAGCGAGGGGTAAGTGTGGGGATGCCGGCCGTCAGAGTGTTTCCACACGTCCAGAGCACGAGGACAGGAGAGGACAGGAGCGCACACCGCTGGGGGTCCGCCTTTATTTACAAGCAGTGACTGGTAGACAGACCCGTGATGTCATCTGACAAAAGTAAGAGTATACACACGAAAGTTTAGGTTTGAATATTTTGTTCAGAGTGTGTTGAATCGTAGGTGTGACGATAGGGTGGATGTGTGCAAACTGAAAAGTTTTGACACTGTGTTCAACGGTCTCTTGCGTTTCCACCGATCTTCGGCCAGTCTTCAGTGAGCTTCCGCTGCCGCAGGTCCCGAAGACCCCGGGAGGCAATGTCAGGTGTTCGGGCAGAGGGGGCCACCCGCTTTCTGCCTTTCGTCGAGATCGACTCGAGCTCCGGCATGAGGAAGAAGGCGACGGTGAGCCCCCCGCTGTGGATGAAGCAGAAGATGAACGCAGACGCAGTGGGCGGTCCGTGGGAGGCCATGACATCGGGGACCGCGAGCGACGTGGAGCAGGACAACACCCTCAGCAGTGCCGTCTCCAGTAAGGGCTTCCACTGCGAGAACAAGCATTTCAGGGCAGTGTTGCTTCTGCTGTGACATTTTGATTTTTATAAAATGCTCTTAGAAAGTTGCACAAATACATATGTGTAGAAATAATGGTGCAGGATTTGGTTCAGGGTGGGTGGAGTACAATTTGAATAATTGACCCCCCCCCACAGCATGATTCTGCCGCCGCCACACTTCCCTGCGGAACACAGTTGCACGAGTCGTGTTAGAATACAGCAGAGAACAATATTTAAACAAGCTAATTTGTTTTTCAATAAAATGCCAGAAACCTTGAAGGACTTTCATACGTTTGGAAATTCACTGTAGCTTCAAGGCGGGATTTCAAGTTTAAAATTCTCGACAAGCCAAGCGATTGATCATAAGCAAGAGGTTTAAACGCTGAAATTGTGACTGAAGACTGATGAGAATCGTGATTCCTTTCTGGATCATTAAAGGTGTTCTGCTTAGTGACATCGCTGACCTGCGAGAAGCGCTGAATTTTTCCCCGATGTTGTGCGAAGCTGTTGCGCTGCAGGACAACTGAGACGTTCGTGTTTCTCAGTGCTTGCTGAGCTGTGAGGAGCCTCTGATCTCCGCAGCGGCGTCGCTGCCCGAGGGCCTGTCCCCCAGCGTCATGCTCACCATCACCAGGCTCCAGTGTCTGCTGGAGAGCAAGCAGGAGAAGATCGGCGCTCTGGAGAAGCAGATAGAGGACCTGCAGCAGGACCGCAAGTTCCTCCGGGCGCAGATTGAAAACCTGACCAGTTCACGGTGCAGCTCGTCCGTCGAAGGTCTGGGTCCATCAGCACGCCGCAAAAAAAAAAAATTGATTATTGTAAAGTTTCACATATGTATCTGCATGGTTTTACATAATTTATCTTAAATTCATTCTCTCAGTGTTCTTCCCCCGAGCACCGTGGATCTGAGGACCTTCATTTCGTTCCTCCTTGTCTACCTGCTGTATAAGGGGGTCCGACAATAAGCTCTTCTTGCTTCTAGTTTAACGTGTCCAGTTCGAACGACTGTTTCACTTTGTTAAAAGTATGTAGTCGCCTGCGTGACTAAAATTGGATATTCTGTTGTTTTTGATCTGTACCAGTTAAGGAATCAGAACGATAACTGCGAATCGAGGATAAGAGTTTAATTCATATTTGTTGTGTTGCTTTTTTTTTTTTTTTAAACAAATCCTTTTAAGATTCTAAACCGGGGAGGTCCCTGTACTGCGAGGCCAAGCCACGGAAGCGGCCCAGGGCCACGTCTTCCAGCTCCTCCTTCAGTAGCGACGGCGGCTCGGAGGTATCGGTCTCCACGGTGACGTCGGGAACGGCCAGCGACGTCAAGAAAAAGAAGCATCGCAAGGAGAAGAGGCGAGGCAGGAAGGCCAAGGACTACAGTCGCAAGAGAGGCACGAAGGGGGTTTTTCGTCGCGGTCATTACGAGATGTCAGAAGGAGGTGTTTTGAAATATTGTCCTCGGGAATAATGTTTGAGTTGAGGACCTTCGCGATTAACCCGTGTGATGTAGCCGCAGTTTGTTAGCATAGCGGCTAAGGGGATAGATTTGTAACCTGAAGGTAGCCGGCTCTAGTTCCAGGAGGAGCCGTGGATCGAGGTGCTTAACGTAAATTTTTCCAGTGTAAATGTGGGAATTAAATAGCTTGTTTAGTTTAGGTGTTTTGAGGTGGTCGGGGATGTAAAGCTGCTCACGGTATCATTTCACCTTTCAGCCACTGGGGTGCAGTATGTGATCCACCGCTACAAGCAGGTACTTTCGGCCTTCAACAAGAAGAAGAGCATGAGCGGGGCCTTCCGCCACTACGGCATCGACCGCAACACCATCGCCAACACGGCGCCCATCGCCGAGCTCTACCTGGCGGCCAAGGAGACGCTGCCCCAGGTGGGGCTGTTCCACCCCCGCGAGGAGACACTGGTCAAGTACGCGCAAAAGTGCGCCGTGGTCATCGAGAGCGACCAGGCGCTCTCCCGCAAGATCGAACTGATGAAGGCCACAGGGGAGCTGCTGCCCATCACAGCCAAGAAATCCAAGATGCCTCCCCTGGTCACCAGCTGAGGTGACGTGCAGTTACTCTGGTGATGAAAGCGGCGATGCTGGTCTCGCTGGGTGGGCTGAACAATCCGAGGTGTGGTGGCCTCCACTCGGTCTCATTTCGTGTTCAGTACAGCGACACAAATTGTTCGATTCCCCACCCGCAGCGTGTGTTTGGATCCAGACCCAAAACGATCATCTTACCAAGGGCTTAGCTACCAGGTGGATATTGGTGCGCTTCCCACCACGGTCGCCCAACTGCAGAGGTGAGGACAGCTTCTCGTTGTCCCAAACCACTCCTAAAAGATCAAGCTAGGCTCTTCGTAATGTGCAGACTAACATCTTGTGTATGACTGTGTTTTGAAACATTTTCCACCAAGAGATGCCGAAATGGATCGGATCATTTTGTCAGCCGTGGTTCCTTTGAAGAGAAATGTAGCACAGTGGGGTTTCTTTTTGTAAATATAAAAAGGTGTATTTGGTTTAAATATGAAATGCTGGTGTATTTGCAGAAATAAGATGTTTGTTATAGCACAATAAAACGAAAACTTCGACGGACGGTAACAATAGCAAGGTGAACTGCCGCGGAATAACCACTAGGTGGCGCTAGATTATTCTGTCTGTACTGCACTTATTCTGGCATCATTTTGTAGTTTTTTTTTCATTTCGATACCTGTTTTCTAGATTTTAGGATGGATTTTTCTTTCGTACTTGAGCAGATAGTTTTCTGATCTCAGATATGTTGTGTTTTGTATATTATGGATTAAAATGGTGACAAAAATATAACATCGATGTACTACAGGCCCATTTTAACAGTATTTGCATAATAATTCTGCAGGTTTGCACTGCTTTTGTGGGATGACATGTAAAGCATTTAATTTTTAATGTGTCTACTTTCCTTTTTAATATTCTTCCTCATATACGGCGCTCCTGGAAAAACACTGTAAAACTGATGATGAGATGCGGGATTTTAATTTCCATTTTATTATAGGACATTCATTCAATCCTTTATTCAATCTTTGTAACCTTTTTTCACTGCTGCAGTTATTAAACATTAAGCATAAGAATATTTGCAAGATACGAGTATTTATTGTACTATGATGAAGACTCAGTTCAACACGGTATCTGTTCCATAGAGAGATTAAGGAGGAATTTGGCAGTAATATCATTTTAATGATGAGAAATTCTGAAATTCGTTCTGGTTTATCTTGCTTTTTTTCCCCAACTGAATCCATTAAACTTTGGTGCAACGTTCTCTTCTGTGCAGCACCTTTCTGTAAAATAGACCTTTTGTGTGCAATTTTTTTAAAAAATTCTGATCTTTATATTTCTACAGCTGAAATTCTATACTGTTTTATAATTTGCCTTTAAGGTCAACTCTGTACCCTAAAGAATATCCCTTTTGGACTTTGGGGTTTGTGTTACATTTATGTGGTTGACTTTACAATTTGCATTAAATTACTTCCTTGCTGTTTTTCAGGGCTTCACAGTTAACATTTCGCCATAGTACCAGTTTGTGGCCTGGTCTGGGGAGCGGCCAGGCGGGGGGTGAGTGTGGGAGGGGGTCACTGGCCTTTTATTCTTTCGTCGCATATTCCCACGACGACTAAACCGGAAAGGTAGTTCCACACAAAACCAAATAGCTGTCCTGGAAGCATCATCTGAGCCCTGTCCTCAAATTGCCTTGCTCTCAGCATCTCTCTCCTCTCTGTGAATCTTGGCTTTTATTTAGTCCCATTTTGGCTGATGCTGGACGTGACCAGACCTCACAATATAAGAGCTTTACACCTCCCAGCACCTGACCTGTTCACATGCGGGTCTCGATCCAGGAGCTTGCACGTCCAGCTACGTGTTTTCTTTCCAGAGATCAGAACGGTCAAAGTGTCAGCCATAATCTCCACTAATGTAATCTCTCCGCTCATCCTTGCCGAATTTTTAAAACCTTTTATTGAAACAAAACGATGAGTATTTCACACCTGTCGTTTTGCACTGAAACTGATCTTAAAACTGCAAAGATAGGACAACCAAATATTTACACGGCACGATGGGGAAACTGACCTGGCGCCGCACAAGAGGGGCCTCATCCCACTTAACCTGCCTTCAGCGAGGGTTACCATCCCTCCACACGCCTTAACACCCCCAAGAGACATATACAAAAAAACAACCAGCCGCAACAAATACATAACCAAATTAAACAAGTACATACATAGTCATATATAGATCGGTAGATAAGTTAGTAAAGGTGAATAAATACATTTAAACGCCCACATGCAGTACAGTGATGTAACCTGCAATACTGTAAAGTCAAACACACCACTATCCAAATTTTTTAAAATAACCCCAAACACACAAAGCTACTATTTAAAACACACATACTCCATGCAGGGTAAGTGATGTATTATTCATGAATTATGCTAATAAATAAGTAAATAAACATATTTTATGACCTGCACCTGCCATTAAAAATATACAACAACCCATATATCCATATATTTCAAGTGAATTTCTGACTAAACTGGCCTTAGTTTGTGAATGAAAGTGTGAGGGTCTGGCTGTCCTATGAGGTACTTGTGTCCCATCAGGGGTGTGTGTGTGTGTGTGTGTGTGTGTGTGTGTGTGTGTTCTGTCTCCCATCAGCAGGTGGCAAACTGAGAAGGAGGAGGAAGCAGAATGAGCTGTGTGGTGTATTTGTTAGTGATGAGTAGTAAATAGTCTTTCAAACCTGTTGCTCTTGAAGATGTTAAGAAGCCACCAGAAAGGGCTGAGCTCCATTTTCTTTGTCTAGTTTTCTCCTGGTTTTGATCACGGCTGGGGGGGCCGGGGTAGAACGGTGCACCTTTGTTTGTATTTGTTTGTAATGGCGAGTTTGGTGAGCACGAAAAGGACGGGTTGTGCTACGTACGTGTGTAAAAGTGCAAAAAACAGGTCTGCTTCTACTCTCCTACGGTCCTGGGACGTGACCTTCACGAGATTCAACGCTTCTGGCTGATATGCTGCTATAGGAGGCAGCTGGCAAGTGATTTGTTTGGGAAGACCTCAGCTGAGCTCTAAGTGATGCTTTTATGACCGGCCTTGTTTTTACCTGCTGAATCTCACCTCGGATCGATTGTCATGATTTCTGTGTATTTAGTTTGGTTATTTGGGCTCTTTTGCTCACGACAGTCATGTTCCAGCTGCCCTTTCTGACAAGGTGGGCAGAAGGCGATACTGCTGGGCCGTCCTTGTGGACGTGAAATGTATTTGCGTTATTCTCCATTCAGTTTAACATTTAGGAACAAAGTGAGAAACATCTTGATAAAATATCCCGGATTGTTAAGATTTTGCCTTCTTATTAACTGGGTTGCGCGATGGATGCTTCTGCTGCGCCTGCAGGGCGGACAGGATTGTGCCGACTGTGCGGTCCAGTCGCAGCGAGTAAGTGCTGATGCGCAGGCCTCTGGGGACAGGTGCATGCTGGGACTTTATGCCTAACTTTGTGGGATACATACTGTTGGCAACTGTCAAAATCCAGTGTCATTTTTACCACAATGTCACAGTCAGTAAAAACCACCGGTAAAGATAAAGCACAAAAATTCTCTGCAAGACTTTATTCCATTTTACAAACAACTTGACCAGTGCAGGACTGCAGGGGTCCAGAAGCTACGCACGGGGCGCAGGGTCAGGAGTCCATCCCGGAATCACTGCGCGCCGGCGCTAGTCCATTGCAGGGTTCAAATAAACCAACAAACGGCGGCTGAAAGAAGCCTCCGAGCCGAGAAAATGCCGTTTTAATCTGCGATTAAACACAAAACATCAACGGCAGCTATTGCTCATCCATCATTTATTATTTTTTAGAACACGCAAGCAGGGTAATGTTGCTTATCACCGTAAAACAACGGGGGAAACACTTTTTTTTTTAAACTGAAAATATCTAACATTGGTGCCCCCCCTGCAGCCAGGATGCAATTTGAAATGGTTGAGTGACAGCAGAGAAATCCATCACCCAGCGAAAAGGAGCTGCGACGCCTCCCGTTTGATTAATGTGGCCTTTTTGTGGCTCGGCGCCTCCCCACGTCTCGGCTTCCCACCCCCCGTCGAAGTGTTTTAGGACGGGATTTCTGAGTAACCAGTAGTGTTAACCACCTCCCACTGTGTACACTGACAAGCTTCCCCTAGGGGTGTAATACAATGAGATTATTCGTGTGTGTGTGTGTGTGTGTGTGTGTGTGTGTGTGTGTGTGTGTGTGCCTGGCCAGCATCCTCTCCATGAAACTAATTGACCCATTATTTCAATGTGCTGCTGAATGGAAGCTGTAATATGTTACACACACGCTGGTGTGTGTATGCGTGCGTGTGAAAAAAGGCGACATCCTCCAAACGCAAAGGCGAGTCTGCTTTTTTACATCATTTGATGAAAACGGTCCAAAAGCAATTTGGTGGTAGGTGTAATCTCTACTAAGTCCTATTTTTATTACTTACTTTTATTCATTTAGTATGGGAATTTTGATTTTTGGTTTTTTGGGGTTTGGTCCTCCAAGGGCTCCCATCTACTGCACGTATGAGAGCACTGCTCACTGCTGCAACTAGGGGGCGCCGACGGTGGTCGGCGCACGTATAAAACGTAGAAGAAGAAGTTTTCCCTCAGATTGAGCGGAACCTGACGGTCCGCGGCTCACCTTTCGAACGCAGGTGGGTAATTTACTTTTATATCACTTTGTGAGGAGAATAATAAACGTGGCGGTCAGATTTAAGGTATTCTTGTTTTACAGACAGTTTATCTTGGACGCTCCTTCACATTTTCACGGTGACAGTCAAACTAACGACGAATCAGCAAGTATCTTGTGTTCGGAAACTGTAATTGTTCTGTCCGCGTTTAATCGCTAGTATTTCAGTTTTGTTTAACAATAAAAAGCACGTTGTTCAAGCCTGGTTAAACTCCTTGGTGAGAAAATGTGATAATATGAGCGGTAACAGCTGCTGCCTTTGTCGGCGTTGCGCCACGCGAGTGGCGTAGATGGAATTTGCTGGAAGTTTCTGCTCGCTCCGCGTTTGGAACGTGCCGGAAAGTCGTATCGCGCCGTGCTATAGAATTATTTGCTGTGGATCTGCGCACCTTCTAAAGTTCCGTTTATGTATCTTTGTGCTTAAACGTATCATCGAAGAAGGGGGGGAAACCTTTAGTATGAAGCGCGACTGTTAAGGTTTGTGACCAGAGGCGCCATTTGTGACTTTGACAAACGGCTTGAGAGGAAACCTGGAGCCGTCGTGGCGCCTCGCCTTTTAAACCCGTCTTTCCCGTGGCGGGTTTGTAACCCTGTCCGCTACCGCTCTGTAGGAAGAATCGATTTTTTAAGAGTCTTGACCTGTAGATAAGAGCGACGATTGTCGCTGAGCCGACGGGGCCTAGAAAAGCCGAAACCTTACAGAGGAGGTTGGAAACGATACATCAGATAAAGTCGGGCGCGTGACAGGTAAGCACGTCCCCTTCCATCGCGCTCCGATTTTTGATGTGTGAGAATTTTACGAACGTTTATCTTGCCGTCATATGTATTTATTATGCGCTGTTACTGTTAAATTCGCATTAGAGTTCAAACTGGGGTCAGGACATGGGGTGAGCAGCAGGGGGTGCAGTGGAGAGAGGGGCCATCTTTGACCCAAAGGAGCCACATTCAGGACCGCTTCTTGCTGTCCTACACTTGACCAAGGTGTTTTACTCCGATTTGCTCTACCTCAGTTACCCTGTGGTATAAATGGGCAAATCATTTTAAGTTGCTTTGGAGCGACTTAGTAACTGTAGACTAGTTCTCATCACCAGGTACGAAACCTCATTGTGGGGCAATAATAAAAAGGGATGATGGGACTTTTTTTGGACTGCTTTGCATGCTGAGGTTTGCCAGGACGTGATGAAAAGCTGAATGGAGATGGAGCTGGCATTCGGTCCTTTCATCAGCCTGCCATCGTCCGGTGTCCTGTGACAACGTGTTTACGTCCTTTGTTCTTTTCCGTCAGTTCGCACAGAGGTCACAGGTCGTCTGTAATTTCTTCCCGGTTGTCATTTTCCGTGCAAACGGAGTGCCGTTCCAGCCGGGAAACGCAGGCGATTTCGCCGGCCCGTTTTCACAGAAGCTGCCGCTGGATGCGAACCAGCCGAGGGAGCTCTTTTCTTCCTTACAGACGCGCACGCTACAGGCTGAAGGATCTAGGCGCCCATCCTCCTCCGTCCGAATTCAACACAAAGACCCACATGTGGAAAGCAGATACAGTGACGTGTTGAGGACGCACACACACCCCCCCCCCCCCACATATTCAGACCCATGCATCGCTCGTGCAGCACAGAAACAAGTTCTCTGCAAAAAGTATGAAATAGTCAAGCGGGGGGGGGGGGGGGTTGCTATTAAAATAATTTAATCCGAAACAGATCTTAATCTATAGTCACAAAATTCCTGCCCGATTACCACTGATTTTGATTTTATTTATTTATCTCTACCCGCCCCCCTTTGCTTCCCCCCTGTGTGTTTCCAGCAACAAGTCTGAGCGCTGACATTGCCTGGGTGTTCTCCATCTGGCTGCCGCTGATAAGGATGTTCAAGGGGATTGTGGGTAATAGCCTTGCTGGCTTAAAAGCTGGAGCCTTAATATATTCCGAAAGAAGCCTGCCGGCCAACGCTGTTATTTGCGAGGAACAATGAGCCGCAGACAGCATTTTTGCTAAATCGGGAGGGGGGCCTTCGGCGACGTGTTCCGAGGCCGGTCGATGAGTCACGCCGGGTTCACGTTTCTTTCTTTTTCTCCGCTTGCCTCCTGAAAATGAAGGTGGACCTGGGCGCTAAACGAAAACGAAGACTTTGTTCTTTGTACTGGCAAAAGAGAAAAAAAATCACTTGGAAGAGAACCCCCATAAACAGATTTGCCATACAAGTGAGTGCGTAGATGAATCTGCTAATGTTTAGTGACGCTCCATTCCGGTTCCACATTAGAATATGGTCGCGTCCCTGCTTACGCAGCTGCTGTGACAGATGTGAACAGGGGACAGTAAACGGTGACCCCTGTGAGAGGTGTGAGGACTCATGTGTCACACACGGTCCCGGGCAGCGTGTGGTACGTCCTCCGGTAGTGACAGCCCTGCGATTTACTTGGCGGTGGCGCCTATGTTTACGCCCCCAGCAGAGCTTGGGCAGGTGCTCTGTGGAATATGAATTTTTGTGCTCAGAGCAGATCTACAAGAGAAAGAGGTCAGTGTCAACTGGCTTTCGGGAGTAGCAGGCTGTGTGTTTTTAGGAGCTGTTGGGTGTATTTTAATATATTTTGGGAGTTTCTGCACAGCCCCAAAGCTACTCCCTGCAGAACTTAAAACAAGCATACAATTTTCGACAGTAATTTTTCTGTGTGTCCAAGCTGGAAAGGGGGAGCGATATCGAGCGGTGAGTCTGCAGGAGCACGACCGATAGCTGCACACAACATGCCACGCCGGTGCGGGACACCCACTTCTATCCGTTCCGTTAGCTGTTCCTTTCGTGATGCAAGCGTTTAAAAAAAAAGAAAGAAAGAAAGAAAGAAATTCAACACGTCAATGCTGGAAAAGTCAAACTGACCCCCCCTCTGGAGCTGCTGATGCCACGGCGCGGAGGGCACTTACGTAGGCAGATTGAGGAACGCCGAAACAAGATTGAAAAAGGTTGAACGCGAGTCCTCGCGTCAGCTTTTTTTGAGAGGTTCTCTCTCGTTTCGATAGCACACTCGCTTTCTGGCCGCATCCCACGGCCCACTTCCACGTAGAGAAAACCGGGGGGTGGGGAATAAAGCTGCTGCTTACTGAAAGTGTCCCATGGAAGCCAGAAGGTGGAAATGAACGATGTGGTGCTTTGTGCGCAAAGGGAGCGACTGGCATCGTGTCAGACTCGAACTAAAATGATATTCTATGTTCCCAGGGTTCTAGCCTCTCTTGGAAAAGGGGCACAGTCTCTGTGAACTGTACATCTCTTAAATGTCATGCAGTGTTTATACTGCACCTCTGACTCTCGAGCTCCTCTTCTGTTGTTGTGCTTTATTTTCTTACAGATGTTCTTGTAACATTCTGTGTTTGTATTATGCTGTGTTGCTGTGTGGGTGACAATGGGGGTTTTTTTTTTACCATATTCTGTGTTTCACTGCAATAGTTTAGAGCAGGGAGGTTTGGAGGGAGGAGGCTGGTTGTGTTATTGTGCGCTTCCAAGCCGCTCTCTTTCCTTCTGCCGGTTTCTCTATTGATGTCATTATTCCGCACGATTTTATCTTGTAGCTGCTGCGGTTTGGATTTGCCAGCACCTGGGAAGTTTAATAAACAGAGGGACAACATTTGCGTCCTTCGCCGGCGTGACCTCTATTATATTAACAGCTGTTGGTTAGACAGCTTTCTGCCTGTGGATGGAAGGCAGCCGATCCCCGTGCTGCTGGAGGCCTGCACATCTTCCTTGCTGAAGACAGGAATGAACCACAGCCTCGTGCGATGGGGGTAAAAAGCAGCCGCAGTCACATTTCTACTTATGCTTTATACACGGTTGCCTCGTTCTTATCGGGGCCCAAAAAAGATCCAAGCATCAGAAATGATCCGATATTTGTTGTGAAAATTCCAAATCGTTCCATTTTGCGTAAAAAAAAAAAAATCGAAATACCATTTCTATAGCCGTGTCTCTAAAGCTTGGAGAAGCGGGAGTGGTGACGTCACATTCAGGGGGTGACTAACACCCGTGACGCTGACACTGCGCACACGGTGCATTTGCGCAATCCGCTGAACGTGCCCCACACACACACACACACACACACACACACACACACACGGTTGTAGTAAATGTCACATTTGAAAAGTAACAAAGTTAAAAAAGATCGACGTATAGTTTACTACGTGCATTTCATTACAGCTGGCATGTTTGTTTCTCTCAGTGCCGTCTGTGTGTTTGACCACAGGAGTCAGTAGCTGATACACGTGAGGGTCTCTGCACTGAACGTGACACACAAATCTGACCGCTTTATTTATTTAATAAATTGAACTTACCATGGTACAATGGGAGGACCAGACTGAGGAGAATGAAGGCCGTATCCAGCCGTCTGTCTGTGTCTCTTACGCTGTTGCTTTGTGCAGTTTTCAACTGCAGCATCAGTTCAACATGCTGGTCCAAATGTCCAGAGCTGCACTGAACTGAAGGAAATGTGGAAGGACCCAGGTTTGATGTTTACCTCCTGCTGTAGCGGACTTGAGCAAAGCAGTCGATAGTTTAACTCTCTCCGCAGCACCATAGAATTATTTATTGTGTAAATTGTTGTAGGTGACTTTGGCGCAAAGTGTCGGCTAAATACAGTAAACTACTTTTCTGCACGTGGAAAATGGCCGAGTATCAGGCTCAGCAGGACCTGCAGTGGACGAACAAGACTCCATGCTGGAAGTGCTAAGCTGTTACACAATATGGGGGAAGCAAACTTTCCCTTTTGGTAGTGAGTCATGTTTAATTCTCCCGTGAAGGGCCACTAAGCATTACGTCGAGCAGCACCGTGTTGCCAGCGTGTCTGTGTGAGGGCAGTGGGCGTAGAAACAACAGCGCACTAGAGGTTCAACAGAACGCTGGGTCAGAGCACGGCTTTCGTCTGCGCTGTAAACATCTGGAGTTTGATTAACAAAATAAACAAGCAGGATTTTATTCTTCCGGATTCTAAACGCTGTACACGCGCCCTATTCCTTGATGCAGTTTGCTAAAATGAGGGTGGAAAATAACTATTCTGCTCACTTAGTCACGGTATGGCTACAGAGCACAGGAAAGAGCAGGATTCATTTTGTCCATTTAAAATATCTAAAAAGGATGTCTGTTCAAGTGTGCTTCGTAAAATATAAAATGTGGTGTTCCGTACAGTTTCAAAGGCTTTCGGTATGGAGATTTAATTAGGAATTTATACTTCAAAGAAAGCTATAAATACGAAATCAATCACAGCTCCAATAATGGCTTCAAACGCCGCATCAAACGCAGTTCAATCCGGCAGCATCTCATGCAAATCTGTTCTGCCTTTAAATAAAACGACAAAGCGCTCCTTCCCACGTTTTTGCCCGCTTTCGTTCCCACGTTTTTGCCCGCTTTCGCACGTTGACGTTTCGCCGAGCGTTGTTTTTCATTTGTTGACCAATGTTAGCGGTATGAAGCCCATTAAACCAGAATTTGCCAACAGCGTGTTTTCGCCTTGAAAAATGTTCTGAGAAGTTGCGCGCTCCCACCGTCGGCCGAAAGGGAAGTTTGTTCGGTTCGCACTTAGGCGAACTTAAGGTGTTTAGAGGTTGTTGTGTGTTGCTACGTCTTGGTGTTTTTTCTTATTACATTTCAGCAAACCCTTTCTCTTGTCCTTCAGGCCCTGTCCGAGTTGTCGTTCCAGCCCCGAGCGGTTTATTTTAGAAACCTTTCTTCCTGCGGTTTGTCTTACCCTCTCGTCTCGTCTCCTTCCGCTACAGATGGAACGTCACAGATCGGCGCTTTGTCTCAGACAGCTGGCGGCAACGTGGGAATTCGACTCGCGGACCCAGACCTACACGCTCGTCGGCCTGGCGACACGCCTAAGATGGATGCCCCCTTCCTTCCATTCAGAAGCTGTTTTTTCTCAACTGTGTGTTCTCTTTGCTCCGATCAGACCGGGGGCAATGTCCTCGACCCCACTTGATGTCCGTAAGCGGTCACCAGTTGGCGTCGGTTTACCCGAAGGTCAATTTAAAGCTCCGTGCTGTCGGACCAGGCTCGGGATAAAACCGCGCGGCCTGATGGACCGAGCGAGCGTGTCACCCGTCCTCCCCGTGCCCGGACGAATCTGTCAACCGGAGCTGACCGGTCCACCCACCTTAACCGGTCACTTTCAACAAAAAAAAAAAAAAAAAAAATCGGCGCCATAAATCCACAGGAGGTGGCTCATGCAGAACCCGCACCACGCATTTACACAACAGCTTGCGTGACTGTCATTATCTGGATGTATTTCCGTAGGCCAGGGCTGACTTGATAAAGGGTTTGTACGTGAACTGTTGTTTTTACGCTTTTTGCCCTGCGGCGTTTAAATGTCTCACAGGCTTTGGTTTAGCCCAGTGTTGTGCAAAGGACCGGGCGCTTCCACCTGCGTAGACGCTAATTCGCATTCGTCCGCAACACGATCTCAACTCGACGCTATTCGTGCCGGTACGCAAACCGACAGGCTGTTTTTATTTTATTTCTTTTTTTTTGGATTCCATTAACGCCGTGGGCACCTCTTTCACATGCAATAAAAGTGAACAGCCATTATTGAAATGCATGCGAAGAACCAAGTCACATGTGTGGGCTTTGGAAGCCATGCAAAATGATGGCAGTTTTCACCCACCAGGTGCACTCGAGTCTCGATGGGAAAATCACCTCATTTAAAGGGGGGGGGGGCAGGATTTCAGTCACATCCCTGGTCTGTGCAAAGTTTTTACACATGTCGGGAGAGAACCACGCCGACTTTTGGTAGGAGCTCCTTTATTTTTCAGACACGTAGCGTTTCCTTGACACTGATGTAGGTGAGTTTGAAGCGAATGATACTTTGGTGGTTTCTGCTCGTGGTGTTATTGGAGGTGGCAGTGGCACTAGCTGGTGGTTTTGGGTTCCTACATTTACATATGTTGGATGTACGCTTGCTAAATGTACGTGTGCAGCATCCTGTATATACATTACACATGTTGTTTTCTTCCTTTGTTGTTGCAAAATTTTGTTTACTTGCTGCCTGAACAGCCAAATTAAAATGTTTGGAGCAGAATTTCACGATGGCATCTGTCTCAAAGTTTTAGATTTTATTTAACAACCGTTCTTTTCTTTCGCACATCTTGGACTAGGCACGATGCTTGTTGACATGCTGGGGAAATAAAGTGCTTTGTTGCCTTTTTTTTGTCTAATGCCTAAGTTTTTATCTTGTTTCACAGCATATAACTGGAAGTGTGAAAGTTTTGTATCGGGTTTAGAGGAGAAATGAGTAAATGGATGACCATGAGACAGATATGTTTTTCATTGCGATCCTCAGGATACCTGCGGATTGTGGTGGGGGGGCGGGTGCCAGCCTCCAAAAAATGTACACCTTAGTGGTTTCAAACTGTACGTTTGTGTTTTTTTCATTTGCTCGTGTCAGACAAAATGCATCCCTGTCCGTATTTCAAGAACATACACATTTTGAGACAACTTGTATGTGAATCTGTAGATGCGAATATGATGTGCTGGAGATAATCTGTTACGATAAGTTCAAGAGAAACTGCTCGGCACTGTTGGCTAAAACATATTCCAAGAAGGGAATTAATTCGTGTTTCCTTAGGAGATTAAGGTGAAGATACAGACATCGTGATACAGACGTATTGAAATGCATCACTACTGTTACTAGTTGATAGGGAAACATGAGTTGTCTGTCTCTTCAGTGAGCCTTCAGCTGAGATTAGATGGTTGGAGAGAGAAATTATGAAATGTGATGAGGAAAGTTAGTTTCCCCCCCCCCCAAAAAAAATCTTAAACGCAAGTAAAATTCAACAAATTTTCATTTCACTTTTGTTACTTTAAAAAAAAATACCATTTGACTGAACTGATATAGATTGGAGCAAAGAATAGAGCTCATCTGAAGAAGTGGGGGGCAGAAGACAAAAGGACCTTTGCCTTTTTGGGGAGGGGGGGGTGTTAATACAACCTGTGAGAATAATCCACACAAATGATATTCATCTGGTCCATATTACAGAGTTTCTTGGACTGAAGCTAGGCTGAACAAAAGGGAGACATGAGTACAGACCCCCCCCCCCGAATAAAACGGCTTTTCGTAAAGTACAATTGTAAAAATACCTTGTCCTGTAGAAAAGCATTTATTGACCAAAGCACCATAAATACAGTTAATTTAAATTCAAAGTGGTCTCATGATGGAGAACCAAGAAATGCATCATTTCTGGAATGGTGTTTAATAAGCCTCAAGGGGATGTTGGTAACGTCCATTGTACCTCACACTCTAGCAATACTTGGTGGTCCATAAAATGCTGCTCTTACTTGTTTTCAATTCAAAATGTGCACTTGTGGTCCTGTGAGATGTTTTTAAAAGGTTGTGTAGTGTCTCTAATTCAATACACCTTTAAGTAGTGCAGGCTTTATTGTGGCTCATGAAAGACAACATTATAGTAACACAGCGATGTTAATGCAGAGCAGCAAATGGCGTTTTGTATAGCAGTCTGAGCCACCGTTGACAAAAGAAACATTAAATGCAATTTTTTAAAATTAAAAAACAACTACGCATGGACAAAGTAACAGTAAACATGCATTTATGTAGTTGGACTTCTTTATTTGCCACGAAAACGTCCCTCTGCACGCCCTGCTTGCTTTGCGGTCTCCTGGGCCGACGCCTGCGTACGCAGGAGGTCTTTATAGGTTGCCGCTGTAGTGCTGCTGTGTTTTTTAGCCACAGCTACGCACCACCAGGAAAGACTTGCTATTTGTTGTGGGGAAATCGCTTGCTGTTGTGTTGTACCCGGTTCAGGCGAACGGGGGGCTTTCTCTTACGAACGTATGGAGGAAGTTTGTCTCCCTTGCGTTCACTTTGTATTAGCTGTGTGTGTTGTGTCACTTTGTCGAAGAGTTCGACAAGTCGGAAGTACGACGCCGGTCGTGCTTTTGGACGGATGTTTGGTGTGCTGTCCGTTGAGCCCCCTGGTGGGAATTCTTTGAAAAGGATAGCGGTGCAAGGTGGGGCAGGGATCGGTTTGCTTAAAAAAAAAAAAAAAAAAAAAATCTCGGCAAGATGAAAGTGGGTGGTCTACATCCAGGGTTGATGGCCACACCGGGTTAAGTGATGGCAGTCAGATGGGGGCCGTACGAGGGCAAGCGTTGGTCGTATGGCAGAACGCAAACTGCCGGAGATGCAGATGTTGCTCAAAGCCCCTGTTTTGTCGCTTGGAGCTTTCACTGCTCTGTTTGTTTCACGATGAACCTTAAGTCCACCTTGTGCTGCCTCGTCTGGTCACTGGCCCAATCCTGCGGCGCCCTACTGTGTCACCTGCACCCTACGCTGCCACCAACCGATGGCTATCTCCCAGCACGGTAAGCACTTCTCTGCCTCACGTGGACCTGCTCCTTTAAGTCACCTTGGACGAAGGTGTCAGCTAAATTAATAAACAAACAGATGAATAATGAGACTCATTCTGCTTACTAGGCTGGTATTTGGGTGTTTATCGGTGTAGTGGATGTATTTTATAGGTAATAAAAGAAAGTCAACTGTCAGGCAGCTGCTATAGGAGCTTAATAGGGGGAAAAGAAGGTTGCATAGTTATTCCTGGAGGCCTTAAGATGTAGTGGGTGGTCTGGCCACTGTTGCTGAGTTTGATACCCTGCATATTGGTGTAGAGAAGAGTTTGTTTAGTATGTTTAGTATTTACGATGAGACGTTCCAGCAGTTCCAGCAACTACATATCATATTAACATGTAGGATATTGAGCATTTATAAGGATAAGAAAGATTGAGAGAGAATTATGAGGTTTGTGGGGTTTAGAGTAGTAAACTTATAAATGTGCTCAATTCTTTTTTTTTTTTTTTTTTATAAATGTTCGGCGAGGGCAGTCTGGTCACCTGCTGAATGATGCTGTGACCGGCTGACGCCTGTTCGCAGGTGCACCAGAGGGGACAGTGGGACGTCCACGCGGCCGTGGGTTTCCAACAACACACTCTGTGTTTATTAATATGGGGAAGAGGAACTAAGTACAGGATCATCGTGTAACAAAGAGCGGCTACTGTAAGGCAATACAGACAATAGAGCTGAATAAGTAACTTCAGTTGAATTAATAATAAAGGTGAGCAGAGCAATATCATGGGTCAGTGACACTGTGGAGCTTTTTTCAGCTCTTCCGCTATTGTTGGGTGGGACAAGCGATTGAAACAGAGCTCCTTGTAGGAGGCTTGCTGCTTCCTTAACCATTGTCATTCTAGGCTTGGTTATGCAAGACTTGGAGCTCCATCAAACAGAAGAGGTGATGTTAGAATCGATAACTCATTTGAGCTGGTGTTGCATTTTGACACGGCTAACGTTACCTATGGAAAAGGTTGTAGAAACTGGCCAACAATGTATGCCTCTTTGAATTAGATATTGATCTGAACCTTTTTGTTTTGTCGTGGTTTTGCCTCTTTGATTGAACTGACTCTTACGTGGAATCTCGAGATTTTATATTGCACTGTATAAAGAAAAAAGAAAATAAATGGGGCCAAGGATACCAGGGTGTCATTCAAGTTTGAAACTGTGAGACTTGAGTGGCGTCGCTCAGGTTTTGGAGGAAGCGTCAACGCCACCGAGAACATCTCCGCTACCTGCAGGACGGCATTTGGCAGAGTTTTGCTGGCTTGCCTGAAAAGCTAGAAACATTTCAAGAGGAAAGGAGGTTGGTGATTTTTGCAGCCCAGTGACATGAAGAATTGGCAGCAACTACAGTTTAGGGATCACAGCCCCAAGTGCTCCCATCACCAGTGAGGCTACCTTTTTTCCACCTTCCACATTGTCTCCAGTTAGTCTTTTTGGTATGTGCGTTTCTTTTTTATTGGTAAATAAGAATAGAAAAAATGTTTTTTGGGAATATTGTTTTGCACGTCTTGGTTTGAGCTCATTTTTCAATTTAAGTCAAAGGATAAGAACATGCAAGTAGCCTGAGGTCGGGGAAGTGGCCAGGTCAGATGCAGTTCTGCCGATCTGTGCCACCCGGTCTTACCTACACGTTGTGCAGATGGAATGACCTGGGCACCTAATGCGCCTATTATAGGCTCCATTTGAACAAAGAGTGGGTGCTGGCAGGCGAAAACATAAATCTGCCAGTGATGGACAGGTGAAACTGGACACGACAACGTGACGGCTCTCCGTCCGCGAGTGTCGTAAGCCAACACTTCCTTTACCCATTGAGCGACTTAAACAATACCCGTTTGACGTCTTGAGCTCGTTCTTTGGTCACCTGAGACGACCTTCATAATGCCTTGTCTGGGGCACCTGTGCATAGTTTGTCATCTCGAGGTGCATTTTAAGGCTTGTGCCACGTGTTTTATCTGCGCTCTGGCCACTGCCCTGCTTCCCATCTCAGCTGACCATTACATTAATTGGTAGCTTAAATATTTCAGGCCATTCAGCGATATCGCGTTACTTCTGCATGTGAATAATGCATTGAAGAAGGAGCTGAGACCGCAGTCGCGGGGAGGTCCTCAGGCAGTGCAGCGCTAATTCGGACGGGAAGGAATAACGGTCAGACATGTAGCTGCCCGAGACTTCCATAACTTTCGCAACTGTAAGTAAACCCGAGTTACTCGTGTTGACTTCGGTTACTGACCTTGTTTGAAAACGTGGATAAAATAACATATGCAGGGAGGAAAGAAATTATAATAAATGCTTGAGTATTATCAGTAAACCAGAGCTTTTCTACGTGTTTGTTTATTGTATCAGTCATTAAATACCCCCTGTTTGAAGATGAATGCTTTTATAACTAATAAAACTATATTAGTCATTGCTGGTTCCGAGCTGCTCTGACAGACTATCATGTTGTATCATCTCTGAGGTGCTGAGATAGTGTTGCGCTGTGTGTTGTCCCTGGTGTCTGTCTCACAGCTGAGATTAGGTGCATGTGCTGCCTTTATTTATAAGAGGAGTTGTTACTCGGTGTCAGTGGCTTTCGGATCAGACCTGCTTTAACCCTGAAAAGCATCTTAGCACAGTCACAGGTCAGAGTCACTGAACTGAATTCACTTACAGAAGTTGTTCTTTATGGCCATCTACTTAATACTGTACTGGTAATGAATGATGTCAGACTTATATTTATGGTTAAAATTTCTGCGGTTTGTGTTAAACGGGTAAAATAATACACGTGGAACCTTTCGGAAAATTGGGATTAAGTGACCGGACGTCTTCCCTCGGCACCTAGAAGACCACGCTCTATTTACACAGCGTTGTACCACATTAAGAAACATTTTCTTCTGTTTTATGTGCCATTTACATGTGGTAATATTAAGCTTCGGTTCATCTCTTAAGTACCATAGATGGTTCTGCTTTGAAATGTAAAAAAGCAAAGTCACTGACTTTTTTTTTTTTTTTTTTAATAGTTAACATGTTTTGAACTTTTGGCCAGTTCTGCTTGTCTGCTGTACACTTTTGCATAGAATTTGCATCGCACGCCAGTTGCAGACCGAGGCCGCAGGTTGCCTCCCTCTTTATGCTCTCGTTCCATCACGTTTTCCTCGGTTTGCAGGCGTGCAAAGACATCATCCAAGCATCTAAGTTCTTTACTCACCTCCTCAGTCTCCCTCCCTGCCTCCGTTCATCTTTAGCTTAAACATTTACATGGATGTAAAATACCCGTTCGTTCCCTATTGCGCTTAAAAACACACACACACACACACACACACACACACACACAGACTTGCTTCACGTGCAGTCTGTCGGATTTTCTTGTTTTCCTAAGGGACAGAAGTCTGTGCTGTTCCGTGACCTTCAGTCACTCAACGTTCACTGTTATGCAGTACAATTTAAACATTTGCTGTCGTTGACAACCTCTGTTTACGAACTGTCCGTTTCTGCGTGAAAAATCCCCCCAGATTAGCTCATTTACGGGAATTTTTCCAACACGTTTGAAAATACATTTATTTTTCAGCTCATGTTAGTTTGATACTAGCGGCAGTCCTGCTCGGAGAAGTGTGCTTCCTCTGGTATGTTCCGGCACTTTTGCGAGGATAACGTGCTGGTGGCAAAATAGCGGGGAAGGATTTTGACAGTGTAAAACAACGGCATACACCCGTGGCAATGTGAAGAGCAGCGAAGTGGTGTGGACCGGCGCTTTTCACCAAGAATGACTGCAGTGGGGGGTATATTTGTAGAGACATTAGCCAGGTTTAGTCCGAGTGAATGACCAGCTAAATGGAGAAAGGCTTGTGGCGCAACCCCGGCTAATTCCCCTAAGCTGGGCATATCTTATGCTGCTGAAGCTTGTTTCTAGAGCTATGCAGGGGGGCTGTGTCAGATTAGTGTGTGTGGCTCCTCCCCTACTGTTTACAACAGCTTCCCTCCCACTGCCTCCAGTGACCTGTTTGCTTCTGTGGTTGCGCCAATCTCACCGAAAATGTGTGATGGCCCTTTGAAAAAACAATGTAAGTGAGCATTTGTCTAACTCTTAAACCCGGTGAATTGTATTCTTAGAGCGGGCGTGACATAGTTGCGCTGGTCAGGTTTATTTGTTGAGACATGAAGTAGTTCACACAGCGTGGTTGAAAGAAGCGTTGCCGTCGCCTTTCGTGTTTTAGACTCGACGCACAAGGTATTTGCCGCGTTTTGTTAATAACTTTCGAAAGTGCCTAGGACTCGCAGTGGACGTTTCTTTGGTTGTATTCTTCTCGGTCAGAGCACGTTTAGGCCCGGGAACCACCCGTGTGTCTACCTGTGCTGGGATTGGAAAGCGTGAGTATTGCGTTGATGCATAGACACGTTTCCCCGCGACCTTCGTGCCACTGGCCCCCCGTGGAGATATTCGCCATGTCGGCTTGCGTTAGGGAGGGCGCAGCAGGGAGCGGAGCGCCGACTGGGGCCGTGCGGCTGTCGGTACCTCTGTCAGCCGAAGATTTATGCCGCTGGGACAAAGCGACACAGATTCGATCCCTGAAGGCGTGGGTCTCTGTGGAAAACTTGTTACGGCAGACACGCTTATTGTCCTTTAAGACAGAACGATAATATTGTCATTGTCGTTATTTTGCATGTGAAGTCAGGGTGTTTTGTGGGGGGGGTGGGGTGTTTAAATTCCGGTCTGGTTCAAACAGGTTTGTTTTATTTTTGGGTCTAGTTAGAATGAATGAATGAATGAACGGGGAAGAAGATCTTGAGTCTCGAAGGAACCTGCCCTGTTACGGCGGTATAGCAACGGAGACAAAATCAGGGCAAAGACGGCGGTCTCAGTGGGGAGAGAATAAATTTAGACAAGAATACCACCAGAAATGGAATTGGGGAATACAAGTTCTAGAGACAGCTCTATAGCACTTCAGCAGCACAAGGTCATTACAAGGTTTAAAATCTACTAGTCCCACTGCATTATAATACACGGAAAGTTGAGAAAGTTGGTATAGTATTGGCGTATGGTTGCAAGTCGTATAGTATGCAAGCGAGACTTACTGTAGGCCACGTGAGCTTTAAGGTGCGTATTCAGTATTACACGAATTAAGGACAATATGGAATTCAAAACGTCTTAGTCGACTCTTAGGACGAGCGCTAGTTCTCACCGCTTTTGCGTGAATTCTTCTGTTTCCGTGCAGTCCGTGAGATTTGTTTACCGCGGTTTGCTCGGTGGGGTGGAGGGGAGTCGTGCATTTGTTCGCAAGCTGCTGAGACAAAGAGAGGGGAGGAAAGCGAGAGCAATTCGGGGGGGGAAGGGGAATAATCGGCTGTTATCCAAGTCCCGTAAAGCCCTTCTGGGAGTGGGTCTCCGCGCTGCGCAATTGAACTTGAGAGCTCGGGTCGGTTTCCGCTCGAAACGTTTTATCGGGACGACTCTTGCGACCCGCAGGAGGACGCGGGGTCCGCGTTGGGATTTGCGGCAAAGTGCCGGAGTCCGTTTACAGCCCGACTGTAAATGAAAGATGGAACTAGTCAGCAGGTGCTTTTTACCGTGTTTTCCCCACCGGTTTCACGTACCTCACGCACAGAAATCTGTTCTTGCAGCCTTCAACCCCGCAGTGTATTTCGAACAGGAGGGTTGCAGAAGAGGCGCCTCGTGCCGAGACCCTCTGCAAAGTGAAGCGATACCTGCAAACGTTTACTGGGGATATGAAATATTATTAATACAACGAAAGGGTTATGTCAGCGCGAGGCTTTGGTTTTGTTCCCTCGGCTTCATTAACCCCTAATTGATTTTGCTTAGCTTCAGAGGGGGGCCGGTCTCAGATGTCCTCTCCGCGACGGCGGCATGTTCCAGAACAAGCCCCTAATTGCTGTGGCTCTTTGTTTACGTGGCCAAAAAAACCAGCATAAAGTTTAAAAAAAAAAGAAAAAAAAAGCGGGGTATTAGTGCCGAGAACAAAACCTACACATTCCTTCCTGTTTATTTCTGTTCGGTTCTGCCGGAAGACTCATTAGTTTTCTATTCAGAGCTTTATTGTGTAAATTGACAAATGCAATGTTTATCTGCCCGAGGCAGCCAGGCCTCTCTCCAGCAGGTCAGCCCTGCAAAAGGCCAGTCCTGCGTTCTTCCTCCAAGCCAGAGCCAGGAAGGACTTCTGCTGTATGTCGAAGGCAGAAGAGTACCGCTGGCAGGATGAGGGGTGAAACCTTATAATTCTGTACCGTAACCTGGTCACTGGCTTTGTCCTACCGTTTACCGTAACGTTGTGCTGCTACTCGGTAGCACGGTGTCATTCCGTCAGATCTTACCAGGACGTGGCCCGCGGTATCGTGACCTTATGTATCTGGAAATCAGAACCGCCGTGCTTGCCGAGCATCAGCTCAGTCCGTATGTAACTGGCCTTCATGTTGACTCCTCGTGGTCTCGTGGTCAGTACCGCTGCCCAGCTCGCTTTGTTCATTTTATGTTCACTGAAAGTGCGTAACCATATAGAGCCTATTTGCATCGCACCCCAAATGTTACCACTTCAGCTTTAGAGTGACCCCCCCCAACCCAACAACCCCGGTTGTTTTGCAAATAATAAAAACAGCTTGAGATAAAATGTGGCTTAAAATATTTTAGGAATATTTTTTGAGCCAAAGCATTTTTCATGCAACTTTTTAATAAAAAACGCAATCGTGGGGGGGGGGGGGGGGGCTTAAA
>UFQX01000096.1:1230984-1268314 GCA_900497675.1 Arapaima gigas
GGGGGGGGGGGGGGGGGGGCTTCAAACACTGACAGCAAACATATACATCTGTATAATTTGTTACAGCTGACATTAATAAAACAACATTGATCTCCGTCTATGAAGCGACATCTCTGTCTGTGTGCTTGTTCTTTATGCACGGCTTTGCTTTCGTAGCTCCTGACTCGAAATTCAGCACACAGGTACCGTTCGCCCTGAATTAGGCTTTTGCGTAGTCGGTTTAGTGAAACAGGCAGTTTTTAGTTGGTTTGCCAAGATGAAGACGAAGGGCCACTTCTCTCGCACGGTACTACGTACGTTGGTGATATAAGGGGGGGGGTCGAGTATATTATTGTTAGCGTGTGTGGCAAAGTATGAGGCTTTTTTGTAATGTTTGCAAGAAGATATGGTCTGAAATTTTAGCATCCCGCCTTTGTGCCAAAGAGCACTAAACATGCTTTTCGTTAAAAGCTTTGGGTTTTTTTTTTCCTTTCAGATGTTGTCCTTATTGCAGATGGTTTTAAAGAGGATAAACTGTGAATAGATTACTGATGTGATGCTGTGAATCCTCAGGAGATCAATCAAGAAGATGTTTCCACAGTCTGGGAAATCGATCGTGTTCGACAGCTTTCCCGATCCCTCACACACCTGGGAGATTGTTGAGACCATTGGCAAAGGGACCTATGGGAAAGTGTACAAAGTCCTGCACAAGACAAATGGAAGCAAGGCGGCTGTCAAAATATTGGACCCCATCCGTGTGAGTAGAACACGTGCGCGCGCACTATTTTGCATTTATTTATCTGGCTGACATTTTCTACAATGTTAAGGACTTACAGGGATTGACTCATCTATACAGCCCAGTGTTGATTCCCTTATGGGTACTACAGCGGCCGGTGGGATTTAATCCTGGGTACTTGTAAGGTGCGGAAAGGTGGTGGCTCTAACCATTACGCCACCTTCCGGCCACAAATGCCAGATGTACGTTCTTCCAGAACATGCAGCCTGCGAGCGCTTGAATATCTACGCGAGCGGTGCCAGGGGCCGCCGACAGCATATAAAGCGCACGACTACTGTAGTTTTGTATATTTACTCATTTCACGACTAGTCACCTCTTTCTTTAAGCAGAAGAAATAAACAGTATTGCATAAATAAACGGGATTGTTTCAGTTTAGTTGCTTTGCAGGCGTTTTCAGTTTAATCTTACCTTTGCAGTTAGTGTTACCTCACTGCCTCACTTGCTCTTCACATCAGCTCAGGGGCTCACCATGGCAACCAGGGAACTCGCTCTTAGTGTTAGATGTGAAGGATTGTCTTAATTTGAAGTTCCTACATCAGAAGTGTATTGGGCTCGAACTCTGTTTGAAGCATGAGTATACACAGCAAACCTCTGCGTTTCTTTGACCACCGTGCTACCTGTGCCCTGCAACGTGACCGGAACCTGATGCTAATGTCTATTTTCAGGACATAGATGAGGAAATAGAGGCCGAGTACAACATCCTCAAGGCCCTCTCGGATCACCCAAACGTGGTCAAGTTCTACGGGATGTTCTACAAAAAGGACACGAAGAATGGTGACCAGCTGTGGCTGGTTCTTGAGGTACCTGTGGTGTTGGTTTCCTGTCTTTCACGCGCGTGTGTTTATATAAGCATATGTTTACAATGAAATTGTGGTCTCTGACAGTCAGTTCGCTCACCATCAAATGCTGCACTCGGCTTTGCAATTTGAATTTTGAAGTGGAACAAGGTTAGACAGCGGAGCTTTGTATGCTGCGTGCCGGCGGTCCCTAATCAGAAAGCTATTGAGCAAAAGCCCCCCTGGTGATGGCCTAGCGTGGCAGGTGCCTACAGAATGGGATCTCAGCTCTCAGCTGTCAGGGTGACCGAAATGTCCATTTCACAGCCTCAGGAGATTGGGCCGCATCCAGGTGGCGTGCTTCCAACCTCACGGGCGCCGTGGTATCACATTCAACGTGTCTTCTGCAATGATTTAATTCTTTTTGGACTTGACACGTCTTTGATCAGATCTCACGCGGCGGCTGGGGTACGGTCGGCTCGTCCTACCTGTATTCGGCTTCATACAACCTTAGCAGCTTTGACTTCTCAACTTGCGGTGCACTTCAGGGCAAACGCGGTACATTTCACGGAACACAAAGAGCTGCAGACGACAGACGCAGACGTGCGTGTGCTTTTTTTTTGCTGGCGCTCTTTCCTACATAACCTCCTGCTTATGAAAAGGAAAAACTAAATAACTGCTATCAAAACATGTTTATATATACGATGCCAGCGTTGGCACGTTTTGCCGTATTATAAGGTTCGATACTCGAGTGTTATCCTTGAATATAACTGACACGCAAACGCTGTTTCTGCATATTGCAAGTACAAGTAGCTTTTTTATTTCCTGATCTGCAAACTTGATTCCAGCAGAAGCTCCTCGGGTTCTGCGCGCCGTTGTTCTGCCCGAGTGTGTAGCTTGTCATTGTCCTGCGTTGCCGTCGTGAGTCCTGCTCCGAATAAGGGACAGCACAGGTACCGCAAAGTTTCTTAGAGTCAGCACAAGCCCGGGAAACATCTACCTCTGATTCTGCAGCTTCCGGGATCAGTCTTCAAAGTTCCGTGCTGTGCTGCGGCTTCTTTTACTGGGGAGAAATGAGGGTCATGTTTTGTGAACACGAAAGAGATCAACGCGAGCGGCCGTCCTTTCACTTCTATGTAGCCTTGGATATAGTTTTCCAGCGAGCAGCTCAGATGTCCACCTTTGCTAGTGTCCAACACCCTTCAGCATTCTGCCAAGTGGCTAGTGCACATTCTGCAGCTTGTCCCGGCACCTTTCCCACGCGAGGGTAATGCTGCTGTGAAAGAAAAACGCATTTCTCGGCGTTGCATTTATTCATAACGTCAACGCTGTTCTCCGCCGTGACTTGCAACGTTCAGTTTAGAGTATCTTGCTTAAGGGTTCTGCAGAAGAAGGTGGGATTCAAACCTGGGTCTCGCAGTGCGGAAGACCCAGACTGCAGAAGCGCTAACCAGTTGACTACTTGCTACCCCAGTGATCATTGTTCACAAGATTTCCTTTTTGGAATAAAAATGAGCTCCTGTTACATATATGCAGGGAGTCCCCCATTATGGGCTTTCGGAGCGTAAGAGTGTTGTATTCTATATTGTGCCTCACATGAAGGGAGACGGGGGGTCCAAATCGCGAGAGATAATCCTGAAGCTGAAATTAGCTCCAGCCATTCAAGCTTAGCACGGGTACAAGCTGGGGGTGGGTGCCATCACCATGGATACCACTCCTCCCTCTGAAGGGTCATTTTCTGTCATTTTGGGTTTAGTGGCAAGTTCCATGTAGGCTGAATGCATCCATTGTGGTTCCACTGATCTGGCTCATTTGTTTATAAGGTTAAACTACAGTTTTGACATCTGTGAGCAAATGTTGAGGGCAGCAGACGTGCACCAGAGGGCAAAAGCGCTATATGAGAACTGTCCAAGATTCCAGTGTAAAATATATCACCGGTCAGGTAAACGTACACAGGCTGTCCTCCCGTGAGGTTGTGCTTTCAGAAGTTTAGACTTTTTTTTTTGTATGGACCCGTGTCTTGGCGTCGACTGCTTCATCGGTACGCGCTTTGACTTTTTTGCGGCAGTTAGGGGAAGGGTTTTCGAATCCAATAGTGTTTCACAGCGCAGTGGTGCTCAATGTTTGGCTGTGCCCCGAGGGTACGCCACAGCTTCTCCGCGTCAACGCTGCTGTTAACAGAGGAGAAAGAGGAACGATTCTCTTGCGGTGGCGGGCGGGGGTTGAGCTGGAGGAGCTCTCCAGTGTGAAGATCAGTGCCATTTGCCGGCCCAAGTCGGCGTTCCTCTGGAAACCGAACAGTCCAATATATAAACAGACTCATTCCCTGAACAAATGATCCGACCCGAACGCAGGATCTGACTGAACGTCAGGCTGCATTCTCATGCAAAACGGAACTCGACTCTGTGGCGACTGTGCGCCTTTCCTTTGTCTGTCGTGCCTTTTGAGACAAGAAAACCAGCTGGAGGGGAGACCTCAGTATAATATCTAATCCTCTATCTGCCAATAAGATGTATCAGTGTGTGGTAGGTGGGTTGGAAATAGAACCGGTGTTGTATTCTTCAGCAGCACTAGACGTGGCTTCGGTGTTCTGACTCGACGCTGAAGCCTCGCTACGAACCTTGAGTTCTGTCTGTGTGAACGAATCAATATGTTTGTTAAAAAGACTTGCACGTTGGCCACCATTATGGGTTCTAAGCTCATATTTTGAAGTTCCTTTCAGTTGTTCGACGCCCTCGGTTTGGTTTGGATGCAGGTGCTCGTACTTGCAGCTCGTACTCTCACCATGAGACGGTGAGATTTGTCCCTGGTCGTGTTGTCCTGTGTCCCACGTCATCTCACTTGAAGGCCTCTTTGTGGAAACTCCGCTGGTGAAGGTAAACGGAGCAACTGCGGGAAGAGCGGTCATCTTGATGTGAGAGCTGGCAGATGTTAGGACCTCTCAGGTGGCTTTGGTAGTCCGGCGCTCGACACGATTTCCCATTCAGATCTACCAAGGAAGTGGGTAAAATTCAAGAAGTATTAGTTGAACCTCCAACCTGGGTGATGGTGACCATTCCCCCAACACGGAGGTGTGTAACAGGATCAGAAAAATGGATTTAAGACAAATTTGCTTCTGCGATGACTTGTGATTAAATCCATGGATGCATTATTCATTTAGCAACAATAAGACTTAGTTTAATGGAGGCAGGCCTTTATCGATCTGTAGTCACAGTCGAGATGATGATGATGATGATGATTTTTCCCGGCTTGAGAAGAATGCAGTGATGTAGGGCGACGATAAAGCTTGTTTTAATGACTGCATTTGTCAATTCAAAACTATTTTCTAAACCCGGATAAAAAGTCGGCCAGTGCCGGTCCTCATTGGCTTGTCTGAGGTGACAGTAGAGAATAATTCCCAAGCGAAACGCGCTGAAGTCCTGGGCGTAGACTTAGAACGTTATTGTTCATCAGTCCGTATCATTGGAATCGACTCTTGATCAATACGCTTCCCAAATCGCTTAATGCAAAGTCTTCTTCAGAGGTGGCAAAAGCATTGGTTTTTCGTATCGACCCCCTGCTGATAGATGTTGCATTTAGTTAAGCTTGACCGTTTGAAGCAGCCAGGATGGCCTCCCGGCTTTTTAGATCTGATAACTCTTTCTTTTTAACTTTCAGATGTCTAGCGTGGCACCGTCAATGTACAACGATACTGTAAAAATGTATTTAAGGACTTTTATTGACCACGTGTATACAGAAACTCGACAAAACCTGATTGTTTTTGTCCAAACTGAACCGATGCCATGCAAGGCCTTAAGCAAACAGCGAGGGCTGACATGATGCACATTTGTTCCGTGTACCTCAACTCTCTTGGTGTTTTTCTCCAGACGTTCTATCTCCTTTCTCCAGCCACCTGTCCTGTTCAGAAATGTAGTGGTTCGGAGCCATTCCTGGAATTACTGGACGCTAGGCTACGACCCTATATCACTGCGGTTTTAGTTACTGTACGTACGGGCTCTGTTTTAATGCACCTGTGATTTAAAGAGGAGTATCGGTCAACCATAAACAAAGTTTAGCACAAGAAGTAAAAAATATCTTCCCCTATGTTGTGTCCAGTACAGATTCTGTTCATATATCCGTCATCATTTTAGATTTTGACTCAAAGGGCCAAATAATTGCTTTGCACGTAATGAACACATTTTAAAGGTCAATTTTGTGGCGCAAAGTTGGTCACCTGGTTGGAAAATCGGCCGCTGTAGTGTCGCATTTGTGCGAGTA
This sequence comes from Arapaima gigas, assembly GCA_900497675.1. Classification (NCBI taxonomy): domain Eukaryota; kingdom Metazoa; phylum Chordata; class Actinopteri; order Osteoglossiformes; family Osteoglossidae; genus Arapaima; species Arapaima gigas. Next base: position 1,236,793 of record UFQX01000096.1, read on the forward strand.
GAAAGGTGTGTTAATATAGGCCTGTTTTGATGTGTTAATTCTTTTGATCTGATCTTTATTCATTTCTGGCACCTGCCTTTGAAAGGCAGCGGTTGATCCATGTCGACTCGGATTATGTTCCGAGGAACCGTGCTGAGACTCCGAGTCGTCCTGTGCCTGTGCTTTTATTTAAGGCCCACTAGTACGTAAAAAAAAAAAAAAGAATAGTAATCTAGATAAACTGTCAGCATCGATGATGCTCGGTCAGACATTTATAGATGATTTCGAATATTTTTGCAGAAATAAGTGGGGGAAAAACCCCGTAATGCATGCTGCGATTCTCATATTAAGACGTTAGACCTTGTTAACCCAGACTGGGGGGCTAGCAATCCACTTGAGTCATTTTTCAGAAAGGAACGTGGACGACTTGTTGACATGAATAGCATACCCAGAGCAAAATGAAGGTAATGGAAAGCGATGAGCATAAGGTCCAAAAATAGCTCTTTCTGTCACACACACTCTGTTACCAGCAGTACTGTGTCCTTTTGCATGCAGTGACTCCATAAGGGACTGAGAAATCACGACCAGGCGCTAAACCATCTGACCCGAGTTCTGTATCTCGAAGCGTTCACAATATAGCTCACTTTGTCTCGAGCCGTTTAGGAGATCGTACCTTTTGCGTCCGTTTGCTGTGTTAATGATCATCTCGGAAGATGACAGAGACGGAGAGAGACGTGCCCACGGGATTCACTGAGCCATGGCGGGCCACACCAGTTAAGCTGAGCACATTAGAATGCGTCGCATCCTCCTCACAACGACGGGCGACGATGGGGAGTGATGTCGGCCCCGACGTCACGCAGGCCCCACTGTGCGCTCCAGCCCCCCATCCTCCCAGCCATCTAATGCGTCTCCCCGCTTGACTGGAGTTGGTCGCAGATTGACTGGAAATTGGTTGGTTTTTAAAACACAGATTAACTGGTGCCCAGAGTTACGATATTGGGGGGGGGGGACCATGCTGACAGACCCTGAAAGGCTGGAAGCGTCTGCTGTTAGAGTTGATGTAGTTCTTTGTGATCTTAACAGATGGGCAATAATAGTTAAGTTTGAAAATGAAGCAGCTTAACACTTATTGGGGAAAAAAATGTCCAGTTTGCAAAGTATTGACGGACGACGTCTGAAACATCCTTATTTTTATTTCTTACGTTGTGTATCAAATAACGTGTTCATATTTGCACCTATTGCAGGTGTTTTGCAATCCTTTAAAAAAAAAACTAATTAAATAGCGTAAATGAAGCAGCACATGTATAGAAACAGAAGGAAAAAAAGACAGCCGCGGGCAGCGCTGCAGGAGTCGGTGCAATGAGGTTTCAATTGAGTTTAGCAGCTCAGGGAGTTGTTGAGAGGTTCCCTTGAGGGAGAATGGAAAACTATAACTTTTTTAAATAAAGAGAACAAACGCTCTATATTCCATAAAGAAAACACGGGAAATGTTTTGTAAATGTCAATAAATGTAGGGCTGGGAGTTTCTAGGATTATCCGCACGTCAGTCACGAACAACGTGTGAGAGCTGTAACTGGTCCCCCGGCACCAAAACTGCGGTGTACGCTGTGTGTACAATGCGTGAGGAAAAGAAACTTAGTTCGCAGCCTGGTGCAATATTACGTGGAATACACACGCTTCTGAGGTTGTGAGCATTGAACGCGTTGTGTGAAATGGCCTGTTTATGCCTGTATCACTCAGCAGGGGCGCTGGACGTCCGTGTGTGACTGCTCAAACCTCATAACCGACAAAGATACCAAAAAAAGGAACTTTGTCGTTGAACGTCTCTTGAAATTTAAAAAACGTACGTGGAATTGCTGACACGAACTCAACATGGTGGAGGGGTGTTCACACACACACCTCTTGTATACCCCCACTGGTGAAAAGTGAAACAGTGTTGGTTAGATCAGTGCGACGTTAAGCATCTTAAGAACATTTGGCTGGTTCCGTACTTTTGAGTCGAGCCGTGACCTGTTTAGAGTAAGGCAACGTCCCTTATAATGGTAACCCTCAGGACACGAGTAAGGACGGAACATTCTTGAAGCTCTCTGTTTACGCAGTCGCCCAGAGTTGACATCGGCTCAACAGCACTTGACAGCGACGACTCACGACAAAAATAGCCGCATTTAAGGGACGTTTTGTTCAGTCGAAAACTTGCCAAGTTTTCTCGGTTGCTTCCGTGTAATACATTATGTAAGGGCCTTGTCTACTTCGCTTAGGGTTCTGTTTTGATTCCTGAAGACGGTTTGACTTGACAGTCGGGGCCGGTCTCCAGTGTGAACTGCGTTTTCCGGTGGAACAAGCTACGTTACAGCTTCAAGCCCTCTCTCCGCCTCCGGCCGAGCTACCACCGGGCGTAGTCCTCTGTGTGTTGATGTTGGACAAATTCTCCCCGTGTTTGCGCAGCGAAGACATGGCATTGCGAGCATCTCACTTGAGCTGTGGGTTCCACCACCCGTAGAAGTCAGCTTTGTGGCGCTGAACAACTCCTCAGGTGTGATGTCTGGGGCTGCAGTCGGCGGCGATCAGGCAAACACACCAGGTGTCCTAAACCACGTAGCAAGTTCTCTCTGGGTTGCTTTTGGATTTACTTGAAAACTACTTTCTTTTCCTTGAGTCACGTGAACGCAAGCTCCTGCTTTGTTACGCTTATCTATCTTGACCGAAGCTGGACGGCTCCTGTCCTCTGGAGTCAGCATTCAGTTTGTATCTGACTTGCAGATAAAACATCACGGTGAACTGCTACCCAAATAACTACTTCCGCATAAAACTAAAAGTCTCACGAAGGCCGTCGTGCAGCGAATCCATCGAGGCCTGTAGGTGTGCTGGTAGCCAAGTCAGCGGTACCTTCATTTTCCTTTACAAAGGAGTGCACTGCAGTCAGTAGGTTGAGTCCCATCCAAATAGAGGTATTACTGAAGAAAAAGGAGATTATGAACTTACAGGGATTGCGGCAAGTTACCAGCATTTGTGGTGCATGAGTCTATGGTTACTAAACAATAAAGAATACCGACCGTAGATAATAATAACCGTATAATGACGTAACGTAGATGTCTTTTGTGAAGATTATGGCTAGCTGGCAGAAAATGTGGGTTTGGGGTTCTGACGGGGCTGAATGATCTCCTTTCCTCCCTCAAGCCTCAGTGACAGCTGTGTGCAGTTGAGTAGTTGTGTAGGTTTCCATATATAACCCTTCTTTGTACCGCACACTGTATCGAAACACTATATACGGCGAGCAAAGGCCGAACAGTTGGAATCAAAGCTCGCAGACACTCATAACCCCACAAAGCACAGCGGTACAGTCAATGTCTGAAAATCTCTATTCGCGTTGCATGTGCAGCAGACGTAGTCTACGATACGGTGAGTCGACTCTATGTATTTAACAAGCACGATTCTACTTTTTCATAAAAGCAATAAGAAACAGTGGTGACTCGTGTGAAGCGGGAGACTCGGAGTATTGACATGAAAATGAACTATCTGCCTTCATTGTTAGGTCTACGTGCGCGCAAGTCCATGTGTAGCTTTATCACGTCTCATTCTTCTCATTGAAGCCGGTCCCCCGGAAAGGCATTTTATTTCTCATTTCTGTTGGTTAGACAGCACAAAATAATGGGTTATTGTTGTTGCCGTGGCAACACACCAGGCCATTTTGTTCCGTTTTCTGAAAAGTCCCGTGCCGGGCTACAAAGGCGTAGCTGATTTTCCACAAACGCCCGGCATTGCTCGTATCGCGTCGTTTTTCGTGCTGCATCAGCTATGCGACGACGACCAAGTGTTTTTCTATTTTAAGGCAGTAAATTTTAAAAAAAAATTTTTTTTTTTTTTAAACCTGTGCATTAGACGATGTCAAGTGGATCCGTTTTCCCGGCGGATTCCTCGACAAAATGTCCTAATGAGAATTTGTAGATTTCCTACAATATTTGTAGAAAGAAATGTTGTTAGTTGCATTTTGTTTACTTTCGGTCCATCCAAGCGCGTGTTTTCCATCGTCTTTCTGTGTCTCACCATGTTTTTGTAACCTAGTTTTTCTGTGGGCGCAAAACAAAGAAGTTGACAAAGGGTGAAAATACTTTTTTCCTGCATTTCAGTTAACATTTTGTCTGCTGCGGTGTGATGCTCGGTTCACTCCCTCGCTGGTTTCTGATATCCGTGCGATTTGTTTGCCCCCCCCCCCCCCCCACACACACACACACACATTATTTTGGTGCTACTAGGGTCCTCTCTGTGTGCTTTGTGTTGCTTTCCGTGTCTCTTGTGGATATAATTCCCACCCCTGTGACTGGTATAGCTGTCCCGGTCTGTCACTTACACAGTCTGGCCGGCGCTGCTGTCTGACACGCTGGTATCTACTCATTGCTTGCATTTATTTGTCTCGCACCCTTTCGTTGTCTGCACGCACCTTGTGACCTTCTGTACCGCCAGCTTGCGTTCCTGTGACATAGTTGTTTTGCCCCCCTGGTTTCCCCAAGGTCCGCACTTTACATACCGCAGCGAATTCACAGTTGACCATTTGTTGTGCTAGCACCATTATTACCATTTTCATCACTGTCATTTGGCAAATGCGGACCCCCTCTATATAGTCCCACGATGCTCTCATTTTTTGGGCTGTTATTTCAGCGTCGAGAACCCAAGCCGCCTTCTGCTACTTTTCATAACTGTCATCCTTCCCAGCAGCCTATTCTGAAGAGCAGCTCAGTTCTCTCCGTTCCCCTAGTCTTCAACAAACTGTGGTTGCGCCTGTTTCATAACACCCTCATATATCAAAATATTTCCTCTGAAAGCATCTTTAAAATGCCAAGAAAGGATGGGGCTGTCGCAGCCGCCTGGACTCCCACAGGCTTACTTTCTGTCCTTTTGTCGCGACTGGGAGTTTTGTTTTCCTCTCCTCGGCTGCCGGCATGGCTTGCACATCCAACTCGGCAGTTTTCTCATCACTATGCATTCACTCGGCGCTCTGTGTCGCCCTGGTGAAAGTGCTCTGTATCAAGTTAAACTGAAGTTTAACTGAGTTTTTAATAAAGACATTTCAGGAGGGGGGCATTAGATCAAACTCCAGGGGCGCCAGGTTCTCAGCCATACATGTATACATAGAAACACCCGCTAACTTCTTCCCCCGTGGGTGCTGTTATCCGTAAACCCACAGCCTCTCCATCTCTTTTGTTCAGAGGGTCCCGAGGAGTACAGTTCAGACAGAAACGCCAAACATCCGTCCAGTTGCACTAAAAGTCTAACACTTCCAACTGTTGAAGTGTATTGGAGTCTTACTTAAATTCTTACTTAAAAGATTCACTTTCCTCACTGTGTCGTACGTGCAGAATAATACACACCAATCGCTTTATTTTAGCAAAACTAGATATTGTTATTGTAAACAAAGCACGTGAAAAACGCTACATTTGGATTTTAATACCCCGTGCAAAAAAAACAGCAACAGGGTTGTCCCAGTCTGAGGCGTGAACACCTTTAATAATCGAGCCGTTCGGTCATCGCAAAGTGGAGAAAGTCCCGGTTATGAAAATCTGGCTTTTCTTTCTTTCTTTCTTTCTTTCTGTTTTTTTTGAAGGCACATCTTTCGCTCCTCCCTGCGACTGTTTGTGAAAGATAAGGCCTTCAGAGATTGAAGAACGGGGCCGCGGACTGTATTTGGGCCGAGATTTTGTCTCCCGTCGCACGCTTCCGGAATTCCTTATCTGGAAGTTTAACGTGTCAGAAGCGGAGTAGATAAAGATGCTCGACAGTTCTGCGCTGGCGACTTTTGGCACCGTCCTGTTATTACGGCGCACACTGGTGGAATTTCTCTCTCTCTTCAATTCCAGCTGTGCAATGGGGGTTCTGTGACCGATCTGGCAAAAGGCTTGTTGAAGAGAGGTGACAGAATGGACGAAGCAATAATTGCATACATTCTACACGAAGCACTCATGGTAAGGCTGTTCAGAACTTCATGTATTACATTTACGTATGGGAGGGAACGAGAACTTGAATATGTAAAGTGCCCGCCAAAGAGGCACGGATTGCAGCACGTTGGTTTGTAAACTCACCATTTGTGCTTATTTAGGCCCAGGAAGCGAATGCTATGCGTTATATTTGTACTCTCGGCTCGAAATGGACGCGAATTATGCAAATACGGCCGAAGTTCAGTTCTAGGCGAGGGCTTAAAACTGTCCTCAGGATCTCACTAAAGCTTTTGAAATCATTCGTGCCCCTTGGCACGAAATGTGAACCCTGATGTCACAAACTGTAAACTTAACAGCATTTCCTGGTGGGGGGGCAGGATGACCTGTCCTCTGATGCATCTCTGAGCAGCAGACCTGCTGGAAACGTTCTGCTCTCCCTGCTCTTCCAGGGCCTTCAGCACCTCCATGTCAACAAGACAATCCACCGCGATGTCAAGGGCAGCAACATCCTGTTGACCACTGAGGGAGGAATTAAGCTGGTGGACTTCGGTACGTACCGGTCAGTCAGGGTTCGGAGGGCCGCCAGCGTCATCGTGGTATTAGGGGCAGCAGGCGACCGCGGCTGTGAAGGATAATAGGTGAACAATAGAAAGGTCAACAGTACGATATTTGCGGAAGGTAGCGAAATAATATGTGCTATTTCAAAGGGTGAGAAAGAACAGAGGTTATAAACGCATTGGCCTTTTAAAAGCAGCTTAGAGAGAGACAAGGATTAAATTTAAACATAAGCTAATTGAATAAGTGTATAAGTAACAAGCACATGCAGATGTGGGAGCTGTCAGTCAGTCACTTTAAGCTTCTAATGCGAGCTAATGGTTGCGAAGACAATTTCGGGAAAACTGACTTGAGAGTGCATAAAACCATCCATGCTCCTTCGTGAGTGCGTGGTTGGAAAGACGGGGCTCAGATTCTCTAACATAAACCGAGTTTGCACTATACAAGAGCTGAAAATGATTCCGGCTTAATGCCACGAGCGAGTCACCGACTTTCCGCGGGGTGCGAGAACGTATTACCGAAGGCCGCACACGTTCTCCGACTTTTCACAGAACGCAGCTGTACGTTCCGCAAAAGAAATTTCCGTCCGTTTCTCACGGTGAGCTCCGCACCGATCGACGTGTTACCGTGTTTATAAGATGCACGATGTTTGAAACTCTCAGTTTCTGCCTTAAAATGCTTTAGATGAGGCTCTTTTTCTAATTTATTTGCGGAAATGTGACGTGAAAATGAAAGGTCCGGCAAAGCAATAAACTACTTCATATGACCCCAGGGTTTATTGCGATAACAGAAGATCCGGGGGATCGAATGGCACTGCCGTTCAACGTATGGACTAGGGGGATAAAGGGGACAGGAAAGATAGAGAGACGTAAAGCAGGAAGTCTTCTGTTGGAGGCGGTCAGCTGAGCCGTTGTTTGTGCCCCAGGACGACACGTAGAAGGTCAATTTGTTAAAGAAACGCTGGTGTGAGTTTTGCGTCTGCGTTGGGGGCCTTTGAATGTCGTTCCCATTTGCATGCTTTGCACAAGAAGGCTTTGCGTCCTCCCAGCTCAGAATGGGCTGCAGCCCCGCCGCGCGATTTGGTTTGTAAAAATTCTACGCAGCGATCGCATATCCGCATTATGACATCACAACAAGGCGGTTTGCAGCCGACCGCCGCCGGGCGGGAAAAGACGCGAACGCAGCCGCGGTGCGCTGTGTTGTTTATCGCCGAAGAGCCACCGTTTTTCCACGTATTCACGTAGCCGCCGGACTGCGCCGCTATGTAGGTGGAAATTTGGGGTTATGTGAGCGTCGCGCTATCGGCACGTGGGACATCGAGGCCTGTTTCGCACTTTGTGTCACTGTTATTTGCCCAACACATTACCAGGCATCAAACAAAAGCCCAAACCAGTGCAAAGCCGAGCTCCTATATGGTTCATTTTCGTGATTCTTACACGGCCGGAGAAACGGTAGCGTAGAAAACACCAGCGTTCCCTCGGATGACACTAAAAACCGACATCTGATATTAGAAATCATTTGAAGCAATAACATCAAATAGGACAGATTTTACTGCGGTGGGAATTTTAGCCGTTTGGTAGTAAATACACCGTGTCCTAAACACGGAACAAAGACTTCAACATGATGTTTGCTGCTTTCTGCATTTATTTATTACGTATTTCCATAAGAGATTTGTCGATATAACAACGGCGGCGCCGTTGTTTTGTCAAAGTTACGACACGTTAAATCGGCCTCGCGGGACCTTCCGAGGAGGAGACCCGCACGGACCGGGGGGACACGTGTTCGCGTCCTGGCACATGCCGTGCGTCACGCTGCGATAATCCGGAGCGTGAAGCCGGCCATTTTGTCTGGAGCCCACGGATGACTGAGCAGCGGAATTGATAAAAGCCCCTGCAGTGAATCATGACAGGAGGAAAAAGCCATTATTGGGGAAAGAGGACCGGGCTTTGGGGGGGTGGAGAAGGACGAAAACCTCCTCACGTCTTCATGAATATTTTAATTGACAGTGTTATCGCCCTGATATTTATTAAGTATGTCCCCGAGGCCTCCCTCTTAGCTGAAGTAGCGGAAAGGAGTATTCTCCTGGTGTGTGTGTGTGTGTGTGTGTGTGTGTGAGAACCTCATTGGAAAACCACACACTATAATATCTATAGGCGGCAGCTGCTCCTACCGACTGCACCTTAACCACACCGTCTAAAGATATAACATAAGATTCATGTTTTCAATCTGCCTGTATCCGATGCAAATCCTGACTCTTGTGCTCAAAAGATGTTTTTTTTTTTTTTTTCTGTAAAAACGTCTAATGAAAATGACAGGTTCTATATGAGAATTCGCTTACCGCATACTTTCCGGCGTAATACAGTTCCCCACCGGAACAATAAAAAGAAATCAGTGTCGTTTCCCAGAAACTGTGTTGCGCTGCAGAAAATATAGTTTAGTTTTTTTTTTTTGCATGTTAACTTTATTCGCATTTATGCGTAAGAACTCACGTTTCCAAATTTTCCATTGAAATTCATCTTTAAATGGCAAAGGACCTGATTTGACTAGAGTGGGTTAAGCATCTATTACACTGGGGGGAAAAAAAAATTCTCGATTTGACTAGAGAAGATAAACATTCACTGAATATTGTCGGGGCGCCGTGTAACTAGAAAGCGTCTTTTATTGACCAAATTAAACCGTTTTAATACATTACGGCCTGGTTGGTGGGTAAGCTATAGTCAGGTTTCGCGCTACAGATTTGTGCTGCTGGGCTCAGTGGGACCATGTGCCATTTTTGATTTCCGTTTAAGCTCCGCTTTCACAGCTCATTGCAGTTTACCACGGAAATTAGCATACATTGAAAGTGGAGCAGATGACATTTGTGTGCCTTTCTATAGCTTAGAACAAAAGCTCAGCTGCCTTGAGACCAGGGGACAATGAAAGCGTGTGTTTTCCGGAACGTTTCAAGATGAGACACTAACTAGTCTGTTCAAAGCACACCGTTGTCATACGGTACACATTTGCCAGGATTTAATCTCAAGATTTTTGTTTGTCGTAGTAAAAATGTATGATTTTACTCTGCAATAGGAACACTGAACCCACTCTGCCAGGTTTGTTTAAGACCCGCTTAAGCGTTGTTAGGTAAACCGGTGTGTGTGTGTGTGTGTGTGTGTGTGTTTTGGTCCTTGCTGTAGGCAGTGCTGTGTTGTGTTTCCCGAGGAGGTACCGTCTGACTGGAACCGACTAGAACGTTTAACAAAGAACACAAAGCAACTGCAGCGATGAGTTTGCGTCTAATGTGATATTTCGCCGTAAAACGAACACATCGCCTGGCACTGTAGACGGGAAACCTGGATTCCGTAGATATGAACTCCATTTGAAAAATTACTGGAATGAGCTCGGTTAGGTGTAGCTTTAGGATATACGATGGCAAAAAAAAAAAACAACGTGCGCTAATAAAAATGTTGAATTCAGCTTTGGCTTAGTTCCACAGAAAAGAATGTCAGAATGTCTGGATTTTTAATACTTTTATCAAACTATTACGATACGCGCCGGTATGTTGTGAGAGCTCGACACACTTTCCTATACTGATCCGTGTGAAAATAGCTTAATAAATATTGGGCTCCCAGCCCATCGGAAAACACCTATGTAACTATGTCGGCCTATGACTCGAGCACGATAAACACCAAACAGGTCCGCTTTAGTCGTTCTGTAGAGCGCTGGGGTTTTTAAAATATAGCGCTTAGGAGATAGACGCTTGCGACAGTCTCATTCTGGAACCACAGTGTCCTTTTACAGGTGTATCGGCGCAGCTGACCAACACGCGTCTGCGCAGGAACACCTCGGTGGGAACACCCTTCTGGATGGCCCCGGAGGTAATCCTTCAGCCCTTTTCGGAGTCCTACCCACAACCCTTGGTGCTCTGCCGGGCCCTCCTGCATCCAACTGTACACGCTAAGGTTCAGGCTTTCTTCTGCGACTGAGCTGTTTTCCCGAACTTTGGTCTGAAGAGCTTCGAGCAGCTGACGTCAAAGTTCCCGATTTTATCGTTTTATTTATTTTTAAATCTGCCCGCCTGCAGATTTACTGTGCAGAAAGGCCACTAGCCGCCCAAGCTGTCATTGTCACCGGGGAAATAGAGTAAATGAATGATAAGTAACGCTTCACTCATTGTTGTCACTTAGTCTGTCAAGCTAAGGGACGTCGCGGTGTCCCCCGTGACCTGTTTTTATTAAGCGGTGCTCTTACGTTTCCCTAAACTGTAATGGACAGTGTGCCGCACCTGATCCCACTGAAAAGAAACGCCAGCACGAGCTCCGTGTGTCTTCCTGAAGTCGCTCTCTCTTTTTTTTTTTTTTTAAATTGGTGTTTCTTACATCCTATACGCCTCTTCCCAATGCAAACATCTTTTTTTTTGCCTCCCTCACATTGCTTTCTGAACGTTTTGTGTGGGACCACATACCTTTGGCGGTGTATTTCGCATTTATTTTAGTACACGATGAGTTTGTTAACTTCTTTCTTGCACTGATCTGGATACAGACCATCAGCCTTACTTTTCCAGCTTGAAGGCTTACACGTATCATAGTCTTTGCATAGCAAAAGAGAAGCACTGATGTTACACAATCCAGAATCAATTTGAAAGAAAAATGCCGTCGACAATAGCCGGTGTCCTTGAAGATCGATTTTGCATATGGGGCGAAGATCGAGACATTTCCTTAAACGTGGGGACAACCAAAGGTCGTGACAGACCTCCTTCCTTGGTCGCCGAACAGAAGAAGCAGAGCGAGTAAAGTGAAGCGAGAACACAGGCGTCACCGTGTCTGTCGAGTCAGGTCGCGTGCTTGTCGAAAGCTGGTTTTCTATGAGTCACGGAAGAGATTTGCTCTAGATAACTTTGGAGTTTTAAGTTTTGACGTCGTTCAAAATTTTTCAGTTTTGGGCTTTTCTGGGTTGGGTTTTTCCCTGGGGTTGTCACACTTTCATGGAATTTCTTGGTTAGCTGTTCTTGATGCTCTTTTTTGTTTAGCGAAACCAACTTTTCTAGCTTTGTTCCCCGCCAGAGCCATTTGTCTGCTCTTGGCCAGCTCAGTCCTCCGCCGCTCTCAACTGTCCTATACTTGGAGACCAGACACGTCTTCACGAAGCTTACAGGACGTATAAATTTTGCCTTTTTATCTTGGGGAGGACCGGTCAATGCCCTTGTGACATCGTACCGCAGGTGATCGCTTGCGAGCAGCAGCTGGATTCGACCTACGACGCCCGCTGCGATGTGTGGTCGCTCGGCATCACCGCCATCGAGCTCAGCGATGGAGACCCGCCGCTTGCTGACCTTCACCCAATGAGGGCTCTCTTCAAAATTCCAAGGTAACGCAACACACCCTTCTGGTGGAGATGGCGTATGTAGCTTTGGAAACTGGTGAGCAAGGAGTTGTTTACACTAAGAAATACTAGGGCTGCACTGCTTACGCTTAAGTGAGAACACTGGCATTAAGCGTTTGGGTTTTGCAACTGCAGGTGATCTTAAAATGCGATTGTCAAACAGTATACCGAAATCTTAAGACTGCCGACGTGTTTAGAAGTTGTGAATTTTATATCAGAATGTGGATTCAGCCGGGAGGCATTACTGGACGTTCGGTACTTGACTGTTGCCTTGCACTTTTTTGCTTGTCCTTTGGACTTGTGCTCAAAGTGTCACCCTGTTGAGAGGAGGGCTATATAAAAATAAATTGAACTGAATTTACAAGCATTCTTGCCGGGAAGTTTCCTGCATGTTAACCTACAGTTTTTTTTTAAACCTCCGATGACCCTTGCAGCTGCAAGGCAGTGTACCATGTCAAGATGTGCACTAAAGAATTTATAACAGATCTGTAGTTCTTCAGCGCCCCATTACTGCGGTTTATACTGTACGATCCAGGCCAACAGGAGCAGTTTCCTTTCCAGGCTCCTGTTGGTAAGTTTTTCACGGCTGCCGCAAGGCTGTGTTTAGCTCGGTGTCGATCATCGGGTGCATCTCTCCCCGTATCCGGCTCATTTTGCGGGGACAAAGAGCAGCCCAGCGCGTCTGCATCTCCTACAGAAGGGAGACTGAATGATCAGCCTCTCGTGGAGTCGCTTTCCGATTCCGCTCTGACGTTCTGGAGATGATTCCCGTTTCGAGAGGCCAGTTGCGTTGCGGTCGTCCAGCTCCGCTCTCCCCTGCTCTCACATCCCCACCGCACACATGCACACGCGGTGTTTGGCCCACAGGCTGCTGTTAGGCTCGCAGCTGGTCGTGCAAAATATGAAACGCGGCTGCACCACCTATCTAACAGGGGCGACCGTATTACAGTTTGAAATCTCCAAAAGGCCACTCGGGAATGCGATAAAATTAACATTCAGATTAAACATCAGCTTTTCTAGCAAAAGAAAGCCAGACACATGGGTCCACCAGTTATTGGTTGAGCATTTTTCTGACCACTCCAGTCAGCTTCTAAACTTTAAAGTTCCCTTTCGACGCCACAGCAGGACCACGCTGCTGTATTTCGACGTCGCTTGGCCCAGTGTACAGAAAGCTCGAGAGCTTGCTGGAATTTCGGGAAAATGAGAAATCTGAAGGGCCATTTGTTGAGAAGCCTCAGTCTGAGGAGAAATCGTATTAGGTCCGTATTCGTTTCAGATATTGGTTTCCTTTAGACGTTTGCATTCAGTGGAGGATTATTCAATGAACTGCGCTTCACACCAGCCTTCTACCATCTTCTCTACTGTAGTAGGGCTTTATATGCACTCACCTCCCACACACACACACACACACACACACACACACACACACACACACACACACAGGAGTCAGATGCCATAAATCCTTTACTACTGAGGCAGGTGTATAGTTGATGTTTAGGAGGAGGCGATTTTACAACCAGTTCTCAGAGATAAGAACGTATTTTAACAGTCCAAGCACTTGTGCTGCGAAATCCATTTTGAGGGCTGGCGCAGGCCCCCCGCACAGGTGTAACCACGATAACCAGGAGACGGACAGCATACATTACAGTAATGAATCGCTTTCGACGGTGTCACACATTCGGTCTGTCGAATCATGTATGAAGGTGAGCCACACGCTGTGTGTGTGTGTGTGTTTTTTTTAAGCCATTTCAGCAGCAAATTATATCAAAGTGACATCAGTCTTATTCACGGCTGCTGTCCTGTTACACGTCACAGCTGCTGTAAGAGCATTAATCTTCTCTTTGTGTCGAGACGCAGAACACTTAGAACGTGTAATGTATGGCCACTACGCAATGCAAAGGTTTTCCGTTTTGCTATATTTCTCAAGATGGAGTATTGATACAAAGAATTGTCACAAATAATACGCAAGATGATGCGAGAACACCTGCCGGTGAGAACACTTTAAATAAGTAGTCTGAATAAACCTGTCTTTTCATGTCTGTACCTCTGACTTCGTGTGGCGCAGGCAAGAGGAGAACTGTAGCAATATGAGTTTTTATTGACGCGTTTTATTTTCGCCGGTGCGTTATGTTGGCTTTTTATCACTAAGGTACTTCCTTTTCTCACCGCAGGAATCCGCCCCCAACTCTCCACCAGCCGGAGCTGCGGTCACACCAATTCAACGACTTCATCCGCAAGTGAGGACCAGGAGAGCCTTTGTCACCTGTGCTGCGAATGAAAGTGCAAAGTAAAAGTGCAAGAACCTCTTTGCACGAATTTGCTGGTCACATGCACCTAATGGTGCGCCTTGTTGGGACTGTATGTCCAGATATGAGCTTCTATATACATCACTTGGTGTCCACCAGCAAACATCTCTATAGTCACTTTATTTTTTTAGAAGTGCAACAGCACCAGCCACTGCTTTCACCGTAAAACCGTGAAATGTGGTTGCAGTATTATTATTTATACGCACTTCAACAGGAACCGTGGTGTATTTACGGCTCGCGTGCCGGTTGTATCAAAGTCCTGTGGTAAGAAGTCCAAAGAATCTGCAAGCTTTCGTTTCATTTTACCGAAACCGATTCCTTACAAGTCATTGTTTGGATGGAAAATCACTGCTTTCAGAACTGAACCATTTACTCATTGGGCATTCAAAACTTGAAGATGCTTTCTATCTAAAAACGTTTTGATGGATTTAACTGATGGAGGACAACAACCTCCAAACAAGCAAGTACATGGTCACCTACGCGAGATTCATAGGGATGGATGAAAGTTCCTTATTTGTCCTTTTTATTTATTTGTGTTAATAGTTCTGTAAATAAAGGTCTAATATTTAGTTACTCAACCAGGTACAAGTTTTACTTAAACATCTGTGTTGCACCCATTTGCACAGATGCCTCATAAAGGACTTTGAGCAGAGACCCAATGTACATGACTTACTCCAGCATGCCTACATCGCACAAGTGGCTGGAAAGGAGCGGAACCTTCAGAAGCAGCTGATGGAGCTCATTGACCTCAACCAGCAAATGGGAGTCATTGAGAAAACAAGGTGTGGGGGCAAGTTTTGAGCCTTTCTATCTTTTGTGCTGAGGATTTAGGCAAAAAGAAAACTCTGTTGTGCCGCCCTTTGGGTGGCGTTGTGTTGTGACAGCCTCCCAGACTTAAAATTACGCATCACAAGTTTCATAGAATGTTATGTTTTATTCAGATTTTGTGCACCTGTGTTGTCCCTGGCCGGATCTGACTGGCTGTAGTAGGCGAATAGCTGAGACGTTGACGGTCGCCAACATGGTTAGGTGATCGTCTTTTTTTAATAATTTCTTATTCGGAGTTTCTTATTCTATTGTAAGCAAATATAACGTTAAACTGAATATCGGACAGGAACGTAAAACACAGAAAACCGCCTGTGGGATAAAGACGGGATATGTTATACAGTCATACTGCACCTTGACCATAGATAGTGAGATGTTTTCTATTGTAATCCTTCTTTTAACAACATAGTTTGGCTGCTGTGCTTTAAATCCCAGGGATTACATTTTTCACTGGGTCATACAAAGGTATCATTCTTTGACTTCATTCTGACAAGTTTGTGTGTGTATTTAAAAAAGATTTTACTCCTAACATGTATCGCGAAAATATAACTGTTCACTGTGCTCCCTTCCTATGGCTGAGCTACAGCATCAAATACACCCTTCCCTCATGTAACAGGGTCCCTTCAGTGAAACCATCTACAATAAGTATACACCATGTTTTCACGCCCCCCCCACCCCGGTATCGCAGAAACAGCACGCTTTTTTCCTTTAGAAAAAACTACGTATTATATTGACTAAACAGCCTTTATAATATGAATACCCTTGCACTACTGTGAATAAAGTGCTCCATTCATCCATTAGTTTACTGCTTAACCCCGGTCAGGGTGTTTGTCTTTTCACCTAAAAATTCTAGTTCCGTGGGGTCACTGGTGCTAAATGAACTATATTTTTTATTTTGCACAACATATTGTGTGTTAAGGAACCGTTGATATTTTTTCCAGAAATAATGGTTACCTTACCCCCCTCACATTGGGATGTTGCGTGATGGAGTGACGTCCTGGAAGGAATTTAAGCCCTTTAGGTGAGGGACGGGTGTACAGTACATCCCAGCAATAGACTTACACTGCGTGTAATGAACTGAGCGTGGTACGGCGCCAACCGCAGAACAAGTCAGCAACGGAAGGGCGTTCACTGAACAATGAAGATGATAGATCCCCCGCAGCTGAGAAACTATAATCCCGAGAAATACAGAGAGGTCAGTGAAAGACGGAGGTGGGAAAGTGGGAAGGTTAGTGACTGGTTATGTGAATGTTATATTTGTGTCATTGAAGCCAACGCGGGAAGGCCGAGAGGGGCGCAGACGCTCGTGACAGGTAGGGTATGAAGTAGTGGACGGTCCTCTGGCTTGTCCAGTAGGTCCCGCTGTTGTAGCTGTAATTTTGTCCAGATCAACCGTATAGACTTTCCCATGACCTTTGACCGCCCTTTCATCAATCTGTACTTGAAAAGGGGAAGGTTCCTTTTTTTGTGTGTTATTCTCTTTGTATATTTAACTTCTGAGATGTAACGCCAATCATTACCTAAAGTCCAAACCTAATGTTGTACGAACTACTAGCTTAATCTTAACCTGTGAACGAATCGAGGTGAATCAAAGAGCGGAAATGCAGCGCTGAGGTGTGCGGATACGCTGGTATCCCCGAGCCGAGCGAAAATACGCATGGGATCAAATGGCCGATCCGCAGGTGTTTCCTTTTAATTCTCACGGATAAAAAGTTGAAGAATCTTAAGGTTAAGTGCTACCGATTTTGCAAACAAGGACATTTTAAGGGGATTAAATGCTGTGGCTCCCAGTGCCTGTGAAAGGGAGAGTATGTGGGGTTACGTGAGATTAGGTCCCTGTTCTCCTTGTCGCCCACTTGAAAAGAGCTGGTCTTTGTGAGCTGGTGGATTAAGGGTTGGAGCAAGCGGCCCTCGAGCCCCAGCTGCCCGCTGTGTTCTGCAGTCATAAAGTGGGGAAGGGCTCTTAGGGGTCCCGCCCCTCACGGCATCTTCCCATATCCGGTCGGTCTTAACGTTTAACGTTCATTTATGTATTTGTGTATTTAGCTGGCGGCAGCTTAAATAAAAGGAAAAGAGGAGAACAGGAGGTTTTCGCCCCTTTTTCCGTTAGCTTTTGTTGGTTGAGGCCCATCCCTGCGTAACACGGGAGCGCGAGACGTGACCGACGGTATTATAGCTGGCTGTTGGCGACGCGGCAGCACGCGAGTCAAGAGATTCGTGTTTGGTGGTGGTTTTGACTGGCTGTTACAGCTGTGACTATCCGCCTTGTTTGACAGTTTCAGGAAGGGTTACCAGGTAGCGGTGTAACCGGAGCTGCTGCCTTTAAACTTGAAAAAGTTTCAAATTCTGCTGTGTGGTGCAGTACGCTTTAGCGCGGTATTTACTCTAGACCGCTCACCTTAGTGCGGTGGGAATTTTTCGCAAGTTGCTTTGGGGTCCAGTGTCAGGAAAGTGAGTGAAAACAAAAATTAAGCATTTTTCCTTTCACTGTATGATTTTATTTTATTGTGTTCGTAGTGTGTGCTGTTTGTGGCCATCGATTAGATTTTAATTCTATATAACTTTATATGTGCGTAGCTGTGATTCACCGATCGATTGATGCACAGTGGAAATAGTCAGTATAAAGAAGTTCTGTATGCAGTGGTGAAGATGTTCCGTTTTGGGTGTCACAGGCATGAACGGATCCACACCAAGAAAGGCAGCCACATGAAGTCTTTAAATTCTGCCCTCGAAGAGGTTGAAGACTTGGCCACCATTGAGGTGCTCGATGAAGTAAGACATTTTCTACTTGGCCATGTCTTGTTAACAACTGAGATCAATGTTCTGCATCCTGACTCGGGTCACTGAAGGCCACGCGGACGTCCGGCAGTTCGGCGCGATGGACGGAACGGCATATACAGCATACACCAAAACACAAGTTCACACACACACACACACACACACAACGCAAATGTTCAACGTGCAGTTTAGTAGAATGACTGTTCACATGCATTCTCATACTGCAGATTTACGGCTGCACCGTCCGTCAGTAGATGGAGCACTTAGTAAAATGAAATAAAATATCTGGAGGGATGGCCGTATTTATATAATAAACTTGATTTATTGTAATGATTTATTAAACTAAAGGGGCAGTAGTGAAAGACGTGAATTATCCTGCTTGGTCTCGAATATTTTCCTCATCCTTCAAAGTGGCACTGCTGGGGTGTGAGCTCGATCGCCGTCTCAGATTGCGGGCCCATTTGTTTTCCTTTGGATTTGTGTGCCCTTGACTGGAGCTAATGTCGCGCTTCCCAGAGATGGAGTGTTTCACATGCGAAACAGAGACAGGACACGGTGGCACGTGCGCAGCTGGCGTCTGAGGGAACCAAGGCCGGGAAAAAAAAAAACCTACGGCTGCGGATGGCGGCGCCCCTTGCGGATCCGCAGCCTCACCCTCCACTAGTAACGCTACATAACCACACTTACTGATGTATTCTGCAAACATATCTAGTTCCATATTGGATGTGTTTAAAAAAAAACAAGCAACGATCCGTTTTTGCATTTGCTATTTCGGCACCTGTGACCTCGCACGTGAAATATATCTAGAACAGTTTTTTCCCCGTCAATCCAAGCTTCTGATATGAAGAAACACGCTCTAAAAAAGATAAACTGGGTATTTATTCCATTATTATTTCAAAATGGACTTTGCTGTCTCAATGTAATTTTTTTTAATCTTAAAATTTCAAACCCCTGGGGGGGGCGGGGGGATTCACAGGCGGTTTCACGTGCTTATGTACTTTCGTGTAACACGAAACACATTCAGTAGTTTTCACGTATCACTTTTCTTTGTTTGCCCTTGTTAAATGTACAGCAATGAATCTTTGTCTCCGCAGCCTTTCCCTTGTAATCCTTCACGGGCGGTTCAGTGTTTGAATACTGGTTTTAACTTCTAAAGCTAATAGTTCAGCGTAAATGTTACCACAAAGCCAGCCTTGCAGGTGTTTGAACCCTTCGTAAAGAACAATAGCTAACGCTCTTCCTCTGCCCCGATCGTCCTGTTGCCCACCTCCACGCCGTTATCAGAACACGGTCACGGACCACCTGCAGAAGCGCTATTCCAAGAACCAGATCTATACCTACGTGGGAGATATTCTTATCGCAGTCAATCCCTTCCACAAGATGGATCTATATGACCCACAGGTACGCTCTGCCATTTGTTGCCTCGCTACGCAGAAGCAGCTGCTGTATTAATGCAAACTTTCTGTCGCATTTACCATCATTCCATCTCAGCTGCGGTGCCGCATAACTTAACACTCGCCGGAGAGATGTGGCTCCTAATGCTGCCTCCTCGCTGCTTCTGTGCTTTTTCGTGTACGTGGCACGAAACACTAGGACTAAGTTTCGAGCAAACGTTTTTTTATGTCTATTTATTTTATTTATTTTTACTGCACTGGCAAAACAGGAGGGAGAGGGGGAAAGTGCACCAACAGCAGATGCGTACTGATACCTTAGGCAAAGGCAAACGCTAAAGGTTATGATATTTAACAGGTATGATCACATAGCACTGGCAGATTTCCGGAAGACTCTTCAGACTTCCTGGAACTGTTTTGAATTTCAACTGCATGAAATTATTATTTTAATAGGGAAAAATGTTAAAACTGTTTGGTCCTCCGCCTATGCGCAGAAGGAACTTCAGAAGTAGTTCATAAAAATAAAATGCATTTCCTGGCCAAGTATTGCACACGCATCTTTTCCATAAGAAGCCAGTGTCGGTTTTTCACCCTTATTTAATGTGCCACTCTGATTCATTCACTCTTGGTTGCTCTTATGCGGACAACATTGTCTGAAAGTGTCCTGTGTCTTCCAGTACCAGAAGAACTACGTTGGAGCCAAGCGCACGGCTAACCCACCTCACATCTTTGCCGTAGCGGACATAGCGTATCAGTCTATGGTTTCCTACAATGCCGATCAGGTAGGCGGCTCTGTCTCCCGGCGTGGCGCGCACATGTTTACCCCTGCAAAGTCAGCATCGCCGCGAAAACAAATGTTCACCTGGCTTTTCACTCGCAGTGCATTGTCATCAGTGGAGAGAGCGGTGCGGGGAAGACGGAGAGCGCCCACCTGCTGGTCCAGCAGCTTACGGTGCTCGGGAAGGTACGGCTCTGGCCGCAGACGCGCTGCCCTTGACTTGCTGGGAAGCGTTTGCCAGCTACTGGCCGTGTCCCCCGAGATGACTCTTTGTCACTGGCCTTTTAAAACATCGAGCCTCAGTAGATGGGGAAGCAGGTAGCGTATTGGTTGGTGCGGTTGAAGCACAAGGGTTGAAGCCCTACCTGCTGCTGTAGTCCCATGGGGGGGGGGGGGTACTTACCCCAGTTTACTGTAGTGTTAAAACTTGCCCAGCTTTACAAATATGTAAATTACTACAAACAACTTATTGTTGATGGCTGCTTTGGAGGAAAGTGTCACACCAATGAATAAATAAACTTGTCTTTGGGTGTACTGAGGATCATATGTCACCAGGGGGTCGCCGTCGAGAGCGTCACACCGAGTGCCTGTGAAACAAGGAAGGCTCCAGTTTGTTGTCATAAATTTACATCGATTTGTTAAGCAAATGCTGTTCTTAAAAGCTTTCGCATCTCCGTCGGACGGTTTCCGTCCCGAGTCTCGATTTGCCTGCGAGTCTTTTCAAAAACCACTTTCCCCGAGTTTTATACAAAATTCAGCAGCATCTTTGTCACACAGTTAAAGGTCCATCTTAACATAAGTGTTAACCCGGGGTTTACCAACCCAAGGACTAAATAGAACCGGGTTCTACTACCGCTTTACGTTCACAAAGCTTTGACCTCGACTCCGAGGCACGCGTGGAACGGACGCAGAACAGCGAGTCTCGAAACCTTTCGGTCGACCCTCACGCTCTCTAGCTAACACGTTTTGGCCAAGGCGGTTTACGAAGCAAGATGAACAGCACGCGCGAGCAAAGCAAAAGTGTGAGCAGCCCGATCTCCACACGCCTGACAACTTGGCCCCAGGCCTTGATGGAGACCACCGACAGCCTCCCGGATTATGACCGCGCCAGGCCTGGTTCGAGGCTGCCGTCGTAGCCATCGAGAGGGACAGCGGTGATTTCAGATTAAAATGTGAAATTAGCATTTCGAGTGCTTTACTTCATCAAAAGGGATTTAATGCGAGCTGCATAAAGATGCATTTGCGCCACGGGAGAAGGGAAACGTCTTTTGTGATAAAAATGACAAAAGCCGGAATAATTAGGTTGCACGAGATGTGAATTTTAATCACTTTTTCGCTCTTGTGTTGAAAGGCTGGATCAAGCTGCATAGTAGCTTGGCCAGCATTGTTTAGCAGTATTGAGGATATATTTTTTTTACTTGTTAACAAATTAAACATGCTGGTTATATATTTTGTCTTATGTCCTCTGTGAAGCTTGTTCAGGACGCAGGGCAATAGAATCTTTAATGCATCTTATTTGTCCCGCCAGGCGAATAACCAGACGCTGCAGGAGAAGATCTTGCTGGTCAATAATTTGGTGGAAGCCTTTGGGAACGCCTGCACCGTCATCAATGACAACTCGAGTCGGTTTGGGAAGTACCTCGAGATGAAGTTCACCAGTGGTGGAACGGTGGTTGGAGCCCAGATTTCCGAATACCTCTTGGAGAAATCCAGAGTCATCCACCAGGCTGCGTAAGCTGGCTGCTGTAGCTCTCCCTTTTGGGCTCCCACCGCGGACTGGGTTTCAGTGTGAAGCATCTCTGACAGGTTCTTAAAAGGATGCCATAAAGTGGGAGCACGTCTTTGGTTTTCCCCTTGAAACCGGTGACATTTTCTGTCTAGTTTTCAAGGTTGCGGCAGGGGGACTAATAGCACTGGCGTTTATAGCTCTCATTCGAACCGGGATGCTAGAATCTTGCCGATAGGATTACTGACTGATATTTACACATATTAAAAAGGAGTTATGACTGTTAAAGGTTAAGGCAATACTGTAACTGCTGAACTGCTCATGTGGAGTATCAAATAGGGTTTTTAAAATTGTTGAGCCTGGAGGCAACGCTACCAACGTCAGACTCACAAAACGCTAATATTCCGGGCAGAATTAATGATCGATTGTAAGCAATTTTAAGTTCAAGCTGTTGCAGTTTTATTCTTCGATCCATTATTATGCACCGCTTTTCCTGGTGCAGAGCCACAGAGGTCCAGAACATTTTCTGAATATATAGGGTATGAGCCGGGGTACTCCCGAGGATGGGATCCAAGTGCATTGCGGGGCAAGCGCACGCGCTCATGCGTACGTGTGCGCCTGAAGGCTTTGCGATTCGCCATTGGAAGCAAAGCCCACGATTTTAGTCTGCGGGAGGCAGTTGGAGGGAAACCACAGTAGAGGTGCCACTGTGCCACCATTTTTTCAAAGGGGATAAAGTGCTTCTACCCTCCATGCACACGTGAACGGAACACGCGAACGACACGTTAATACTTTTTAAAACATTTTTCTTTGTCAAACCCTTCATCGGTTGGTTTGTTAGAAAAAGTGCAGATGTTTAGTGCTGCGCTGTCACGTGAAACATTAGAACTGCTGGAGCCGTAAATGGTCTGCAAGTGAAGATTTACAGGCAGGCAGGCGGTTCAAAAATGGGTGTTTGCTCTGAAATCTCAGGGGGCAGCCTGACTTACTGGTTCATTATTGTTCCCCATCAGAGGAGAAAAGAACTTCCATATATTCTACTACATCTATGCCGGACTGGCCGAGCGGAAAAAACTCGCTCATTACAAGCTGTCTGACAGCAGAACACCGAGGTAAGTGAGGTTCTCGGCCAATTTTGTTTGTTTCGCGTGTAATTCGGAACCGTTGTTTGTCCAGAGCTAAATTCCAGCTCTTGTAGAAAAAAATCTTTTCACTTTTGGTTTCAGGTACCTGCACAATGAGCACATTAAGCTGGTGCCTGACATTTTGAATAGCCTGCACTATAAGGAGCAGTTCGACTCGGTGGAGCAGTGCTTCAAAGTCATCGGATTTACCCTTGAGGTAACTGCCGTGGCTGCAGTGCCTCTCGCAGTCGCAAAGGGACAGGAAAGCTTGCGAAGATGCGTCCTCCGTCACGGCCGAAGAGCACGAAAAAGGCGTCTGGGCCGAGGAGCAGGCGCTGCTCGGCTGCTTCGAACCCCGATTTAAGCGTCTTATTGAAAGTTAATGAGTTTGTCCCTTTTTAAAAACAAACGTGTTTGTTCACGGTCGTTCCCTTTTTTTACTTTTCGTAAAAGTTTCAACTTGCCAAGCGGGTTTTCTTGTTTGCGACCGACAGGCGGTTTCCTAGCCTAGCGCCCTCCGCTTCTGGGATGGGCACCAGACCTCCACGACCCTCCGCAGGATAACTGGTTAATGATAATGGACGAATGGAAGGACGATTTTTCTTATTCACGCCGCAGAGTTTTTTTATAGTTGGAAATTCTGTCGACGTGAAATATTTTGTGGGAAATGATCCGCTTGCCAGCTGAGTAGCCGCTGCCTGTTGTCTTTCGTTTAAAAAGAAAAAGAAGTTAGAATTTTTTTTTTTTTTTTTGGTCTACAAAGCAGTGGGAACCTAGCGCAATGCATTCCTGCGTAAAACTATCAAAGAATTAATCTTTTTTAAAGCTGCAGTGACCCTATGGAACACCAGCGATCGCCCAGTAGGTCCTCACTGAGGATTTATTGGATGGATTGTATCTGTTGTCTTTGGTTGTGGGGAATATGAGTTATTCCGTATCATCAAGATCAGTGAAGCATCTTAAAGCGCCAAAAATAGCAGATTACTTATAGGATCCACACGTCGATAACACCGTGTAATGGGATGCTTCGCCGGAGGTTAGATGTGTTTCCCACCACCAAAGACAAAGTGATGGTCTACCAAATAATAATGGAAAAAATGCCAACTCTTATGAAGCTGCCTGTTGAAATACATATTTGATGCCAATTTTAAAGGCATAGTTTTATGCAGTTTAAAGCATTTTGCATGCGTCGTCTGAATACAAAAGTAAAGAGAGATTTTTAGTGGAACATTCTTGCTGCGTCGAGCCCGGTCGCTGCGGAACGCGAAACTCTGCCGACTGAGAAGTGGGTTAGATGCTGTTTCCAAACAACTAGAATATTTAGTCATAATGATCGTTGTTGTTTTCAGGAACTGGGAAGCGTGTACAGCATCCTGGCTGCGATTCTCAATGCCGGTGACATCGAGTTCGCGTCAGTAGCCACCGAACACCAGACGGATAAGAGCAACATCACGAACATCGCCGTGCTGGACAGCGGTGAGACCCCCGGCTGACTGTCCCCACAGCAGCCGGCGGCACGCTTTGGATAGCGGCCGCACATCTGCACAATCCTCTGAGAGCAGAATTATTGCGTGTCCTTTCCTGCGTGTCCTTTGTCTGCACACCAAGTTACGTGCATGTTGAAAACTTAGTGGCCTTCTTTTACTGCTTTTATAGTTGGTGTATACCTACAAAAACGCACGTCCTGTGATGCAGCTCTAACTGAACTGCGTGGTACCATCTTTATTTCAGCTGGGGCCTTGTTTTCTAGTAATAGATACTTAACAGTTTTGTAGCTGCCCGCCTTGGTTTGTTGTTCTTTTTTTCTGGTATGATGTTGTGAACATCATGTAGTTATGGATGTTTCAATATATCCCACCCCTTGCAGTGGCATCCTTGCTCTTCATACAACCAGATGAGCTACAGGAGGCTCTGACGTCACACTGCGTCGTAACCCGGGGAGAGACCATCGTCCGGCCCAACACGGCCGAGAAGGCAGTCGAAGTGAGGGACGCCATGGGAAAAGCCCTTTACGGACGACTCTTCAGCTGGATTGTCAACCGCATCAACTCCCTGCTGAGGCCCGACAGTCAGCTGAGGTGAGGTGGCGATCGTGCAAGAAGAACCGGGCTTGCTGAAGGGGCCGGGCAGAGAAGTGGCCGAACAAAGAACGAACTGGGGGCGACCCAAGTTCACTGTTTAGACCAAGAAATAACACCTCGGCGTGCATGCAGCGTGAAGTTCCAGGTCTCTCCGGTCACCTGATGCTTTCACCAGTAAATTCATTTTGTCAAATTAAGTAAATTGTAGTTTGAACTTATCACACGGTCAGGTAAACGGTTAAACTATTCGCTCGCGCACCCATCGGTCAAGAGCCAGTCACGTACGGTGTGATGCAGTTTCCAGTCTACCCTCAGGGCTTTCATATCACAGTCCCCCCCCCCCCCCCCCCCCCCCCCNACCCATCGGTCAAGAGCCAGTCACGTACGGTGTGATGCAGTTTCCAGTCTACCCTCAGGGCTTTCATATCACAGCCCCCCCCCCCCCCCTTCTGACAGCATTTTGTCCTTTATCGCACAGTGAGGAGGACGAGGGTCTAAACATTGGCATCCTTGACATATTTGGATTTGAGAACTTCAAGAAGAACTCATTCGAGCAGCTGTGCATCAACATCGCCAATGAGCAGATCCAGTTCTACTTCAATCAACACATATTTGCCTGGGAGCAGGTCGGACCCTCGCCTGAACACAGCTGTCTCCATGAAATATGAATGCAGAATAAGGCGGAGTGACTCCAGGGGACATTTAAAACATTTTGTCTCCTTGAAATGGCCTAATTTCCATCTAGATGGGGATATCGTGTTGTGATTTGTAGTCGGAGGTTTTTAAAAAATACTGCCGGCTTTTACTCAGTCGAGGAAATGCAAACTATTCCTTAACCTTCCGCTCAAGGGCGTGGATAGTGTATAAGAATTACATACAGTGACTTTTTGTGTGTGTACGTTACGTCGTAAGATTTCCGTATTGCGTTGTTGGCCTTGCCACGTCTTCGATCGTCGGTCAGAAAACAGGTCGACCAATACGGCACGTGTCGAAAGGCTGTCTAATAGAACGTTTGTGGAGCTGTTTAGAGTTTTTTCCCCCACTTGGAGAAGCACTGGTGTTACCATTAAGTTGTGTATGAAATACACTCAAGTTTAATGCACAGCTGGCAGCACTAGCCTGCAGTCATCCATATTCAACTGCAGTCTGTCTGCGTAAAAACGTCCTGTCTCGCTGGGTGACGTTTGGCTCTTGAGTTGCTTTAAAGCGTCATTCTTCACACTGTGCAAAAAGTCGGCCCGTGCGTCAGGAAAGGTCACGCGAAAGCGGCTTTGAGAGCTTTTTTCTGTTATGTCGGAGCCCCCTGTTTTCGGTTGTCTCGACCGCACGTTGCAGAAGCAGCGGTTTCCGTCCAAAGCAACTCGGTCACTGCAGCGTGACCTCGCTCGAGGCGAAAGGCTGGCTGAAGGTGTTTTGTTTCAGATAAGATTGTTTGCTTGTTTGTTTGTCTGGATGTGTACGTATACGCTGCTACCTGGAAGGTCTCGGCAGCAGTCATTTACTTTTTGTTTGCCACGTCTCGAGTGAGCGTGTGTCAGCGCCTCGTCCTCCGGCCGATTTATACACGGCTCTTTCCGCAGCCTGTTTCCGTGATTTTTATCGTACCTGGCAAACACAAGGCAAGGCACGCCAGCTGTGGTCTCTCACTTTCCGGACTTTTGCAACTGTCAGCACGGAGCTCAAAGGCTTCAAAGGCTCGTGTAGGTTCACTCGGGTTCATTTACCGCCCGTCCTCTGCAGGGTTGCGGTGGTCTCAGAAACACAGGGTGTGAGGCTAAGGAGGTACACCCTGGACGAGCGCTCGGAAATATCCGGGAAAAATCCTTGTGGTCCAAATGGAATTTCAGCCTCGATTACCTGTCAACGTATATTCTAGGTTGACGCTCTCCTCACGGATTATGAAGGTGTTACTAGTGGCTCTGTCCCGATATCCTGATGCCCATAGCAGCCGCTATTGCTCTACCTGGGCGCCAGCTACCCTGTGTGGTTTCAGAGTAAGAATCACTCCCGCGTGTGGTGTTCGATCTAAACAAGCCTCGGTGGTAACAAAGTCTAGTTGTCCCCTGTTATGCGGCCCCAACGCGTTCCTGAAAACAGACCAAATATGGAAAAAATAGATAAAGAAACTACTTTTTCCATTGTTTCTCAGGGGGGAAAATGGTCATTTGTTCCAACTAATACCCTGTGTAGTTGCTCTAACTAAATGTATGACCTTTACCTATAGCTTCACTTTATATCTGTTCTGCTGTCTTTATCTGCTGTTTAGCACCCTGAGCCACTGTGAGAGAAGAAGCCCTTTATAAAAATAAACTGAATTGAATCCATCCATCCATCCATTATCAGAAAGCGCTTATCCTGAGCCAGTTCGTGGCAGTCTCGAGCTTGTCCCGGAAGCGATAGGCGCTTGTCCGTGAAACGTCCCCTGGATGGGACGCAATAGCACATTTATGTATTAAATAACAAAAAAATTGATTTCATGTAAACTGTGATGTTGTGAGTGGGCTGGGTTGAGGAACACAAAGCCTGTGTGTCAAAATTAAATTGATAAATAAAAATGTACACGACACTGCAAAACAGAGGGTGCGAACGCGAACGCGTTTTTTAACCTCCAATCTTGCATTCTACAGGATGAGTACCTGAACGAAGATGTGGACGCGCGTGTGATAGAGTACGAGGACAACCGTCCACTCCTGGACATGTTTTTACAGAAGCCCATGGGCCTGCTGTCACTGTTGGATGAGGAGAGCCGCTTCCCTCAAGCCACAGATCAGACCCTCGTAGGCAAGTCCCCCCCCGTGAGCGCGCTACAGTACCCTTCCTCCGTGTCCTGCATGAATCTGAATCTCTTTCAGCATAAAGTGACCTTAGATAAGTCAACAGTCTGTCAAACGTATGCAAGTGGGTGGTCTTCCCTATCAAGTGCTTGACATTTTAACCTTGAAACATTTGGTTACAGGGACTTGAATGTTAGAATGTAGATACACCCTCGAAAGGTTCATCGCCGTGCTATGTTTACCCCCCCCCCCCCTCCGTGTACAGATGTAGCATAATAAAGCTGTAAAATGTCACATAAATATTCCCAACACTGAATTAAGACAGCCTGAGGTACTTTGCGTTTTTTCTGCAATAATTCCATTTTTCACTTTGTTCTCTTTAAAGAACCTGATGCAAAAACGTTTTAATTTTTAACCTGTTCCCTTATAAACGTGTCATACTTCAGGCAAAAAAAAGGTGTTTGAGATGCACATAAAAATGTCTTCTAAAAGTACAATAGCAGGCAATGCGATATAATTACTTTTTAATTTCTTCAGAAAAATTTGAAGATAACCTCAAGTCTAAAAACTTCTGGAGACCAAAAAGAGTTGACCTGGGATTTGGAATTCATCATTATGCAGGAAAGGTAACTTTAACTGTGAATGACTCACGCTGTGGGTAGTTTTGCAGCTTCTTAGTGTTAAACCCAGACATTTGGACCTTTTCAGGTGATCTACAATGCAGGTGGCTTCCTGGCGAAGAACAGAGACACGCTGCCGCCAGATATAGTTCTGCTGCTCAGATCCTCTGAGAATGAGCTAATCCGCAAGCTGGTTACTCACCCTCTCACCAAGACAGGTAAAATGGATGAGACAGTTCCCATTTAGTATCTAGCACAACGTGTCACTGTGATGAAGTTGTGATTTAATTCAGTTCTGTAAAGTTGCACAGAAAGCCTTTATATAGAAAAAAGCCAGTGCAAACTCCTGTGAAATGTCTTTTAACTGCGACTCTCTTTACTGTGAAATGCACTTTTGTTTACTCTGGTTTGCACGTGGCTTTGGAGAAAAGTGCGTGCTAAATGAATAAATGTAACTGTGAACTCCATGACAGCTTCACAGGTTGGGAGGCAACAGCGTTGTTTTTCGGGTGGGAACAGAGCAGCAGTTGTTTCTCCCACCAAACAGCTTGTGGAGACCAGATTGGCACGTTGAGTCTCCTGCCAGACACATTTATGTGACGCTGTAAATAAGAAGGCACAATAAAGAACCCAGGCCAGAGCTAGAGCAGCATGTTGCACTGTTAGTTTGTTAGTAGCAGACCGACTGTCACATATTGTTAGGTGGATAACAGTCAGGACCGGTGAACAATGGGTGGTGTTAAAAATCACGCAAGCGAAGTGAAAAACCAGAGATGAGGGAACTGAACGATGGGGAATGAGTGTATGTGAGGTTCAAACGTTGCAATGGAGATTTCTTAGTTAAAGGCAGAAGTCGCACAAGCAACGGTGTTCCAAAAAAAAAAAAAAAAAAAAAAAAAACCTTCTTGCTAAGANCGTTGCAATGGAGATTTCTTAGTTAAAGGCAGAAGTCGCACAAGCAACGGTGTTCCAAAAAAAAAAAAAAAAAAAAAACAACCTTCTGCCTACATGTTCAGATTTCATGTACGCTACTGCTGAGGAAAAACCAAACTGCTCTCACCCTTTTTCAGTCCATCCTCCTGCAACTGGAGGCCAGCGTATTTTTGTGAATAACGGGTCTCGGCAGCGTAAGTACTCTTCACGGCGCCGGAATTACGAACGTGCATCGGATCAAGTAGCCAATTGTGACGTTTTCCAAATATTCGCCTTTCTAAGCCATTCTGAGGTGTGGACCGACGTTCCTCCCTTCTGTGGGGACGCCATATGTGGCTCCGCAAAAGGAAACGTGAAAATCCTAGAACTGCCGAGGTACGCTCTGCCCTCGGGCCCTCAATTAGAATCAGCCATGCGTGATTCTCCGAGAAGAAATCACCCTCTGGTCTTGACCTCCTTCGACACCGCGCCGCCAGGCTCGTCTGATGCTTCACACCACATCTGACACGTTGCGCTGACACCACCGAATGTTGCGAAGAGGGGGCGAGGACAATTTGAATTTAAAAAATTTTACTAATACCTCCTAGTAGTCCCTTGCTCTAGCACGGATAAACGTAACCTAGAAACAAAACGCAAGACCTAAATAGCAAAAACTGTCCCCAATATCAGTCTCTGACCTACATACGTCATTTTGCAAAGCTGTTTTTTCCCCTGTATTCCTTTACTGCCGTTTCCAGTGTATAACCCAGTGTAACAGCCCCCTGGGTGGGCTTTCTCCATCTTTCCACACCTAATTAATCCTGAAGCAGCTAATGGACATAATGAGGGTCACTGGATATCCCACCCACGTACACACTGGGAGGATGGATGGTGCCGATGACTTGCTCTGCTGCCTCCGTTCCCATGCTGCTCGCGATAAGCGCGACACTAGTCTTGAATAAATGATGGTTCATCCGATCCCTTACGCCACGCGACGACTCAAAACGGTTTGCTAGCGGGACCCCGCTTTGTTCTTGAATATCCTAAGACAGCCTTTACATTTCATTGTTCTTACTGTTATTTGCCTTTAGCCATACATGCCTTGGCGCCCGCATGTACTTTTTCCTCTGAAAACGCATTGGATACTGGATTTTTTCAGACGCTGCCCGTCTATTTCCCATTATTGTGAAGGGGGGACACTGAGCAAAATGCTTCCAGCCCACTGGGAAACGCTTATATAACTATTAACCCATGACTTCAGCAAGATAAACACTGTAAGCACCAAAAGGTAAAAATTACCTAAGTCCTTTCTAACGTACATGTCTGTAACATACGGTGCCGCACATCTCGCGTGTTAGTCACCGCGTTGCACGGGGTCGGCAGCCCCGCTTCAGTCTTAAGACGTGTTGAATAAAGGGAATAGAGACGCGCGACAAAGTCACGCAATAACTTTTTGTTCCAAGCAGTCGTACAGTTTCACCCGTCGAAGGATAAGCGTCTTCAATACCGGCACGCTGTATGGGGGGGGTCCTCCTGAGACGAAACCGATACAACGGAAGGACCCGAACAAAGATGTCCACGTGCGCGCGAGCGACGGGCCGGCTGTGCCGCGCCTCCGAAAGAAGGACGTGCGGATGAGAAATGCAGAAATGCTTCGCTTTTCCTTCTTTGTACTCCGCAGACGCAGGGCCCTGTCGAGCCCCGCGAAACAAGGTCCGAAACAGCTTGCCGGCACGTCCGGCACCTGGGAATGTGCCGCGACTATTTTTAACACACTAACCCCCCCTGATTCACGATTTCTCCATTAACCTCCGCTTGTGCTAACCGCTCCGTTCGGTCGTATGCAACTTTATACACATTTTTATAGTGTTTGTGTTTGCAGGCATCCACTCTGCATCAATGCAATGAATAAGAGCTGTAAAGTTCAGTGTGAAGTATATAGTTTATGCCTTTATCACCCCATAACCGGTCAGTAATTGACTGGGAAATGAAAAGAAGATGTAAATTTACTATCGAGCATGTGTAAGAGGCAGAATGACAGTAACTCCTTCAATAAAAACAGGCCACAGGGCTCCACTTGTTATCGTGTCAGCTCCTTCTCGCTTCTCTTTCAGGAAACCTGGCTCACACCCGGGGTAAACCCATGGGGGCCGTGCCAGCACACGCCCCACAGCGTACCGCCAACTTCTCCAAGGTACACGCACCGGTGCTGCCATTTCCTCCTGTCTGAAACAATGCACATTGTCAGGTGTTGCATGCTGTCTCTCTCTGTCCCTCTCTCTTTTCTCTCTCTCTCTCTCTCTCTCTCTCTCTATGAGACCAGTTAACCTCAGATGTTCTCCCTGTCTCCCCCCCCCCCCCCCCCCCCCTTTAAAAACCCCTTTT
>UFQX01000096.1:1268344-1279705 GCA_900497675.1 Arapaima gigas
CCCCCCCCCCCCCCCCCGGTTTCTCCATGTAAAGATGGGAATGCTAACGTTGTTCAGTTCAGTATCAGTCAGTGAGGTAATAACGCTTTCTCCCTTCATTTGTACTGAGTTTTTATTCTAAAAAAAGACACTCGGCTCCATCTCCCTGAGAAAATTAGGCTATAGAGCAGACTAGAAGCTTCTGCATGTTTCTGAGTATGCAAGCAGTACCCTGTGACCGTGTTGTGCTGGGCGACTCGGGTTCCTGCTGTGTATAGGCGTGTTTGTTTGACATCACCTGCCCGCCTGCGTCAGTAGACGTAGCGTCGCGGGACACGTGACACACAAACAGATGCCGAAGAGTAATTTATTTTTAAGCTATTGATCGTCCAGTTTGAATTGTCAAGGTAAGACAAAAATGTTGAGGAAAGGTCTCGTGATCTCATTACTAGAAAATGTTTGGCTGTGTATTAGTAAGCAGCATTGCAATATGTTGCTCTAGTGATGCGATTTGTGGTGGTCATGCAGCTTAAAACTTTATAGTTTATACAGTGGGTATAAAAAAGCTACACACCCTTATCGGAGCTGCAGATTTTTGTGATGTAGCCAGAAATCAAGAAGAAATCATTTCGTCATTTTTCCATCTTTAATGTGACCGTGTAACCAAAAAAATCCCAAAAAACAAGTAGATAATTAGGATGAATAATTGAAATTGAAAAAACTCACAACACCCCCCACAAACAGTTTGTGGAAGCACCTTTCACATTTATTGCCAAAGCAAATCTTTGTGAAAAAGTCGCTTTCAGCTTTGCCCACCTGGCTTTCGGAATTATCTTCCACTTTTCCTTGCAAAAAAAAAAAAAAAGCTCAAGTTTCTTTAAAGTACCAGGTGATCTCCTGTGCACAGCCCTCTTTAGGTCATTCCACAGGTTTTCTACGGGGCTGAGGTGTGAGCTCTGACTGGGCCTTTCTAACACTTTGATCTTCCTCTTCTGAGGCCATTCGTGGATTTGCTCGGAAGTGTGTTTTAGGTTATGTTGGAAGGTGAAATGCTTCTTCATCTTGAGCTTTCTGACAGAGTCCAGCAGGTTTTTTGATCTTGATATGTGGAGCTAGTCAGTATCCCAGCTATGTTGACTAGATCCCCTGTCCCCGAGTGAAGAGAAGCAGCTCCATAGCATGATGCTGCCACCACCAGTGCTGCACAGTAGGTATGATTTTTTTTGGATGACAAGATGTTGTCTTTGCGCAAAACATGTTTTTTTAGAATAAAGGCGAAAAAGTTCATCCTTTTGTTTTATTGGAAGAATTTTGATGTTTTTTTCCTATTCTGTGAGGAATGGCTTCCGTCTTGCTCCCCTACCCCACAGCCCAGATATGTACAGAATACGGAGCATTGCCATACGTAAGGAGTGAGCAGTACCTGCCAGAAACCCCTGCAGCTCCTTTAATGTCACTGTTGGCCTCTCAATAGCCTCCCTGATGAGTTTTCTCCCCGACCTGTCACCAACACTGTGGGGGTCGTCCTGACCTTGGCCTGTGGAAGCCCATTTTCTGCAGTTACGGATAAGTCCTCGCATTGGTCCCTGGCACATCCAATACCTTTGATATTCTTTTATACACCTCTCCTGATTGGTATTTTTAAACAATAATATCCCTTAGAGATGTTTTGACAGCTCCTTGCAGACCATGACTATCCCAGTAGAATATAACAACAAATGTTTCGAGGTAATCCTACTGAAACAGCTGCTTTTGATTTAGAATTGATCAGAAGCTCTTTCATTGATACCAGGTGTGCGCTGCTTACCTTTTGGACATGATATTCAATGTGACTGGTTACCTCTGAAGACAGCTACAGCCCCCATTATAAAAAGGTGTGCACACTTATGCAACCAGGGCGTTACGAGTTTCTTCACTTAACTGTCTCAATAATTATCTGGTTTTCTCTTGAATTTTGTCGGTTGCAAAGTCACATTAAAGATGGACAAACGTCTGGCATGATTTATCTTGATCTCTGGCTTTACGTCAAAAAAATCCAGGAACTTCAATAAGGGTTTGTAGACCGCTGTTTTATGTCCGCTGTAGTATTTCATATAGAATTTCAAGGTAATTTATTGTACGCAGCATTTAAATATATTCATATTGTTAAGATCCTTGTTACTGTATTGTTCCTTACGTAGATTTTTCCTATATGCAAGCCAAAAAAAGTTAGTCTGTCTGAAAAATTATGTTACGCTGTAGAAAAATCATGCTTGTGGGGCTCGGTGCTTTTCTGTATTATACGTCTCAGTGGAACACCAGTGTTTGCCGAAACGGATATTGTTGTGTGTGTTTCCAGGCTGACAGCACTGAGTCAACTCATCACCCCAGAGAAACGACCAACATGAGAACACAAACGGTAGCATCTTACTTCAGAGTAAGCAAGCTGGTTTCATTTTAGCATCAAAAGATGTGGAGCCTTCAGGATTTTTGTCTTATGTTTCATTAGCTTGAAACGTGTTTTGAAGTCCATCGGCATCCGGATACTTTCAATTTGCTTTATTGTCTACGCGTCATTAGAAATGTAACTATAGAGAAATACCTCAGTTTACCTGCTGGGTGGACTTATTGAAATATTGTTTTATTAAAAAAAAAAAAAAAAAAATCAGTTCATACATTATCCTTAACTGCTTGACCTGGGCAGGGTCATGGTGCTCCAAAACCTATCCCAGATACAGCAGAAAATTACGCTTTTCACATTTAGCATATTTTTAGCAGTTTTATATGAACGAGCACAGGTGGACAGTCGTTCGGTGGTAAAGTAAATAAGGAAGGGGACCTGTCTTGTTGAGCTGTATTATGATAAATAACGCTAACTTCTCGTGTCCAGTTTAGTGGGGTGTAGTGATTTTTCAGCATAAACGCGTGTCAGTTTGGGGCTCACGAACGCGTAACTAATGGAAATGATATCTTCAGTTTATTAACAGTTCACCTTGCGGAAGGTTTTTCATTAACAAATTATGTTTGTAAGGCAAGGAACACCTGTATTTGCCAAAACGGTTTCCGTTTATACGCGCGCTGTTGTTTTTGCCGTCTCCAGTACTCCCTTATGGACCTCTTGTCAAAGATGGTGGCCGGGCAGCCGCACTTTGTACGGTGTATCAAACCAAATAATGATCGGCAGGCCAACAAGTTCGACAGGGAAAAGGTGCTGGTCCAGCTCCGCTACACTGGCATCCTGGAAACGGCTAAAATCCGGAGACAAGGGTACTCCCATCGTATCCTCTTTGCCAATTTCATCAAAAGGTGAGCAGAGTGCAGCATCTTCCGTATTACACTCGAGAACCCCCGAAATTAAGTTTTCAAACTGCTCCAGCCCCGTGTTGCTGTGGTTTTGCATTTAGAGTCAGTTTGGCTTTACTGAAGTTGTTGCTTAGCACTTCTGCCGACGCTGACCTCGGGAACGTAACGCTCTTGTTACAGGTATGCCATCCTGGCCTTCAGAGCAAACGAAGAGCCCACCGTAAGCGTGGAAACTTGTGCGGTCATCCTGGAGAAGGCAAAGCTGGACAACTGGGCTTTAGGGAAAACAAAAGTGAGGTGTCCTTTAGATTTGTTGACATTTATTTAAATATGCAGCGCGTTTCAAAGACATTTGGAGACTTTACGTTTTAATAATCCTGCTTTTGCCACTTTAGCAACAGCTGAAGAAAATTAGTGGAAATCTTCGGCACACAACCAGCCGTCACAGCAGCCTCTGTTATCTTTGTGTGTGTTTGACCGCGGGGGGTCAGGTGTTCCTGAAGTACTACCACGTGGAGCAGCTGAACCTGATGGTGAGGAGGATGACGGACCGCGTTGTCCTGGTGCAGGCCTGTGTGCGGGGTTGGCTGGGGGCCAGAAGGTATCGCAAGATGCTGGAGAAGCGGGAGCACAGCGCTGTGGTCCTGCAGTCTGGTGAGCTAGCTGCCCCTGGGCTTCAAGCCTGCTTCACAGCAGCTGCTCTTAGCAGCGCTACAAGAAAGGGCTCCTTTCTGCCACCCGGAAGACCTGCTGACAACGTAGCAGGGAGGGACTTCATTTATGCAGAGCGGGGTTATAAGACTGATGTCAGTGCAGCAACATGCGAGCAACGCTCACATATCGTTTCCCACCGTGATATTTTGCCTCAACACGTGATGTGCTCAACACCTGAGACACAGCGACTCTCTTTGCGACGCAAGGACTTTCCCGATATCTAAATGTTCCTCATAGTGAAACTGGGTAGGGTTGACGGGTAAATTCCATTGCACCAAAGTCTACTTAATACACCACTTGCCTGGTTTTCAAGGCAAGGGAGGACACACAAGTGGTTTACCCCCTTCCATGCATGTGTTTGGACCCTGGAGAAAATCCACACAAACTCAGAACGTTTAAGCTCTGCACAGACTAAGTAAGGTTTCATTGTGCCGCTAGACTGATGTTGAGGACAATACTGCAACCATTTTATGATTTCTTCACCCGTGTTTCTTCCTCTTCAGCTTACAGAGGATACAAAGTCAGGAAAGAAGTCACAGATGATAAGAATAAAGCTAAGATGGAGGCTTACGTTGTTTCCTTGCAAGCTGGTAAGGTGTTTTCTCAGTCGTTTCACACTTGCAGAATGTTTGCGTGATGCACATGTATGGCTTTAAATTTCACTGTAAGACCAGTGCATTAGTGTATCGTGCTTATACAAAAACGTTGAGGTATGTAAACTGTCCAGTCAAATGTAGTCTGAGATTTATTACTCCAGTTTCTGAAAGTTTGCAGAGGCTACCTTGCGAGGAAAAAGTGCAAGGAGTTAATCGATGAGAAGAATAAAGCTGCTGTCAAGATTCAAGCACATTACAGGGGCCACAGGCAGCGGAAGAGTTTCCAGAAGAAAAAGTAAGTCCTCCACATGTTGTTAGTTGCACTAGTCCTTTAGGCATTTCTCTTCCCTTTCCTTGCAAGTGACTTGTTCTTGAAGCAGAATTGTAGCATGATTCTCATTTTATCTCAGATCACAGTCAGTCAACTGTGTGGGGTTTCATCCGGGTGGTCCGGTTTCTTCTCACAGTCCAAAAACATGTGTTTTGGGATAATAGGCCACAAAAAATTTCCCACAGCGTGTGTCTGTGCGTGGTGATGGACTAGTATCCGATCCAGGGGAAGTTTCATAGCCTTGTGCCTGTTGTTTCCGGGACTGGCTCCGGACTGTTGCAACCCCGCTCAGGATAAACAGATGGAAAAGTGAGAGAAGTACAATTAAAAAAACAGAAAATGTTTGAACCGTCCAAAATCTGTAGGCTAAGCATTTGTTACATGAGGACTCGGTCTACTGAGATGCCTTTCATTTGACGTGCGAATGAATGAAACCTTTCCCCTTCTCAGTTAAAATCAGTAGATGAAGTAGAAAGGTACATTTCAACACGCTGCAAAGCTCTTTTGAAGTCAGCTTCCCAAATGTGTATGTTGTCATTCCATTAGAGAAGCCGTGCAGAAGGAGAAGCAAGAGAAGCTGGAGATGCAAGAGGAAGCCCCGACAGAGAACGAGAGCAGCCTCTCTGAGGAGACCATCCAACCACCTCAGAGAAGTGACTCGGACAAGGATGAAACTAAAGCGGCTGTGGTTCTTCAGAGCAACTACAGGGGCTACCGAGAGAGGAAGAAGTTAAAAGAACAGCAGCAGAGCAAAGCTGGCCAGGAGATCGTAGAGGATGCCCAAGCAGTGCTGGACACCGAGGACCTTCAGCCGGAAGAAGAAGCGAATACCGAGGAGGATACCACCCAGGAAGAGGGATGTGAGGATGCTGGGGCAGGTGCTGGTTTAGAGCAGGAAACGAAGGCTGCCACAGTTATCCAGAGCAACTTTCGGGGGCATAGGGAGCGAAAGAAGCTTGAGGAGGAGGGTAAGATCCCTCACAGGGCCAAGGGAACAAAGAACCCTGAGCAAGGAGGCCAGTCTGCTGCAGCACCTGCCCAGCCACCAGCAGAAGAAGCCAAAACTAAGACAGAAGAAGAGGAGGCCAAAGCTGCAGTGGTCATCCAGAGCAACTTCCGTGGTCATAAGGAACGAAAAAGGCTGCAGGAAGAGGGGAAGATACCCAGGAAAACGGAGGCAGTTAAGAACGAACCGTCAGAGGCACAGAATCTAGTGCCAGAATCAGACCTCAACGGCGAGGAAGACGGGAAAGGTGAAGAGAAGGCAGCCGTAGTGCTGCAGAGCAACTTCAGAGGCTACCGGGAGAGGAAGCGATTGAAGGAGGAGAAAGATGGGAAGAAACAACTTGAAACAGGCACAGAAGAGCCTTTGGAGCTTAATGATGTCCAAATGGAACAGGACCAGCCCGTGGAGTATGATGAATCCGAGGAAGAGAGGGCTGCAATAAAAATCCAGAGCAACTTCCGGGGGTATAAAGACAGAAAGAATCTCAAGATGACAGCAGGAAAAGAAATGGAGGACCTGGAATACTTTTCTAAAGAAGTGAGGAGATGTTCCCTTGATTATTTGATATTGTATATTAGAATTTGTAAAACGCTGCACGCAGAAAAAGATCATTGTGATCTCTGTTGTACATGAGCTGCTGTTGTGATTTTTTTTGCGTGTGTGTTATTGTTGCTCCTGCTGCAGATAAGTAGAGCCTCTGAGAACTACTTGGCTCTTCAAAAGAAACTTAATGAAATCATCCTAGCTCACCAGATGAACCCTGCCAACAACGGTATGTTTATGAAAGGAAGGCAAATCAATGGTTATGCTGCAGGTCACCAGGCAGGTATGTTGCACAGAGCATGAAGTTGTTTCGACTGTCCTTTGTCAAATATGCTGTTTGCAGTGTTGACATTTTGAGAACTACCCGGTTGTTCGTGACCATTCCGATGAACAAGTCTTCTCCTGTCTTGCAAAAAGTCATTAGCTCCCGAACACTCTTTGAATGGTGAATTCTCATCATTCAAAGATGTAATAACCTTTAGTGTCTTAAGTGAGGTTTTAGATCACTACGTTGTCGACCGCTGGGTTGCGTGGAACCTTAATGCGCTGATTTCTTTAAAACATTCAGTAGCCCATGTAAAAACTATCCTGGAGAAGCCTTTTCCTGATCAGGAAAGACCGCATATGACCTAATAGTTCCTGGCACATGCTTTGTGCCCTTTAAGCCAAACAAAAAAAACAAATTTTGGAAACAATCTGAAGAACACCTGCATAAAGCCTGCATTGTATATGCAGTAAATGATCTGCTTAAGGTTTACAGGTGGCCAGCGCTGGGTCAGGGTGCAGAGCCCCGGCCAGCTGCGTGGTATCACGTTCGGGTGAATCTGTTTTTCATCCTTACGTGGATCGACTACGGATTTGATCCAGGGTGGCTTCTGCGGAGTCATTATGCTTTTATTAAAAGGTCTTATTTTACGTGTCCCACGTATTTGCAAGGGGCCTGAAAATAAAACGCGTTTAAAGGCTGCCTCGGCTTCTGATGCCAACTAAGATCGGAAAGCTGCAAGCTTCCTTACTTCCAGACTCTATGTTACACCGCCGATGGTTTTATCTGTGATTGACACTTGCCGTTCTCCGCTGGCAGACGATGGTATCGAAAACAGAGATACGGAGGACCCGGAAAAGAAACGGTTATCCCCCGTCGACGTTCCGGCTGAAACCTCCAGAGGCGTGCGAATCTTTTGTCCGTTTGATTTTCAGATTTCATGTGTAATTGCTTTTTCCTGCTCGCTATGGTTATGAACTCACTGCAGGTGAAATTCGCTTCTTCTTGCCGCAAGTTGGAGTTGCCAAAATTGTTCCGTTCCAAATAATTCCACAAGTTAGCGATATCTGGGGGGAACAGGGAAGTCGACCACAGTTATCTTTTTTACTGAGCGGCGATAGCTTGTCCTTACAACTGCGATGCCTATTTTCCGTCTGTCTCTGTGTGTTCGGCGTCTGCAAAGGCGGCCAGAAAACTGAATCGGTGGCATGTCAGATTCACCAAACAAGGGCAGCAACTGCAGTGTTTATGACACCTCCCTTATCTGGCCGTTCGCGTTCTCTCGGCGGAAGAGCTGGTTTATTACAACTCCTGCAAACCGATATTTCCCCTGCTTTGTTTTTAATTCCGTTTCGCTCAGGTTTTATGAAGAGTCCGTTCTCGACAATTAACATCCGACAAATTTAGGGCAGCAAAACGTTGTTATGCAAATCAAATGTCCGGGCGGCGGAAAGATGATCTAAAGGGCAAACACTGCAATTTTCCCCGCGCGTTTAGAGGACTTCTTTATGGCTCTTTCCCAAAATGAATCATATGGCGTGTGTGAGTCACCTATGGTCATAATAAGTGTCAGTCATCCTCAAACATATAAGCATCAGTCCCTTTCAGTCCGTTTCCTTGGGCAAAAAAAACGGAAATTTAAATGCCAGCGTAATTGTTTTTCCTGGGAAATGTTAACGTAATAATAATCATACTTTGTTTAAAGTAACGTTGCGATTCGAACCCTCATTGAAATAAACATTTCGGATTACCTTTTGAGCGGTTCAGTATTTGCGATGACCTTTCGAAGAGACGTGTTTAATGAATACGGACATCCCCAACCCCCTTTAGTCGGTTAACTTTTACAGCCGAAAACTGATGGTATTTTATTGTAGAGGAGGGAGGGAGGGAGGGAACCGGGGGCTTAGAAACACTTTCCAAGCCGCAGAGGTAGTCGCAGGGCAGCGTTCACAAGACATACACGGTAAATTTCTTTGAAAGTATGTGCAACACCATTAAGAAGATAAAAATACTTGGATGAAAGACAGTTATTAAATGTGATCACACTTTATAAGTGTTTTAAATAAAACACGTCAGTGGCTCAAGCCTCAAAGTCCACTGCTCGCGTTCGGGTCCTTTTCCGGAAGGGTGGGTCGATTCTGAACGGTAACGGAAGAAGACAACAGGCAGAACAAGATTTCTCGCTCAGAATGGTTAACAGATCTGGGCAAGGGTGGTTGTGTCGGCTTTTCTTTCTGTTGTTAACATTTCATTTGAAGTGATTAAAGTCAGAAGGTTTTTTTTGTTTAGAAGTTGGTTAGATATGTAAACAAGAGTCGGAGTGAACCTGTTAACGCTTCAAAACACATGGCTCGAAAAGAAAGTGCGCTTCGTGCCTTTTTGCAGTTGACTCAAAGCAGACGAGAACATCACGCCGGACGCAGAAGCCAAAAACGCTGAACACTCCTGAGGACTCGACGTACTACAACTTGATTCATGTGAGTCACTCGTGCTGCTCAAGCAGCCTGCAGTTATTCGCTAGCTGCTGGATGAATCCACGATAACTTCTCACAGAGTTTCTGAGTCTAACTTCACGCACAGTCTTTAAATTGCCTGCTGTCGGATTTGGGTCGAGCGCCGAAAGGCCAAGAACGTAAGGTGAGCAACAATCTAACGTACATCTTGGTGTGCAAAGGTAACCCATCCGCTGTCTTTGCGACTTTGTTCTTTCAGAGATCGGTTCAGGATGACAAAAGACGACCGAGGAAGCAAAGGTAATGAGTACCGTTGGACTGTGTTCACCCTTAAAAATCTGTCCTAACAACTTCGTCACTGTCCGGCGTGTCTTAAGGAGTCGCGTTTGTCGGCGAGGTGGTGCCAGTTTTGGAACAAGAGAACAGGTCAAAAACAATTGCTTCGTGCCTAACGCTTCTCCCTGGGACTGAAGTTACTGAAGGACTGCCACACCTTTCATCGTTGAGTTTTTTTTTTTTCTTCAGTTGTTCAAAGTGCTTCCCTAATCCAGGAGGTATGAAGGTGAAGGTAAAATTTTGATGTGCAAATGTTTTTAGTGAGAGATGGAAGAGAGGACGTATAATCCGTTAGTAGAAAGTGATCTTTTCTTCACCGCACGCAAGCTGTCTCGCAAGTTCAGTACCAATAAACACCTAAGCTAGTTTGTATGTGAGTCTGGTGGTCCCAGGCGCCATAGCGATAAACCCCTGAAAGGCCGAAACAACTTTATTGATAGATGCATTTCTAATGGTGTAAGACAGACAGTTTGGCATCTGCGCCATCTAATAAATGTGGGTGTGTCTGTACCGCAAGGGCACGGCACAAATGGTTGTTGTCGGGTCATCCGAACAGACCAGGAGATTGACTGAGGTGGTTTGGGGCAAAAGAAAGGAGAGGAGAAGCTTTATTGCAGGCACCCAAGAGGAACCAGAGGAGACGCGGACAGATCTTCAAATCAAGGGTGATCATTTGTCGTGAGACAAATAAAGCAGAGTGATGGAAACGGGGAAAGGTTTACATGGATCATTAAGAAGGAGAAGGTCGGTGGAGAGATGGCATCTCCAGCCTGTGTTCACAGTGCAGGGGTAATGTGGGCTCCAGAAAGGGACGTGCTCCCTGCACAGCACGTCATCTCTGACGGAGGTCACTCGGGGGAAACTTGCTCGGGAAACTCCTGAGCCCTGTTTGAATTTAACATGTGCACATAATGAAATGAAACTTGTACATTCGGGAAGTGTGAGTCCCTCCCCGAATCATCCCATCTCACTTCCCAGTACAAAGGCCAGAGCAGGGAAAAATCAAATCGGCCACGTTGAGCCACAGTGTTTTCACACGTGTCGATATGAAGAGCGAAGAAGGTTGTGAACACACGCCCTGTTTTTTACCCCAAAAAAGGCCAAATGGCAGTTATCCCCTTCTCGGCTCATAAATTTGTCACAAACTAGAAAAAATATTTTACCACCCATGCAGTTCAGATACCTTGTAAAGGATCCACAAGCATGTAAATGCCGAACATAAGCAATTGTATGCAAATGATCACCTTTTGCCGTCTGCTAGTTCTGTTTAACTTTTTTTTTTTTTTTTTTGCCGTTTGACGCGAAACTACAGGTTTGCACAAGCTGCTCCATTTGCGCTCTGCCCGTGCTGTGGTCATACTTTTGACAAGTTGCTGTGTTGTCGTCGCTGGGTGGCCGGGACAGAGTGATGTGATCTTTTCCGAGAGCTGTCGGACAGAGAGACGGCGGGGGCTGCGAGCTGCACAGATTGCTTCCCTGTGATGTACTGCAGCTCACGGGTCCACAGCAGGAAGATGTATTTTCAACGTACGAGGAGAAGGACCGGCCAAATGAATCACTGTCGGGGAGCGTAACGTTAGACCGGTTACTGTTCAATCCCACTACTGCAGGGCCAAGAGCGAGAGGTTTTTCTCCCCCTCATTTTTTAACTCGCTGTTTTTACCAAACCAGTTTCCGCCTGTGTGCTTTCCAGCGCTCAGAGACAGTGCAATTCCCATACCAGACTGGGAGGCTGGAGGTCAGGATGCTCTCTGGCACGTCTGTAGAAGCCGGTTACGATGGGAGGTGGACGTCCAGCTCTTTTCAGTCTCCTCAGGAAGTGGAGATGCTTATCCCCCCCCCCCCCCCCCCCCCCC
>UFQX01000096.1:1288378-1306365 GCA_900497675.1 Arapaima gigas
GGGGGGGGGGGGGGGGGGTCCCCACGTAACCGAATCAAATAGGTGGGTCTGCTGGAGTGAATTTTTCTTTTTTCATCCTTGGACTTGACAGGGTGGCAGTTTTGCATCTCGATGGTGCAGACAGTTTGGTGAGGAAACCTCTGTTTGCGCCTCGATGTGCACGTTAGGTCACACGATTACGTTAGAACCGCGATGTAGAATAGAATTCTTCCCAGAAGGAACGGGCTTTCGTGTTTGGTCACGACGGCCGAACTCTGCTGTCAGACGCAGTCACCTGTTTACCTGCCGCCCAGGTTCACCTACGAGGTCGCGCCCGTCTTTGTGCTGCTGGAGTACGTCACCCTGAAGAAGATGCGGGAGATCATCGGCTGGCCAGAAGGGCGGGGGGACGGAATTTTCTCGCCGGGTACGTGACCCTCCAAGGTCTCCGTCTCCCTTTCAGTTTTGGGCAACCAGCTGCTCTTGTCCTCAGCTGTTAGAGACGCTGCGGTTCAGCACAGTTGGCGGTGATGGACATTGTTCCCAAGGGCAAACAGACATAAAACCTTGTTTTCAAAACCACATCTTCACAAACCTAAAATATAATTATGGTATGAAATCCGATTAATCTTTATGGACCGCTCAACAGTGAGTGACACCTTCATTTTTTTTTAGACTTTCCACCTTTCTGCAAGGTGGGCAGCGTGTTTGTCCCGAATTGATGTAGTAAAAATCACCCAGCTGTAAAATTATTCCATTTTATCCCTTCTTTGGCTGCTTGGGAGAAAAATGTCACCCAAACGAATAACTGTGACCCGGCATCTTTGAGGGGCTTAAATGATGGCCAAGCTGGACAACGAGAAGGTGCCACAGATTATATCTCCACCTTTACACTGTGCCGGTGACAGGTCCTCCCGTGTCGTCCCACACGCTCTTCCCCTGAACCGGTGGCTCCGTTTGCCCTTGACATATACGCACGTCCGAGAAGTGTTCTTCTGCGGTCCGTTGCAGTGTCTCACGGTGGCGTCGTGTGATTTTGCTTCCAGTTTATGATCATTTGGTGCCCAAAACCCTTGGGAGCGTCTCAGTAGTTCAGGGAGAAGTAGGCCAGCGTCCCACATTCTTTAAATCTGATGGTCGGTGGGGTGCCAAAAAAAAAAAAGAGAGAGACGACTGTGATCAGTGATTTGGACGTTGCCCGTTGGATTCTTCTACAGGTGGGGCCATCTCCAACATGTACGCCATGCTGCTGGCTCGATTCAAGATGTTCCCCGAGGTGAAGGAGAAAGGGATGTCGTCGGTCCCGAGGCTGGCGGCCTTCACGTCTGAGCACGTAGGCAACCTGAGCGCCGCGACGGCATGCGGTGTCGTCCCGAGGCTTCTGTGATAATTTGTGCACCTGCGGTATTTTTCCGTTTGAGCATCGAGGTCCACTGAGTCCGAGCGGCTCGATTTCACATCAGTCAGGAGGTCAGGAGAGACGTGAACGTCAGGAATAAATTCGGGCATCTGTGGAGAGATGACCCTGTGGGGACGACCACCGAGTGGGTTGTCACCGCGTAACGGCGCGGCTGTTTCGTTGAGGGGCGTCGTGCTCACGTCCCCGCAGGAAGGAGGAGGAGGATGAGGTATCTTAGACGCCTCCTCCTTTCACCCCTTTGGGTTTGAGGAGGCAGGAGCGACAAAGGCTGTGAATTCAACCGGCAAAACGACTCTGTGCTGCAAATGAGGAAAAATACCCCAGAATAACGTTCACGTAGAAGGTTGACATCTTACTTTTGGTACAAGTGTGATTCACGACTCACGATCCAA
This sequence comes from Arapaima gigas, assembly GCA_900497675.1. NCBI lineage: Eukaryota > Metazoa > Chordata > Actinopteri > Osteoglossiformes > Osteoglossidae > Arapaima > Arapaima gigas. The sequence continues at coordinate 1,290,170 of UFQX01000096.1, forward strand.
CCTTCATCCATATCGTCTCATCAAAGAGGGAACGTTTTCTCCGGCGCCTTGTTGATGTTGTTCGGTACAATTTAAAAAATGATTGAAAAATGGATTTTATCAGATCTAACCGACCTGCATGTGGAATTTATGCATTTGTTTTCCTTCAGAGCCATTTTTCGATCAAGAAAGGAGCCGCCGCTCTGGGGATCGGCACGGAGAGCGTCATCTGCATCAAGGCCGACGAGAGGTAGAGGGTCGTCCGCGTCGCACCTCAAAGCGGCTTCGTGTGTTGCGACGGCGTGGCGGAAGTGAGTAATAAAAATCCCTTCTTCCACACCAGAGGTAAAATGATCCCGTCCGACCTGGAGAGAAGACTGGTGGAAGCCAAACAGAAGGTACCTCCACCAGCCGAGGGAGAGGTTTCATCTCTTCCGTTTGCGTGACGTGACGACGCCGTTTCCGGGCGACGCCAGACACCCCCCCCCCCTTTCCCGCCGACGCCCCCGACCCTCGTGGGTCTCAGCTCGGCAGCTTGGCAGAATCCAAAAGCCCTTCCGTCGGAGATGTTTTGTCTGATTTCTCTCTGCACGTCACACTTCTTCCCTCTTCCCAGTTAATTCGCAGTTGGACCTGCGTAAGACCTGCAGATCTTAACTGCTGCAGATGTTTTAACGGATTTAAACTGCCGCTTGAGTGGTCTATCTCAGTGAAGTCTCACGAGCTTCTCCGCATCGAGGCCGCGTGTCCGGAAAGGTCACCTCAGACAGACGGACGTCTCACAGCTTCCCGGTCTTCTTCCCACAGGGCTTTGTCCCGTTCTTTGTGAGCGCTACAGCCGGCACCACCGTCTACGGAGCCTTCGACCCCCTCATCGCCATCGCAGACATCTGCAAGAAGCACGGAGTGTGGATGCACGTTGATGTAAGTCCCCCCGCCGCCGTGTTGGGTCTCGAGAATAATTCCCAGCACGAAGATGCGTCGAATATCAACTTAGAGGAAGATAAATCCAGATCAATTTGAAATCTCGGAGAACAAACAAGCCCTTGGGTTTCTCTGAGCTGCTTCAGTTGACCTGCAAATCGAGGTAATAAAATACAAGTTGAGCAGGAACATCGTCGCGGCATCGGACTCCGTCAAAGAAGATGCTGTAAAACCCGTTTTCTGAGGTGATGCTTTGATGCCATTCAGATGTTTACTTCATCAACCTCCCACGTGCCCAGCAGATGTGGTCCCCCACGGTCTCCCAAACTGCCCGCATTGATACACGTCCCGCAAAACATGCTCAGATTTGAAGCAGGTGGTCGTATTGTAACAGCGTTTTCTGTGAACGGCCACCAGACGCTTTGAGGTCGACAGTCTACGCTTATTTTATGCTGAACAGGGGAAGGTGCAGATGTGCTTGCAGGCAGTCGCTTGCCTTGGTTTGCGCTGTAAAAACAGGGTAAAAAGTGGAGCCGAGAAGTAAATGTGTTCTTTCCCATAATTCCTGCTCCGTAGTTTGATGATGTCACTCAGGTGGGGGGCAGGAGGCAGGAGGCTGGAGCTGCTCTAATCCACACGAACTTCTCTTCTCTAAAGCCCCGTATGGGTGGAAAGAATTATTTGTAGCAGGTAGATCAGTGATCATTATTATTATTATTATCATTATTATTATTATTATTATTATTATTAATAATACTAATAACATAACTTTGTGGCCAGTCTGAGGCCGATGTGGGACCCAGCTGTAGTTCCCTCCTAACTGGGAGAAAGACTTTCTGATCTGTTTTTGGGTGGTAATAATTATAATTGTCAGTAGCCACTTATCCTGAGGAGGGTCCCGGGGGTCCCGACCCCAACCAGAGAGCAGAGGCGCTGGGCTGGGGAAACGGCCCCCCTGGATGGGACGACGCACCCGACCTCGCGCTACGGGAAATTCAAAGTGACCGATTAACCTGAAACGTATCTTTGGACTGTGGGAGACAGTGCAAACTCCGCCGAAATGGAGCCGGACCCGAACTCGTACCCAAACTCGTACCCGACCAATTACCTCAGTAGGGTTTAAAAGGAAAAAAGGCCAAACTGTGGCCTGATGGGTAATTCGGGCGGCCTGTTTATCGTGCAGCTCCTCTATGTGTTCACAGACGTACCTGAGGCTTTGGCCTGCGGTGTGTGTAAGTTACAGAGGTGTTTACATCACGAGGGGCCGGGGTCTCTGTCTGTGAGCCACTCTGGAGATACAGACACGTAAATTATTTAAAAAAAAAAAAACTAACAAAGTTCTGCAACTGGGCCAAGTGGACGTTTAAGGAGTGGATGAAATCTCCGCAGGGGGCCTGGGGAGGAAGTCTGCTCATGTCCAGGAAGCACAGGTGGAAGCTGAACGGCGTCGAAAGGTGAGTTTTCTCTCTATCGGCGTGAAGAGTTTGTGTAAAAGGGCTGAAATCCCGGCGGGTTCGCGGTCGAGGCCCCCCGTTGTGCCCCTGCGTGCCGTGTGTTTCAGGGCGGATTCGGTGACGTGGAACCCGCACAAGATGATGTCAGTTCCGCTGCAGTGCTCTGCCCTGCTGGTGAGGGAGGAGGTAAGTGGACGGAGGAATGTGTAACGCGGGCGGGACCGCGAGGGGCGGAATCGACGAAAGGGTAAGAAACGGGGGTGAAACGTGAGCTCTGCTGTGTCCCCCCCCAGGGCCTGATGCAGAAGTGCAACCAGATGCAGGCGTGTTACCTGTTCCAGCAGGACAAGCACTACGACCTGTCGTACGACACCGGCGACAAGGCGCTCCAGTGCGGCCGACACGTCGACATCTTCAAGCTGTGGCTCATGTGGAGGGCCAAGGTGGGCCTGAGTCTTATTACAGGCCTACAGACAAGCTAAACGTGCTGGGGGGGGGTTTTACTCACTTAGGGTAAGAAGTGTAAGAAACAGGTGCGGATGGATGGATGACATTCAGCAGGTGGCTCCAACCTCACAACCTGAAGGTAGTGTAGCACCCAGAGGTGCCTGGGTCTGAGTCCTGCTGTCGGACCCTCGGTCGAGGCCCTGCTGACGTACTAAATCCAACCACTTTGACTGTAACGCAGTTCGGCGGTGTATAACGCTGCCGTTTCCCCGTTGGCAAAACCCAAATATTTAAAAAGAGGAGGGGGGGGCGTCTTCTAACGCCTCGCCTTCTCGCGCTTCCAGGGAACCATCGGCTTCGAAGCTCAAATCGACAAGTGTCTGGAACTTTCCGAGTACCTGTACGACAAGATCAAGAACAGGGAGGGGTATCAGATGGTGTTCGACGGCAAAGTAAGTGTGCTCGAACGTACCGCGGTAAACACGCCGCGAACTCGCGGGTCGGGGGGCTGCGGGACGGCCCGTGCGCCCCGGCTTTGTCTTCCGCGATAATGGCTGCTTTTACTCGGCCGACTCGCAATTAGACATAATGAGCGGTAATTATTCTGAGCTCATGCGACGCGCCGAGTACCAATTACGCGCCGCTGATGTTCCTTTCCGTGCGAGGCTTTGTTCTGGAGCTGAGCAGGAAAATGCGGAAAATGTACAAATATACATTGTATACACAGATCTTCCTTACAGGACACTGATGGATCTGTGGGTTTGGAGGACGGAGCGGTGCGGCGCTCAGGATGTTCTTGTTCTTTTGCTGATGCCTTCTAGAAAATTGGATGTTTTGCCAAAGGTGGCAAAAATGTACCGAATAGTAATACCCCCCCCCCCCCCCCCCCCCCCCCAAATTAGATGTGAAATGTTGATGTTGTTGGTCGTTAAAATTGTGTCANCCCCCCCCCCCCCCCACCGCCCCTCAAATTGCCGGCTGGAGTGACCATCCAGGCAGCAGAGCTGCAGGAAACATGGATGTCGCCCTGAATGTGGTTCATTGGGCGAAGACCGGGGGGCAGGTGGGGGGGGGGACAAAAGCCTTGGCGTGAAATGAGTCACCGCCTCCCCCAACCGACCGAGGGGGCCTAATCCAGGTGTTTAACCAGCTGTGCAGCCAGAGAGCGACGGAGCAAAGCGGGTTGTAAATCGTGACTCGGCAACTGCGGTGGAAGAACCTCACACACCTGCACAAGCGGCCATTACCCCCCCCCCCACACACACACACAGGTCTGCGCAGCACTGGTGTGTCTCCTATTGTTCAGTCACACAAAGCATGTTTTGGCTTCACAAAACGGCACCGCGACGCAACATTAATGCCCTTTTCACGCCGCTGTGTCTCTTACTCGGGGGACGTGGAGATATTTGGCGATAAACGCGAGGTTTTGTTCCGTGTGCCGAGTATTAATTCTCCACAGCGGCCACCGTGTAATCATCTGGTCAACGAACGCCCTCCCTCTCCCCCCCTTCTCTCTCTCTCTCTGCGCTTCACCCCCCCAGCCTCAGCACACCAACGTCTGCTTCTGGTACCTTCCGCCTGGCATCCGTTACCTGGAGGATAAGGAGGAAAAGATGAAGCGCCTGCATAAGGTAGGAGACAGGAGAGGCGGGCCGGAGTGACGGACCCCTCCCTCCCTCCCGAACGTCGTTTCTTCGTACCTTTTCCACCGTTCCTCTCCGTCCAGCAGGAGAAGGCAGTCAAAAGTGTGGGGGGCAATAAGGTGTCCTCGGTGACCCCCAGCGGTGCAGACGGAGGCGTTGTTGTTTTGTCGGGCGGCAGCTGCTGGGTGGGGGAGCAGAGGGTGTACGTGACACCCATACAAAGGGGAGCTTTCGCACCCCCCCCCCCCCCCCACACACAGGGTCACGCTTTACCTGTCAGCTACGCCACCCCTCAGACCCGGGTTCCTGGCTGGCCTNTTCCCCCCCCCCCCCCCCCCCACACACAGGGTCACGCTTTACCTGTCAGCTACGCCACCCCTCAGACCCGGGTTCCTGGCTGGCCTGCGTTCATACGGAAAGCGAAATACCGCGGTAATAACCTGGTATTATCCCAATTAACAGCCACAAAAGAACAGAGTCTAATGAGAGTGAAGGGGGCGGGGCCCTGGGGGGGGGGGCGTCTGCGGTCTTTTTTTTTTCATACCGTCTCTTTGAAACGACCCGTTTGCCGAGGACACCTGCCGGAAGTGTGTAGAGGGTGGGATCCCGGGGGGAGGGGGTCCAGTGTGGGTCGGAACGCAGTACTGGAGGTGTATCGACCCCCCCCAATGGTAAACACACTCTGGGGGGATGAGGTCTGTGTCGTTGACAATAATACAGGTTATTTATTTTTGTCGGATCAGGTTTTTTAAAAAAAAAAAAGCATAACCCCCCCTGCACCTTTTTCTCCGCATTTTTTTTATTGAACCCCCCCCCCAATATGGCTCTGCTGCCGCACTTGTGTGTTTGCAGCTCTGTCGTGAGTAACGGCTGTTCCTCGATGTCACGACGCGTCGCGTGTCCCTTTTATTTTGTCAGACACATCTGAGGGACGTCAGTTTTCATCGGATCTCCAGCTCGGTCCGTTTTGGCCCAAGATGCTGGTTCATTAGTATCGGGGGGGGGGGGGTGATTTTTTTTGGTAAAAATCATGTTGTTGTCGTCATCGAGCTGTTTGGCCTGAAGTGTCTGGATGTTTGCTCTTCGCCGACTCTGGCTGGACTGGGCTGTCACTCGCACCTTCAGAGGTCACCTTCTGTGTTGAAGGACGTGGATTTTCCTGCTCCTGTACGGTCCTCTCAGGAACCTCTGAAGGACGAAGGGCTTGAATGTTAAATCCTCCCCCCCCAAGATTTTTACCTTGAATCGATCCATCGTGTGGTAGTCATTCTTGAACTTTCTGAGCGCCGCATCTTCTCGCAGGTGGCGCCGGTGATCAAAGCGAGGATGATGGAGTACGGCACGACCATGGTGAGCTACCAGCCGCAGGGGGACAAGGTCAACTTCTTCCGCATGGTCATCTCCAACCCGGCGGCCACCTTCGAGGACATCGACTTCCTCATCGAGGAGATCGAGCGGCTCGGCCAAGACTTGTAAGACGCCACCGGCACGGCGTCTGAAAGTCACAGGTTCAGATGTTTGTTGTGAATGTCTGTCGTTTCCTCCTCGAGGTTGAACAGTGTATTTGGAAAAAAATATATATATATATTTCCCTATTGTAGTGTTGATGTTAACAACAATGTCCAAAGCACAGATTTAAAGCTTCTGTCTGTATCTCACGTGTAGATTAGGAAACGCAATGTTTTGTCATAGATATTTCTCTCATATGCTGTAAACAGTCAACTGCTCCATGTTGGTGCAACAGTTTATATTTATTACAACGTCCCTCCACCTTACCCCACGTTCGGACGTAGTACAGTGAACGGGGTGCCTCACTTTACCTCGATTTACTCCACCGCCTCTCTTCTCCCAGAGACGTTTGCGTGCAGCACCACGTTTCGGAGATGTTTAATTCAAACGTACTTGGGGGTGAAGGCAGGGGAAAGTGTGGAGTTCAGAGCTTCACTTGCAGGACAGCTCTGTGTGTGTGTGTGGGGGGGCTGGACGGGTGGGCAAAAGCACCTTCGAGCAGCTCCTTCAGCTCTGTGTTAAGTTTCAGACCTGAGAAGAAGGAAAAACGTCTCTTCTAGGATTCAGCCGTGGTCGAGGTGCGGTTGTCTTCAGGTTGGAAGTGTGTGGTCTGCATCTACGTAGCTGCTGCTGCAGGAGAAGGTGGCGAAGGCGAAAGGCAGCCTTACGTCCCCCTGCCAGGTTCTCCCCCCCCCCCCCACTCAAATCACCCCACACGTTTGAGAAAAAAATAAATAAATAAAGTAACAAGGTGGTCCAAAAAGGACTTAAAAGATCTGAAGCAGCTGCTGGAGCAGAAATCAGACCTTTTACCCCCCCTCTGACCCCACGCCACGGCCGTCTGGGCTGCGATGTGGCCGCGTCGCCCGACGGTGCGTGAGAAGGACGTTTCACGATCGACGAAAGATGGTTCGCCAATCCCGCGCGCGAGGTTGTCGTTATATGTTGTAAATATGATGTTAAAACGCCCCCCACGAATTACACATCCACGCGTGGACACTCGTGTGTGTATATACTGCATATTACAGGAGAGTTTTATGTGGTATTAATATTTATTTTCTCTACTTGATATAAATACCTAAGTTGACTTTGCCGGTGATGCGCTTGTTTTCGTCACGTGACGTGAGGCGGTAGCGACCATTTAAACCGCGCGTTTTTTTTTTTTAAATTTAAATTATTGTTATTATTATGACCCGGCGCGTGCAGCTGTTAATGCGGGATCGGAAGGACGTGCGGCGCGGGTTCTTCCCAGCTCGTATGCGGAGCTCGCGCGTGTGCTGTGCGTGTTCGTGGCCGTGTCGCTGTCCCAGCCGGGCTCGTGCGCTTAAGGTAAACCGACCGTGTGCGACGTTTGTGGTTTTTTTGGTGTAAAAAACAAAAAAAATTGGCGACCGCTGCCGCTGGAAAATATTTTAAAGATGGAAGCTTGGACTTCCACGCGTCTGCGTGCGTTGTGCGTGCGTGTGTGTGCGTGTGTGTGAGAGTGTGACACATTTTACCGCCGTGTACTCGCTGGGTTGCTTTTGTCGCTCGTGGGAGTCGAAATGAAGCCACTTTGTAACCTCCGTTTCCCCCTCCAGTGTTTTTGGGCCAAATCGGCGGCGGGACTCGCAGCTTTCAGCTTTTTTTAAATTTTATTTTATTTTTAATAAACTTTGCGCCGCTCTTGCCGGACTCGCTTATTTCGCACGTGCATGAACGCGCTCGCCTCGCCGGCTGGGGGGGTCCCGGCTTTCCTCCGCTTTCGCCGCTCGCTTTTGTGTTCCCCCCCCCCCCGGAGTCACGCATGCCGCACCTGCCCGCCTTCCTGTTCGCTCCCGTCGGCCGCAGCTTGGAACGTAGAATCTGGATGTTTCTAGATGGCAGGCATGACTGTGTTTGTGCGCCTGTAGACCCTCACCGGCTTCGCCCCCCCCCCCCGCCGCTAGACGCTTCGAAGCATCACGCATTAGTTTGCCAACCTTATTCCCGCATATGAAGCCACAAAATATACTCCTTTCTGCATGACCCCCCCCCCCGCTGCCGTTTCACCCCGTGCTTGTCAGTGCTGTTTGACAGGGTGACTTTAGGACCAAAATAAAAACCCGTGTCGGCTACTTGGTGACAGTCGAAGCTGCTCGATGTCCGTCTGATCTCCAAAAAAACTGAGCTGTGGAGAAACTGAGTCGCGCGCAAGACGCGGGACCCCCGTGTGACGTCATACTGCGATTATGACCTTTTTTTTGACGTGTGTTCAATCTAACGGGAGTAAACGGATAAAAAAAAATAAATATAAACCTGATAAAGTGAAACTCGGCGTTGTGTTTTGCTTTCTCATGTCGGGTTGCTGCGGAGCTGCGCTGCGGTGAAGTTCCGTCCTGACCGGATACGGTGGCCGTTATTTATAGAAAATAAAATAATAGCTGCTTCCCCGAATGAAAAATAAGTCACGGAAAATATGGAAAAAAAGAAATGAATGAAGCGGTAGAAGCTGCTTTAATGTTCGACAGGGTCCGAATAAATAAAACGGCTGCTGGGGATGCAGATTTACTGACTTATCGAGGAAAAACACAGCTGTATAATAAATGTATGAAAAATGTGCAGGTATTTTCACAGACTCGCATGAGGGAAGGATGGAAGTTGAACACAAAGGTTGCAGGTGGTTTTAATTTTACGTCCAGCTGATCTGAAATGGATCCATAAACTGAGGAGAGAGAAATCACTGCATTAAGGCTCCTACGCTTTAGGTCAAGACTTGAGAATGGAAATCGATTCAAAGCTCAAAATTACACGACGCTTATGAGTAAGACCCCTCTGCTGTGAAGGGGAAGGTGAACGTTTTCCCGGGGTGCGAACAGGGAGACCCTGTGATGGAACCTCCCCTGTAAGTTTCCAGATCTTTCTGGTCAGCTGGACCTCCTGTCTTCTGAACGGCGGCCCACTACAGCCAGGCAGCACGACGGCAAGACTTGGAAACATCCTCAGGGCCTCGGATTCCCACCTGAACCCCGGGTGACCCGGCCTTCCGGCCCCGCTGCGACTCGGCCGCTCGGGGGGTTAAAAGCGGAGACGGACGTGGGCGGTGCCGCCGGCTTTACTCCCCGACTCCTTTTTTTGCTGCTCTTTTCACTGCTGTGGGGTTTCACGAGTGGGCTGGATAGCAGCTGTACGTTTCCGCCGTTTCCTTTGCAGGTCCGACGTGCGGCAACTTGACAGAACGTGCTGCGGCGTCTGCCCGGCAGACCGAGCCTCACGGCAGTTTTCTTTCACGCCCCATTCCAAAAGATCGCCGTTGTTACCCAAGTCTCGTCCCAGATGCCGGCCGTGATACTAATGTTCTTAATCCTCAGACGTTCTTGACGGTTTGTGCAGAATGGTGGGGTTTGGGGGGTCTGATGAGGACAAGTGCTGTAACACAGTGACGCCTTGAGACAGACGTGTGTGAAATGAGACGCTGGCTGAAAATGAAAATTCCCCCGAATTACGATCCTCTGATGCTGTAGTTTTGTGCATTTTGTACATTTACTCTGTAAGGACAGTAGAACAGAAGCCCTCTGGACCGGACATGGCGAACAATGGAGAGCGAGAGAGAGACGGGCCTCCTGTCGGAAGATGGCTGGGAAAGACCTGGTGGAGGTGTGGGGATCAGTGGCTCCCCTGGTGGGGGGGGGGGGACTAGCAGCCGTAAGACACTCAAAACCGAGCCGAACGAAAAAGGAGGAGAACATAAATCGGGCCGAACGTAGGAACAGACCAGCGTTGCTCGGGATTCCATCAAAAGTCTTTGCCTCTAGATGGCGCTGCTTCTTCATCTGTCCCTCAAATTCGCACCCCGGGTTGCTTCCTTTTCCGCCTCTCTTTCCTCCATGTCGATCGTCCGCCAGGGCCAGTTTCCTTCATTTTGGTAACTGATGGACTCGCTCGCGATACCTATACCTGCGTGTTCATCGCCCCCCACCTCCCCTCCCCGGCTCTCCGCCATCTTCCTCATACGGCCTCCAGCAGCATGCTTTCATCTGGTGGAATGTCTTTGGTGGGAAACGAACAGGGAGCTTAAGCGGGCCTCCCTCTCCTGAAAACGCCGAGAAACACTTCCAGATGGTGCGTCTCATCCCTGGAATCCCACTCCGCCGGCAGCAAAGTGGAGCCGCTGACGTGCTTTTGTGACGCGGACAGGGGCAGCCGTGACGCCGTGACCTTGCGGCTCGAAAAGGACGGCGGGCGGGAGGAGCGGGGGAGTTGTTTCCTTCTAACGCTTGGTGGCCACGTCGTGGGTCGTGAACGGGCTGCTGCTGATACCGTGAGCCACGTGGCCCCCCGTGACACAGGATGATGGTTATCTCTCCCGCTCTTATAACTCGGCTAAACGTACCTCCCAAGACAACACACACACACACACACACACACCCACCCACACATACGCGCGTGCCTGAGACGCCCCGTCCCTCTGCTGCACTGTCATGCAACGCGGAACAAACTTGGAGACTTTCTGCTGTGTTAAATGTGACCCATATTAACATACTTTGGATAAATTTATGCTGATCTGGACACACCGAACGCCTTCTTGCACATCACTAAGCTCTTCGGACGCTTTCCCACACTGCCTTGCGGTCAAGGCACCTTCGCCTCATTCCAGACTGAAATTCCAAAGGATATAGAGGCAGTTATGAGACGCATATAGAGACCAGACAAACAAACATACAAAAGCACTTCTGGCCGTGTGTTGTTGATGATCGCAGTATGTAAACGGAGACGTGCGGTTTGTGTTTAGCAACCCGGGCGACTCATTTAAAACTGGGAAAAAAAGGCAAAATGCCGTGTTGGCAGTTATAACAAACACACAAACGAAAGATCACGTGAAGGCGCTCTGGTTGTGTGTTATTTAGGAATATACATATACAGTATTGTGCAAAAGTGTTAGTCATACAACTTGAATGTGTGTTGAGAAGTACAGGTAGATTCTCATCTGCCATCAGGGAGGTTTCTGGTTGGTCCCAAATTCATTCTGCAGCCTGAGAATGACCTCAAACACCCAATCTCAGTCATACGCAACTATCTCGAGCAGCAGATGGTCTGGACCCCACAGACCCCTGACCTCAACATGATCCAGTCAGTCTGGGAGGACATGCAGAGACAGTCAAAGTCTGCAGAAGAACTGTGGCCAGTTTGGAAGAACCTACCAACCTCTACCTTAAACTGCATGCAAGTTTGCATAAGAGAATTGATGGTGTTTTAAAGGCAAAGGGTGGTCCCACCAAATATTGATCTGATTGAGGTTTTTTTGTCTCCTGCACTTTTTAGAAGGTTTATTGATTAATAAGTATTCATGGCATTATTTTTGGAACCATCCTCGCTTTATAGCATTTTTCCCACAGGTGCCTAAGACTTTTGCACAGTACTTTAGGTGGAGAGCAAGTATACGATACCACACCTGGGTGGTAGCAACCCGGGTGGGGGTGGGGGGGGTGTTAAGTTGGTGTTTAGTTTTGAGGCAAAGAGAATGAGGGATCCCTGGGAAATGGAGCTATGACCAACGCAGGACATCGTGAGAGGCCTGTGGCGTGCGGCTCATATCACAGAGGACTTGGGTCCCTTCTGGAACACGTGGTCCCTCGTCCTCTGTGCCAGGATGGGGTCCGAGTCACAGCTGCTGGGGGGGGGGTGTTGGAATGAGTGTCGCCGGTTAACCTTAAACCTCTCGATACACACTGAAGGAAACTTACGTTAACTGATTTCTCAGCTTCTCGGGTTTCAACCCGCCACCCGCCACCCGCCCGCCGGCCTCGGTCTGTAAGCGTGCGTGGCCGGTCGTCTGGTTCTCACCTGGTGGCTTCAAGGCTCATCTTGCCGACAGGCAAAAGTTGTGACGGATCGGACTTTTTAAAAAACTTCGATCACGTTTACAAAAGTAAACTGCGTTGGATTATTATTATGAAAAACTATTTTTAAAATCATTTAAACTGTTTACTTTTTACCTTCTCTCTTCCTGTCAGTAGTTTTTTTTCAGAGTAAAGTTCGCTCTCCTCTTTCCTCTGTTCCTCTCTTCCTTAAACTGGTCCCGTTTCTCTGATCTGTTAAAACCAGCTTTGCGTTTGAATCGTCTCACAAGGCACTGACCCCCCCCCCCAAATTTATTTACTTATTTTGTCCCTTTCAGTGAATCGATCACCAAGATTTGTTAATAATTTCTTCCTGAACTCTGGAGGAGGTACCCTGAACACTTGGAGAGAGACGGGTGGCTGCAGAGCGGCGATGTTAAGTTAAAGCAGGATTTCCGGATTCAGGCCATTTTGGAAATTCTCTCTCTTTCAACATAGGACAGCAGGTCCTTGTTTGAGATGCAGGGGGTTGGGGGGGGCAGCGGTCAAGACGAGATGGTTTTACACTGACGACGGGATCTGTTGTCAGCGTGGTCTTGGAGGGAAACGTCTGAGTCAAAAAGCAAAAAAGGCATGTGGTTGCGGTTACGTTCCCCCGGGGCATCCAGGCTGATGGGTAACGAAATTAGCTTCAACAAAAATGGTAAAAAACAGGGGTAAAATCAACAAAAACTTTACGGTGCGGCGAGCTCAATCACGGGTACGTTAAATAATCCGTACGACAGCTTATCGTTTTTTGTCGGGCCGAAAAACCTCCTCCTACCTTCAGGCCCGTGTGACTCCGACGTGAGTGGATAAAACGCGTCGGTAGTGTTGCTGTGATCTAGAATAACCGCACCGTCAAAAACAGTCACAATAACAATAATATTCAGTTTGCGACTGTGCTCAGGACTATATGCCAAGAAGTGTTGATTTACTGTGTGGAAACGGAGACGCGGACCAGCTGGAAACGAGAAACGTCCCCGTCCTCCTCCTTACCGGGAAGTTCGGCAGTAGCTCATTTAATTTATTAATCCGTATGAACTTATATAGTTTTCAAAACTGCCTTTAAAGATTCCAAACGTCGCCGCAACGTCGGCTTTTAGCCGCTTCGGCGGAAACGGTCTCTCTTCGTTCAGTGCAGTTTGAACGTATCGTGTCAAAGCGTGCAGCTAAAAACAAAAAACAAAAAACCTCAGTCACTGTGTTTTTAAAATGCTGTTCCTTCCCAAACAACGGTGCGAGACAAAGTGTTCGTCTTGTTGCCAAAACGTACATTAACTTTATGTTCATTTCGTGTAACCTTTACTCCAAGTGAGATATGGGCTTCACTCTGGGTGTGTCTGTGGTGCCTTCATGGGAAATCGATTTCTTCTTATTTACTGTTAACTTTAATAATACGTACGTTTGTTGCGGTCGATGCAGAAGAAACACGGACGGTCTTATATTCCAAATTAAACTCGCAATATATGAATCAACCTGTTTGCAAGGAGTAGCCAACTGAGTCACAGTTTGCACGTTTCTTACTGAAATAAATATTGTGCTCTCCTGCGTAATTCTGGCCAACACCAGACAGCAGAAAATATAAGTTCTGTGAGTCGCACGGAAACGCGCTCATCTTCGAGTCTGTTTATAAGCCGGGAGGATCATCTATTTTTGCTCGTTGCTCTGATTTTAATCTGGTTCCTGTCTGCAAGAATAAATGGTTCCGCTGAAAGAAGGGGATTATTTTTGCATCCAGGGGTTTTGTGTACGTCTCGGGGTCCAAGTTCTTCCAACGCTGCGCTGATTTCTGCAGAACTTAATAGGAAGGAGTTACAACAGTTCCCTGTTGTTACCCAACTAGCTGCCTGGGTCGGAAAGTGGAAAAGTAAATCGTAATGACGCATTATAGAGTAACCCTTAAAAAACAGCGACCCGCCGCTCGTACTCCAGCAGGAAGGAGAAAGGTGATAAAACACGTATCACTAAACATTGTAACCCTGTTAGTAATGTATCCAATGCTGTGTTTCTTTTCCCTCCTTGTTGCCTGTTTGGGTCCTTCCCTCCACCCCCCACCCCCTCCTCTGGCCTGTTTATTCTCATTCTGACTAATTAGCTGGGAACTGCTTGGAGACACGCATCTCTAATGCGTGCAGTGCATTGTGTGTGTGTGTGTGTGTGTGTGTGTGTGTGTGTGTTGAATTGTGCAAAATCCTCACTTGGGGGTGAGAAATGCCTGTGGCTTTAAAGACCACACCCTGTTTACAAAACAGACAGACAAACAGGCGGAAATTGAGCCGATACGTGCGGAGACGGCGACTGAGGTCGAACGATCGTGTTGCCGCTTTCAACTTAATTCGCTGTTTAGACCGACTATCGGTGTCACTCACGCCGAATGTGACTTTTTAATCATCGCCAGGCAGCAGTCGTGCGAAAGTGGCCCTAGGGACGTGTTTCAACTTACTGAATGTGTCAGTGCTCACATCCTCCCCGGTCTCCGTTCTCCAAACCCGTCGCCTTGGTTGACGGGTGAGGCCTCCCGACACGCAGTCATACACCCGTACGACACTTTCGGTGCGTCGCGTTCGACACGGCGGACAGGTCCAAGCCCACCAGGTCCTATCAGCGATACACGGATTAATGTGTTCGAGGCCGGCCGTGGGAGTGGGTTTCGAACAATTGAATCTTTGGCTGCCCGACGGAGAAGGCAGTTAACCTGGCAGCACAACAGGGTGCTGACGGGAGGCGGCGTACATCTCCGCAGTTTAAAAATACGCCCAGGCCCCTCTCATCGGTGACGCACTGCTGACTGTAAACTGACTGTTTCTTTCCGCCGCCCACGCGGATCGCAGGCCGTAAGCCTCAAATTGCTCGCGACAAACATAACGCAGGGCGTAAACGCACCGAAAAGAGCGCTTACGGCCCACAAATCAGTGAACCGGCAGGGCAGGAAACTGCAGCCGATCGTACAGCTGTTTACCGGTCCGTCTGAAATGTGACGCCGAGCCGCACGAGTTCTGGCGTGAATACAACCCTGCGTTTACCGCGCGTTTAACCGGAATTTCTTGTTTGAGCTCTTAAGAACGTTTCATTATCCGTCCGTTGGGCTCAGGGACGTGCCGGCGGTGCCAGGCGGGGAAACGACCCCCCGAGTGAGGCGCCAGTCCACCGTGGCCGGTTAACCTGAAACACGCCTTTGGACTGCGGCAGGACACCCGCACCCAAACTGCCCGAGCACATGCGTGTATTCCTTTATATTTCTTAACTCGTGGTTCATTATTATTAATATCTGTTCCGTTATTCCGACGCAGGTCTCTGTATCCGGCTCTGCGAGATGATCTAAGAAGGTGCCGGTTAACCTAGAGACGGATTAAACCAGAACGATAGTCCCTGTCTGCATAACAGAACGTAAGACACCGGAACAAGACGTGGATTTAGGGAAAAAAACGTCAAAACCGACAGCCCCCCAGCGGACGTGACCGACCCGCCCCGGTTTACACTCGGAAAACGCAGCACGTTTCTCACCGATCAAACGCATAATATAGGCAGTTTTTAAAAAAAAAATAACAGCACATCTGTTTTCATTCACTTTTGATTAAACAAACTATCCTTCTCTACGTCCCTATTTTTCAGTGGGATGGTTGCAGTTAGGGGCTCATTTTAAGGTTAGGCCAGCACATCGATTGCGGTTTTGTGGTCCGATGCGGTGTGTGCGGCCCACACAAGCGCCGCTCATTTCACTTCTCGACGTTTGGCTCAGCAACTGGAGTTCTGCCGGAGGTTGTGGCTCTTAATAGACGGTGCCGAACGTGTAGAACCATTAAAGCACTGTATTTGTGACCAGTTTTGAGTTGTATGTTGGTTCTTCTGACCACAGAAGCTATGCCTAAAATGGGTAAAAATAAAAATACCCGACATCACCCTCCTCTCCGGTCCTGCCTGCTGACCCCCGGCTGACAGGCCCGTTCTCTGCTTCTTCACGGTCCTCCGGTAGCGGCCAGTAGCATCGGACAGAAACCTGTCGAACCTCGAGTTTCATAAGGGATTCTACAGGTACAGTAGAGTCCGGCGTTCAGCCGGCATGTGAACAGCTCTGAGATCAGCTCTCAAAAAAGCAACTGATTCTTCTCTGAAGTACTTGTGGGGAAAAGGAAGAATACGGGGGTGGTTTTGCGTACCGCCTTCTGCACTTGTTGTTTACGGTGTGTTATTTGTGTTTGTGTATTTGTGTTATTAGCGCCGTCCTGTCAAATTTATACATATTTTCTCGTTGCCGGAGGGGCCTCCTCTGCAGGTAAACCTTCAGTGCGCCAGCTTTGTCGTGACAACGGCTCCAGGCCGCCGGGGGTGGGCAGCAGGGCCATTTGTCCCCAGCACAGCCAGCTTAGTTGCTGAAGTCACGAGTGGGGGGGGGGGGGGGC
>UFQX01000096.1:1306411-1333960 GCA_900497675.1 Arapaima gigas
GGGGGGGGGGGGGGGGGGGCATTCTTTGCATTAAAATGTGTTTTATGCCTCTTTCAACTGGGGAGCTTCACAGTCTGATGACAGGGGCGTCACCTGGGCTTTGGGGGGTCCTGAGGGAAACAGGTGAGTGTTGTAGCTCCGGGTGAGACATGCAAACACAGGTCTGACGTGTGGTCGGCCGGTCGCTCGGTCGGTAAACGGATACGGTTTTCTTTTAAAACGTGGAAAAAGACTCAGTTCAGACAAACGTCGGCAGTTTTCAGGTTTTAACGGTGGAAACGCACTGAATTGCAAAGTCAGAATGTGCACTTTAAGACGAAGCCCTGCTGAACGGCGTAATAAAATAAAATTGATGCTAATTGATTATAATTTATGAAAATTAGAATTTTGTGTGTGTGTGTGTGTGTGTGTGTGTGTGTGTGTGTGTGTGTGTGTGTGTGTGTGTGTGGGTGTGTGGGGGGTCGCCTACAGCCCAGCGCCCCGCGATTCTGGGATAAACTCCTGTCCACCAACCCAGACCAGGACAAAGCGGTTGTGGATGATGGATGGGTGGGTCTTTGACTCACTGCAGAAATTCTAAACATAATCCTTGCTGACGGCAACGGAAAAGCCCACCGACGCGAGTGAGACATAAGCTGGAGATTTAAAAAAAAAAAAAAAAAAAAAAAAATCAGATCGCCCCCTCGACACGGATGGGTATGAGGGCGACACCCCAGTGCAGGAATCTGCAGAGCAACTTCGCCATCGAAGCCAGCCGCTTGTAGCTAGCTGTCAATAGTAAATAAACCCGCTTTCCGGAAATGTCCCCACCTCCGTTTTGCCCGGGCGAGGGGGGTGTCAAAGCCCAACAGCCACGTTTGACCGATCCTTTCGCAGGACAAGGCTTCTCTGCTCTTCCTCCACGCCAGACAGAGCTGTACATGTGTAGTAACCCTCCATATTTCACTTGACGTGCATAAGATGGGATCCGCAACAAAAACCATCTGGAGCGATTACTCCCCCCCCCCCCCCCCCCCCCCCGCCTTTTTTTTTTTTTAAGTTTACCTTTACAACTTGGAGCATTCTTACAAATATGGCAGGTAACTGAGATTGTGAGAACGGCCGATTTCACAACTGATTTTATTGTAAAGTCTAAAGTTTAANGACTGCTTCTTCTCCCATTCCTCATTCAAACCCCACCGGTGGCAACGAAGCCCACTACGTCACCCCTGCCTGCCTGAAATATGAATTTTTCCAAAGATAAGCATGAAAAATCAACTGCGCTCTGAATACTTATCTGCAGCTCTCCTCGTTCTTCAAGAAAATTTCACGACTGACAGTTTTGGAATGGCTTTTAGACGAGCGACCGGGACCCTCGGCAATTTACTCCAGATTGATCTGCGTTTTTTTTCCTTCTTCTTCTTCTGGGGTCTCACAGATTCCAACGTTTCCTTTCGGTCATCTGCACGGCCCTGGAATCACGTCGAGCGTCAGCTCGTTCGTACGGTTGCTTGGGTCTAGGAGAACCGGGGGCAACCGCCAGGTTTTCTTCACCTGCCACGCGATGGTGATGACCAAAGATCCTTCACAGACGTCGCTTTGCTCTGAGGAAAACCCAGAGGCGCCTTCGGCTAACCTCCATTTGTTTCCTCACGCGTGAACATGGGCCTGCTTGCCCACACGTGGACATGGTTCCCTGGTCCAACTTCTCCAACTTTCAGAGGTTCCCTGGCCGGTCTGACAATTTAAAATCTAGGTAGTTATTGGAAATGCTCAACAAACTGTTTGGCTTTCAGTTGAGCTGAGAAGAAAACAGCACTTGGGACCTCGCCAGATGTTTTGTAAGGCACTCGGTCGAGGACAAGCGTGTCCTACATCTGGACGAGTTTGTTAGTTTTGTTCAGTTTGAGAAAGGAATAAACTCATTTCTGTTGTTCATTTCTTCAGAAGCCAAAAAAAAAGAGAAGCGTTTGGAAGCCTGGCAGTTCTCATAAATGTTAACTGTTCTGAAGAAGCATGTCCAAAGCTGCTTGGGCAAAGCTTTTAGAGGACCGCAGCACGGCGACTCACGCCAAACACACGCGATGAACAAAAGCACGGGACGAGTCGGCCCGAAACGCTGAAAGGCAACAATTCAGAAGAGTCAACAAATGTTATAAGACGTCCGAGAACATGTCTGCACGTTACAGCCGCGTGTGGCTCCTCTACGACGGCTCGGGTTCCGGGCCCGATTCCTCGAGCAGTGAAAACACAAAACAACCATCTGAGGAGAACCGCGTGAAGCCGAGGCAGTTTGAACTGTTCAAACAGTCCGCGGTGCCATTTGAAAACGTGTTTTTTCTTCTTTTTTTTTATAACACGCTACACGTTTAACATTTACACGGATTGTGACTGAAATACACTTCAAATAAGTTACAGTGGAATAAAATATTTTGTCCAGTTAAAATTCAGTACGAAAAATATTTTACACACTTCTTCTCAGGATAAGCAGTACCCCGACACACACACACACACACACACACACACACACACGGGTTTTGACTCTGTTAGACGCCACTTCAACTAAAGGTAAAAAAAGTCCGTTTAACAACTATTTGGTCACCGATCAACCAGCCTAAGTACTGTCCTCTGGTACTCGATCGCTTTAAAAGTTGTATTATCTCAGAAGAGAGATTGGTTGGACCAAGACCTGCTCCGAGGGTCGGATTACTGAGAAGAGAAGGTCTAACGTTACATAGTAAACATGCTCTTTATATACTGTATATATATAGTGTATATAATACACTTGTGCAGGAAGGATATAAGAACCTGCGTGGTAGTAAATGCTGAACTTCCCTCGACCCCAAACCGTTCTTGATGCAAAAAGCCGTTCTTCTCCCCACTCAGAAGAATGGCAGGCGACACCCCTGGGAATCAGGAAGCCACCCATAAGATGGAGATGTTGGTGGAACCTTCTGTGGCGATCTGGTTGATGCGGCCGCGCACGCAGTCCAGGGTGACGAAGATCATGGTGCCGTTGTGGACCTCGAAAGAGGCCCTCAAGCCCACGCTGACCCACTCGCTGCCCTCTGGCATCTGGCCGCCCACCTGCTGGGCCGTGCCGGTCGGCTGCGGGCCATCGGCTCCTTGCCTGTGCAGCGTGAGCTTCAGCGTGTTGCAGGAGTGGATGAGCTTGAGAGTGAAGCTCACGCTGGCCACGCCGCTCTCCCGGAAGATGAAGTTCCTGTGGGCCAGCTGTCCAGAGCCCACCAGCTCCACCTGGTCCACGCCGGGGGTCGCCCGGTGGAAGTGCAGGGCTTTGTTGCGCACGGCGCCTGAGGGAAGCCCCACCCTGGAGACAGTTGCCGACAGGCAGGAGGAGACGGCCGAGGGCATCCAGAGGAGACTCAGAGCGCTGATGCCGGAGCTGTCGCCGAAGTACCTCACGTTGCACTGCGCCGGCGAAAGGATTTCGAAGTTGAGCGTGTCCCCGGCACCCACCGCGGTGGCCCCTGACAGCGAGACGGACGTGTCGCGGTAGTTCACCCCCGGTTTGTACGCCTGCGTCAGCTCCAAGTTGGTTCCGTTCTGGTTCAGGTACGCCACCAGGGAGAATCCCTCGCGGATGCAAGTGTGTCCCATGGCGTAGACGGCCTGCTGGAAGACGAACTTGACCACCCCGCTTTCGGTGAACCTTACGCCGCGGCTGTCGTGCGTCAGGCTCACTATGTAGGGGTCCGAGATGGATGCCACCTTGAAGGCCGGCCGGTAGTTAGTCTGGTATTGCACCGACATGGACGTGTGCGCCGTCATGGCAACGGCGCCCGTGTCGTGGGACAGCCAGAAGAGACTGAAGGGCGCGATGAGGTCGTAGACGTGGAGGTCCTTGCTCTGGTTGCAGTAGTGGTTGGGGCTCTTGAGGAGCAGCAACAGCGTGTAGTTGGGCTCCACCTCCGCCACGCCGCTCACGCTGACACTCTGGATGTACTTGCCGTCGGGCTGCTCGATGCGCACGCCGCCGAGCTCCACGCCCTCCTCGCTGTTGTTCAGCCTCATGTAGACCTGGAGAAAGTTCCGGCAGCTGTGCCTCAGGGCGAAGTTGTGGTCGGCCCAGATCAAGCCGTGCTGCTGGAACACCAGCCTGCCGTCCTTGTCGGACAGAAGGTCGCCGTCGACCTTCCCCTTGATGCGCAGCGGCGTGCCTGCATACACCTGGCTGTCGGGCGCTCCGGGGGGGGGCAGCGTGGCCGCCGCTGCCCAGGCCCGCGATAGTGCGTTCACAGAGAGGGAGCCGCACACGGAGTCGTCGGCCGCCGAGCAGGGCTGAGCGACGGGTCGCCCCTCGCAGTCGGAACACGCCTGGCACTCCTCCAGCTCTCTGTTGTAGAAGTACTCGTGCCCGCAGAGCCCGGCTGACGCGTCCCTCGCGGACGCCCCCAGGCACCTGAATCCACCTGTCCAAGAAAGACCGGTTAGATTTCGCTGACCTGTTAACCACCACAGTTCCCTTCACCCTGGGTGAAGGTGTCAGCCGGACATTGCTGTTGGACGACCGTCCGCGAGATGAATCGATGTGAACAAACGTAAGAGCCGCCACCCGGTAGACTTTCTTTCCGACCCCCCGGTGACCTTGTGTTTAGCTGTCGGATACGACAAGCCGACTTTGGTGGAATTAAACGCCGTTCCTAGTGTGTCGATCCACCTCCTGGCTGGTCTTCCTCTTCTCCCGTCTCGCCACCAAGGTCTTCCTCCGGCGACCCTCTCCTCCGCTTGATGCGACCGGTTAGAACGTCAGAGTCTTGTCTTCCGGGGTTCCAAAGCGAGCTTGAGTTCGATGTTGCCCAATGCCCGCTTCTTGGCTCTGCGGAGGTCCGCGATACGCCGTAGTTTCCTCCGGCACCGCAACTGGGAGGCGTCCATTTTGTTTATGTCTACTAGTTTAGCAGACCCTTCTCTCCAACATGCCATACAGCTCAGATTGAACGCATTGCTCAAACAGGCGGAGATCTTTAGATGCAGACCACTGGCGCGCTATTGCCCAGATATCTGCAAGTAGAGCTGATAAGAAGTACAAAGTAGCTGTGACAGCAGAAGTTTCAGTTGATGTGGCAGGCAGAGCAGAAGAGGAGCGAGAAGAAAAGCGATGGGTTTGAAATGGATGCGGCAGTTGCGAGGGGGAGACGGAACTCGTTCTGCCACGCTGGGGGTTCAAGCAGGAACCGAGAACTTTTTCCATTTGGTACCACCGCTGACTGGGACCTCTGGACCAGAGGTGGAGGACACGAGAAGCTGTCTTCAGTACTCGGCCAAACGTTGTGCGAGGCAATGAAATAAACAGGTAAAATAAACAACTTTCGGTTTTTTTTTCCATACCTGGTGTGTTGAGACATTTGATTCGCTCCCCACAGAGGTTTGGGATTTCAAGACATTCATCTCTGTCCTGTAGAAAAAAACAAATTAAGCAGTGCTCACGCAGGTTCTCCAGAACAACAGGAGAACCAAAACCACAAGGACTGACTGCTGAAACACTTTTCTTTGCAGCAGCTCAGGAGGACGAGTCACCTGACAAATGCGGTCGGCGCCCTGGGAACACTGGGACACCAGAAAAAATCCCGGAGGACACATGGTGCACCTTTCGCACTGAGGGGGGTCCCTCTGGAAGTCGCAGTACTCCTCCGGTCCGCAGACGCCGCAGTCCCGTAACAGCGGCGAGCCCACGTCCATCACCTTGGCGTCCACGTCCACCTTGTGCACGGCGTACGACTTGCGCAGGTGGGTGCGCACCTGGTCCTGGAGGCCCTGCAGGTGGCTTTCAAAGAAGTCCTGAACATCTGCCTGGAGGCTCTGGAAGGAGGCACGCTTGACAGCCTCAAAGAGCACTCCGTACTGCACCTTCACCTGCTCCATCTGCTCTGACATGAGCCGCTGTTGCTCCAGGATCTCCTGCTGTTGGCCGATCAGGACGCCCTGTTGCTCCGCCAGTGTCTGCTGGAGGTCCCGGATCACGGTCTGCTGGTTCCGCAGCGCCTCCACCAGCTTCTCCTGCCCCTTGGCCAGTTGCAGGTGGAGGACAAGAGCATCTTCGGAAGGGACCTCGTTCTCCCCTGGGAGAGCAGGACACAGCGCTGACTCAGGACACGTCCGTGGACCACAGTAAGTCGAGCAGGAGAAGGAAGGTGCGGCGTGCGACGTTTCACGATTAAAGCGACATTCGTACAGCAGAGGAAGAACCTCACCTCTCAAACGGAACTTCAGCACGCAACGAGAACTAAACACAGACAGGTGGGTGGATCATTTGACCGACTGATGGATTCCCTCGAGATGTTTAAATCGGTAAAACACAACTACGTGGGATTTTCCTTCTGGCCGGTTTGAATGTTCACCAGGTAGACTTTCATATCATCTAGCTACACGTCCTGCTGTCCTGTGTTAGGTGATTCTTCTCATGATTCTTAGCTCACGACGTAGTTTACAGCAGGAACGTCAAACGTGAAACCTTCACCACCTTGTCTCCGCCTGCGGTAAAAGTGAAATGAAGGTTTATGGAAGTCCCAGTTTGGCGTCAGACCCTCATGCTCAAGTTTGACACGTGTGAAGTTCAGCAGCTTCTGTTGTTTTTTTTTTAGCTGGCTGTCAAAACGTTCCTACGACGCCTGCATGTCATCGATCCGTTTTTTTGGTTTTTAACACCGAAAACGAAGGGGGGAATTTCAGCTTAAACGGGCATTTTCGGCCCACCGGCGGAACCGAAACGTCGAAACGGTGGGATCTACTCAAAAAAGCGGTGTTTTGAGAAGCTTCCTTAGGGTGAAGGACCTGCTGTGCGGTTCCTCCACCTGAACTAACCTGTTTCAACATGTCAGACAATGAAACTTGCCATGACTGACACATTTATGCAGCAGGATTTACTTAAGCCACCAGTGGGGGGGGGGGGGGTGTTAGAGTAGAAGATGGATTTGAACCAGGTCACACGGATACAACCTGGTCCACTATTTTGCTCATGTCTCCTCCTGGACCTTCAGCCCAGCGCTCGGCTGGAAAAGCAGCTTTCTTCAGCTCCTCGGAAGACCTCCTTGGTCTTCAACATGCGCGACGGGGGACCTCGCGCGCATTTTATCCCAGAGAACCGGCGACCCTGAGCCGGGACTTAAAATCACGGTCATCACCACGCATTTTACTCTAACCGGGGGGGCGGGGTGGGGGGGCGACGGTGCGAAGGTGCGAGAAACCTATCCAGTCAACCTGGTTTGATGTCGCAGGTGAGCTGGACCCCCAGCGGGGCCCCGCCGAGGTCCGAGCCCGGCTGTCCGAACTCGGGCAGTTCGCCCAGGTACTGCGCGGCTCTGTCCGCGACGAGCACCGGCGCGCGCTGCTCGGACCCCCGCGGGCAGCCGTCGCCCACGCACGTCCTCGCGCGGGGCTTCGGGCGGATCCTCAGCGGCAGTTTGCACTCGATCCCTCGGCAGTCCCCGGTGTCGTTGGCGCTGTGTCGCTGCCGGGGGACACAGTCCGGACCCGGGCACTCGGGGCCCGACACGTGGCCGCTCCTGCTTTTGGCGCCTCGCGGGGGGGCCACCACCGTGTACGGCTCCGGGGGGCGTCCCTGCGCCGATCTGCCCTGCGCCGCCGCCGCCGCCGCCGCTCCTCCTGCGAGGTGCCGACCCGGTCCGGATGGCCACAGCGGGCAGTGCGTCCCGAAGCACGGCTGGGAATGGAGCGCCTCGGACCCGACGCACTGCGCCCCCCTGCACGAGGCGTCGGGAGCGCGCACGTCGCCGAGCACCGCGGCGCTCCAGAGCAGGACGAGCAGCGCATCCTTCATGGTCCCTGCAGCGTCCAACAAACCAACAACAACAAAAGAAAACACGCGTGTGCAGGAACACGACAAAAAACACGACACGCGGAACGTCAAGCCCCGCAACTTCTACACACCGCTTTTCTCAGCCAGATCCCGTAAGGAGAATCTACCGCTTCTGGTTGCGTGGAAATCCCACCCTTGTCAAAGTTTTACAAATAAACAACCCCCCCCGCTTTTGCCAAGTTCTGCCCAGCTGTAGATCCACTAAACGTGGTGCGTGAAACATCTGACATCCTTGTCTCTATAAACCGGTGAAAAGGGAGTTTCTAGCAAAACACGTCACGAGGTGACGGAGGAGATGAACTTACCGCAGTTGTTTGGCACAGGCGTGAGCGGGTAGATGCGATGAAGGTGGTTTCTGTCCCAGTGCGAGAGCTTCTCCGGGACAACGTGACTGTGTGGAGTTCCAGAGGCTTCATTAGCGTCAGGTTTCTCCCACCAGCCCCCCAGCCCCCTCCGCGAGCCCCAGTCTTCTGTTAACCCTTCCCACGCCTCGCCACGCTGGCCGGTGCGTTCGGACGTGGCTTCGAATCCGACGCCGTCCTTGTGGAACTTGCCCGTTCTCCCCATGTCCGCCGGGCGCTCTGGTTTCCTCCCACCTTTCAGGTGGAACTGCAGCTTAACAGAATAGCTTAACATTTAAATAACTCTGAAGGAATAGAATAACAATGCTGCGTGTTAACGGTTGAATTTGTTGCCAGACGCCTTTTCAGGTGAAATCTTAAGGTTCACACCTGCTGAGCGTCACCTCCTCCATACGAGCGAACCTGGTGACCAAACTGTTCACCTTCATTTCACGGACACCTTCGCCTCAAGCCGCTTCTGCTGTTAGATCCGGAATTTTGCAGTGATTTACACATGTATGCAGTAAAAGGGAAAGCTGGGGGGTGAAGGGATTTACAGCAGAGGTTTGGTTTGAACCAGAATACATGTGTACAGAGTGCTGAAGACATTAGAAAAATATTAGATGACTAACGTAAAGTAAGTAATTTTGGAGGGAAGCGTCAGCTGAACAAATAAATGTGAATATAAAAGTAACTGTATTTTGGAGGTTTAACCCCCGCTGGTCCGCACATTTCCGAGGTTCTGATCTTCAAGTTTCGGCCATCTTAGCAACTGTTCAAGATACGGTTGGCTGCCGCAGCTTCCAGCCGGTGTTCATCACGTAGAACAATCCTGTCGGAGTAAAGACGGCGTTTACTTGCTCGACTGAGAGTTGGTGGAAAACGAGGAATGTCTTCATCGGCGTCCATTCTGATCCCGGTCCGGCGTGGGACAAAAAAATGTCACCTTATAAGGACATTTTATTTGTTTCATTCTGGGAGAGCAACGGCGTTCTTACATTTATGGAGACGCGGGCGGCAGTGAATCGGACCCCCGTCGCTGCGACGTCGGAGTGATGTCCGGTCCAAGAATTTGACAAGATAAGTGGTGACAAAAGGGTCCTTTCTGTCTGCGGGAACCGTTTCCTTATGTCCAAATGTGGTGGGGGGGGGGGCGCAGGTCAGCCGGGCCTCGTC
Organism: Arapaima gigas; assembly: GCA_900497675.1. Taxonomy (NCBI): domain Eukaryota; kingdom Metazoa; phylum Chordata; class Actinopteri; order Osteoglossiformes; family Osteoglossidae; genus Arapaima; species Arapaima gigas. Next base: position 1,315,748 of record UFQX01000096.1, read on the forward strand.
TGCAGAAAAAGCAGGAGGGGATTTCAGCGCTGACGTGTGTGGGGCCACCGTCGCGTGCCACCCACCCAGCAGATTAACACGACAGTCAAGACCACGACCCGAGGAAAGTTCTCCAAGTCGCTCGCTTCGCTGCCGATCCAGAAGAAGCCCGTGGAGAAACGCCAGAGGTTTAATTCGGGGTTATTGTAGAAAGGATGAACTTGCGTAGCAAGGAGGGTCAAATTTATGCCCCCCCTGTCCTGCTGCCGTGCCCTTGGATAAAGTACCAAGTGTGAAGTTTTCCAGTAAGAAAAGTCTGAGGAATTCTTGGGTGAATTATTGTAATGTTGATTATATCTCACGTTGTAGGTCAGCTAGGACAAAGTCTGATGGTAAATAAGATTAATATACGACATTAAGAACAAACTGGACTGGTCACACAACACAGATGCCTGGTATAAGAAAGCAGAGAACCGTATGAGAAAGTGTGTGTGTGTGTGTGGGTGTGTGTGTGTGTGGTGAGAACATCTGCCCTTGTGGCCACATACCTTGCATGTGACGTTATTACTCCTGCCTGTCGTGTCAGAGAGGGAATTTTAAATTGTCCGAATGAACTTGGCCACACAGAAACCTCTCGTAGGGTGAGAAGAACCTGGGAGCCAAATTTCAAGTCTGTCACTTGGGGGGGGAAAGCCGAGTATAAAGAGCAAACAAACAGACCGACAAAAAAAACTGATGTAGCCATTCAACAATCCCGAGTTCCGGCGGCGTCGGCCTGTATGGAAAATCAGCAAAGTGTCATGACGTCGTCTCCACAAAGTTCCTCCGTGTTGTTTATCGATAACTGACCTTCTGAACGTCAGACGCAGGCTGTAAACACCCGCGGAAGCATCTTGAATCGACCTGGCCAAATATTCCTACTGTGGGTCAATTTCACTGGCAAAATAAAAAAAATAAACTTCCTGGTGGAGAAACACAGGTTGTAGCTGCTCCAAAAAAAATCCTTTAGAAGTAAGTAAATAAAAGTAGAAAATAGTTTCTCTGTTTGAACTTTTGTGACCAGAGGATCCCATCGTCCGACATGTACAGCGCCGGAGCGATAGAGGGCGCTGCTGCGCTTGACAATTCCTTTATCGTCTCATCTCGCCGCGCCCAAACTTTCAGCCTAACACCAGAATGTTATTGGATTAAATGCCCATAAAGGCCACCGCTTGAATAAACAAATAACCTCCAGTCGCAATAATATCTAAATACTGAGCTACTCAGATCATAATAACGAATATTTTGCTGGTGTCGGCGGATCTTCTCTGAGGGCATACAGGTGGTCTGTGCTGCAGAAGTCCAGGCTCTCGGGCGTTTGAAGGGTCCGTGCCTCCGAATTATTTGTCCCTTGACTGACTTCCCGATCTTCCCACGCGCTTCCCTGCCGACCTTCCTCTGCCCGACTCCTCGCCAAACAGACGGATCCCGTCTGCCTCAAACCTTCGCTACGGTCTCTGATGGTCCATCACTTCAGCTCACGCCACCATTTGCTCACAAAACCCTCCTTCACCGTTCTCTTCCATCACTGCTCTTCAACTAGCCTACTGGTTTGTGACTGTATTTATTCTGTTATTTCCATTTGGGCCTTTATTCTGTTATTTCCTTTTTTATTGTTTATTTTATTTCCATTATTTCCTTTTGGTTCTTTATTTCATTTGGGCCTTTATTTTGTTATTTCTGTGTGGTTCTTTATTCTGTTTGGGCCTTTATTCTGTTATTTCCTTTTTTATTGTTTATTTTATTTCTGTTATTTCCTTTTGGGTCTTTATTCCATTTGGGCCTTTATTTTGTTATTTCTGTGTGGGTCTTTCTCGTAAACAGCTTCACTTTTTTCTGGATGTGGAAATGCGGGTCACTTAAGCTTCACAACAAACTGATTTTTTAAAGAGGAAAAAATGTAAAAAAAAAAAAAAATGTTTTAAATCTTTCAAATGTGTGTATGTCTGAAAATTCCCAACTTGAGGACCCCGTGTACATCCTAGATTACAGCTGTAATGCAACGTGAAAAATAAAAAGTTTATAACGATAAAGCAAAGTACATATTTCTCCATATTCCTTTTTCTCTAAAGTTAACGTTCCTCACGCAGAATGAAGAAACTGTGGTTGCCACAGAAGTCCCACAGTCAGCAAATATGGCAGATAAACTATTTTGAAAGCTTTCAGTGAGAGAACCAAAGGTTTCGTGTTATTGCGGGTTTGTCGGCATGACTTCCTGCTCCAGGGTGCGTCTTCTGCATCGGGTTCACACGTGTGGCGCTAATTCCACCGGCCACCTTCTTGTAGAAAACAGGCCTTGCGAGGTCTGTGAAGTACACGCGGAAATGTATTATGTGGACTCCTGTGTGACACTGCGCTGCTCCCCCGACACCTCGGTACATGAACCTCTTTGGGGTGAAAAGGTCACACGTTTCTCCTGCAGGGAAAGCAAACTCACAGTTTGCTGGACACAGGCAGCCTGTGTCTGCAGAGAAGGTTCTACAGTCGTGGGAATTTGTGGGAACCGCAGAAAGAACGTGACACTAAGAATGTCAGATGAATCAGCGATGAAAGCAAATTTTTAGAAAAAAATAGCAGTATCAGCTTCCATTTTGTTTGTTTGCGGGAGGAAGCTTTGATCTGCTTAGTTTGTAAATAATTTTGCCTGTTTTTCTAAGTGTGTGTGTGTGTGTGTGTGTGTGTGTGTGTGTGTGTGTGTTTACTCAGTCGCACAAATAGCACACGAGATAATAGATTAACAGTGTTTCTTCAACAGGGGAGAACCTTCTGGGAGTCCCAGGGTGCAGTCGAGTTGATGCAGGACCGGCTGCGGGTTCCGAGCGACTACTGTGTGGCGCTGCGAGACGCAGCCCGACGACGCGCCGAGAGAAAACGCGAGGGAACACCCTCACGGTCTTTGCCCAGGTTCCTTCCCGTTCTGCCCCGGTTCACCGTTACGTTGCCGAGCTCCAGCTTTCAAGCTCTCAGCCGCAGCTTTGTGCACGAGTGGCATCTGGGCGCAGTTTCACTTTTTCATCACTTTGTCAGGCTTCAGCAGGAATGTGGTGGACAGGTCCAGACCTGAGCTTCCGCAAAAGACAGGAAGCTCAGTAACAGTTAACTGCCCGACTGTTTGGCAGCAGCCCGCGGCGCGTGTGTGCGGGTTATAATGTGTGCCTGCTGCGTTTTTTAAAGGAGAAAAAAACAATACATGTTTCTTCACAGATTTCTTTTGGACAGCTAAGCTAGCGGGATCACCTCAAAGGTAAGTTGGCGCTTTGTTTTTACTAGAACGGAGTGGGTATAAACCAGAATTGTACCTGTTTAAATGTCCTGTGTGTCGTGTCGGTCGAACGCCGCTATATTTGATCCGTTCGAGATCACCGTGTGAGACAAACGTTGGAAAATGTGCGCAGAGAGACGCTGTGCTTTGTTGTTTTTTTTTTTCCTCACTTGCAAGATTTTTTTAAAAATTACTATTGTTTTTTTTTTTTTTTTTTGGACAAGATGGGCTTTGTTTGTCAGAAACACATGTTACATACTGGGGCATGAGGATCTTTGTCTTTCTGGTTTGCACTTTTCAAAGATTTCTATAATGTGTAATCCAGGAAAGTTCAAGAAAACTTATATCTTTAAGGTTCTTCTGAAAGCACCGGGTGGAATTGGTGGGGAGGAACAATGGCTGAAAATCTGTTTGCTTTCTGAGTCCGTCTCTCAGAGCGGCTTTTTTAAGGCAGAAATAGACTGTGCTTTCCCTAAATGACACCCTGACTCGTACCCCGGCGTGGAGATCTGGAGATAAGTAGCTGTTAGCAACACGACGGGTTAGAAAACTTTTTGCAGCTGTGCCAAAGGTGGTGCTTGAATGTCAGTGGAGACCCAGCTCTGTCAACATCGTCGCTTTGCAGTATCCGGCCTGCGGCGTTGTGCAAGAGCCAGAATTTGCTCCGATCGGGACCCAGTCCGCACATACGTGACCGCTTGAGGGAGGACGCCGAATTACACGCCGCATGTTACACACGTGCGTTATACTTCACCCGTGTTTGTGCCTCCAGGCTCGGAGAGGACCAGTCTGCTGGCCAGTTCTTCCGCACGCCACAAATCTGAGAACCCGCAACTATCTTTACAAATTTCTAGAATGACACGGCGCTTCTGAGGTGATACAGAATCGGCCCTCAGTAACGTGTGACTGCACAAGTTATGCGTTTCACTGGTTAAAATGTAAATAGTGTCATTTTCTGAGTCAAGGTTGACTTGCAGGACCATCATTGACTCAAACAGATTTGTACATCATTTTAGGGTGTGGGGTGGGGGGGGGGGTCATCTTCACCAGGCGGGGCTGAGTTTACGTGCATTTCTGTGCATGAGAGAAGTTCTGCGTACCGCGTGTTGTCACGGCGGGTTACGGTAGCGTTTCCCAATACGGGCCGAGATACACCTCTAATAAACTACGGCAGGATTCGGCCCTTTTCGTAAAGGTCACAAGTTCAGGAAGAGTATTTTTTCACAACTCTCGTCGTTTTGGTGTTTTCCCACCCATGTGGAACAAGAACAAGGGCTCCTTCCCGTTTAGCATTTCGCCTTTAGTCCGAGGGACCCGTCTGTGACTGATGACATATCGTTGTTTCCATTGTGTCTGAGTGCGTGATCCGTATGTTTATTTCATTTAACAAGTTCTACCGCTGGTCTCAGCGCTCCGCCAAGCGGCTTCCCTTTGTTGTATCTTCTGTTTCTTCACCCCCCCCTTCACTTCGGGTTCCCTGTGTAAAAAGGGAAAGTCCTCGGATACACAGTCCCGTCAGTCGGCCGGTGGTTGCCCCGCGATGGTGGAGCAGCACATCATTCAGAGGACCTGACATGCCCCGCAGGGAGCAGCTATGGAAACGATCATCCGCGGTGAACTGCTGGTCTGAAGGCAGCCGCTTGCCCGTGGAACGATGCTGGTCATCTCCCGGTTTCGTCAGGGAAGGACTGGTTGGATGAGACTTCGAACGCGACATCAAGTTGTGCCTCGCGGTGGATTCTCCGCACGTCCGCAGCGTGCAGCCATCTCCTACCTTAAGATGGATTTTGCCAGACTGCAACCGTGCAGATATAAGGGAGAAAGCAGATTTTGAGAGGGAACCCTACTTTGATGTTCTCCACCTTCCGCGGCTGCGCCGAGGTGTCGTTCAGGATGAGAGAAACAGGGGCCGCTTTTCGAACCCGTTCGCTCTGTTAAGACTACCTTTCCACGGGCGCCGTCTGTGTACGCGTTGCCGCTCTTCCCTGAGTTGAAGAGGGTTTTTCGGTGGCCACTTCTCCCACCCAGCAGTGCTTGCTTCTTCCCGTGGTCTTCTGCTGAGGTCGATCCTTTTTTCTGTTACCATAAAGCCCACTCGTGCTTGTGACCGTATCCTTTAAACACATACTGTTTATTACACGTCCGGTGTCCTGTAACAACCCGGTTACATGTTCTCCGTGCGTGACGTTCGGATCGATATAGAAGGGAGCTGGCTCCTAACAGGCCGCTGGATTAGCAAAGAAACCATTTGACCGATTTATCTCATAATACAAAGATGTTCACTAAGCCTGAGTCACTCAGTACCGAGGCCCGCGTTCGACGTGGGCGATGGCCCTTCGCGGCGCAGTCGCCGCCCCCACTGCGATTCAGTGGAAATAAATCAAATTTCTTCATATTCTACTTCATACGGGGGCTTGTTTGCCAGCGCGGCAACCTGAGGGCAGGATGTTGTGTGAAAAGCCACAGGAACAACCCAGAGCGGCGCAGAGACAGGAGGACGACGCCCTGCCCTCGCCGCGGATTCGCTTTATCGTAGGGGTCCGCTGAAAAGAAATGTTCCGCCATGTCGCACCCATCCAGAATCACCTACTAGCACGGTTTATAAATGAAATATAACTAAGCGCTCCTGTGTACTGGGCCAAAAATTTCTAATCTCCCGTTGCTTTATTTCGTAGCTTTGCCTTTGAACTGACGGCCGACAGCGGTGTGTGCGCGAGCGTGTCGAGATGTTTATAAGATCTAGCAGGCGTTACACGCCTCGTGTCGCAATTTCCTGCGCCACGTTACACCAGCGCTTTCAAAAGTGAACTGGAGATTGCCAAAACCACTTCCTCGCTGGCGTGTTCTACATTTTCAAGCTCAAATGTGTTTTTTTTTAATTTCGGGTGACGCGACACCGTTTCGCAGGAGCGACGGCATCTCGCAGGTGTCAAACGCCCGCGGGCACGGCCGCGCGTTCGGCTCGAAATCGGACCCGCCGGCAGTTTCCGCAAGACAGCCATCTTCTGGGTGTCACCGTTGCCTGTGCCACGGTCTGCTGGGTCTTATTTGTGAATCACATAAACAGACACACTGGTTGTGCCCGGGCCCCAATAAAATGGCGAGATCTTCTTAACTTTCCGGGCAACGGTGGACATGAAGGTTTTTGCCGTTTTGTTCATCTGCCGCAAAGTGCGGTATTACAAACACACACGGAGTCATCGACCTGAGTGACCGGAACGTCGGCAGCCGGAGAAGAATGAAGAAAAGAAGAAATACGTCCGATTACGAGACGTAACTAAAACAGCGCTTATACTTGTCAAAAGGGACGCGATGAGAAAGTTGGTTCCACCCTGCAGTATTGTTTATAAGCACACGTTTGGTTGAAATGAGGGTGGTGCAAAGTTTAAAAATAAGTCCTTGTGTAGCCCCATGATCTTCAGGGTATCCAGTGAAGATACCTTAAGCCAAAAACAGAGCCGAAGGCCTTAAAAAAGTAGAGACGGCTTAGAAGCCAGGCCAAGTCATTTAGTTCCAGGAAAATAACCCTATTGGGTTTCAGCCGACAGGACCGCAGGTCTTCCTGGGGACGTGATCTTCGGGCTGGGCCGCCCGCTGGGAAGTCTGGGAGGTTGTTGTGGCCGGGCCCACGAAGGGAGACGGTCGCGACTTGGAACCGGCTGTAACCCGAGCAGGACGGCTCTGGAGGGAGAGCTGCCAAGACCAATAGATGCACTTTGTCGGGGCGTTCGGTATCGATATGGTGTTACCTCAGTGCACAAAAAGCTCCGTTGTACAATCTGTGGGGGGGAGGGGCAGTAGGCTGTGTTTAGACTGAGTCTCTCAGCCATCGTAACAGTTGTTCTGCTAAATCGAGCCAGTTTCTAAAGGGTGACAGAGGGCGACGTGCTGCGGTTCAGCAGGTGTCTACAAATGGATGAGCCGTTTCTCCTCCCGGACTTTTCGGCTCTATTTCAAAACAATACGAGAGGCCCCCGGCGTCATTTAAGATGTTTAATTTTCATATGTCAAGGAAACTGAGCTCAAATGGAAATATTAAGCGGTGCCGGCTGGCCTGTTGGCTCACTTGGTTCCTATTTCTCGCTGTTAGATGCACGTGGAGACAGAAGGGTCAAGACATCTAGAGGGACCGGTGAGAAATGACAGGAACTGTATGTGGTTTAATCTTTAATGCTGGCTGATAATTCCTTTTTTACTTGATTTTACTGCACGATCTGGGGAAAATACGGATGTGTCTTTGCAGATTATACCTTCCGTACGGGCAGCATAAAGCAGCAGGGATTTTTTAGGGCCGGCGTGTCTTGACAGAGCAGAGACGGCAGGTAAAAGTATTCGAACCACGCCAGACCCACCTCCCTGTCGCGCAAAGGCAAAAGTGCTAAAAGCTCCACACGCTGGCTGTCCACTGCGCACATGAAGCGTGCTTTATTTCCAGCGTGTTTCGGGTGAGGGAACCCACGTAAATACATCCGCCTTTGCACCGATGGCGTGCGGCTCGGTCATTCTGTGGTTTCGACTGATTGTTTCTGCGGCACCAAACTTCTATTTCCCTTTTAGCGCAGAGCCATCAAACTGTGATTGCAGCCTCTCGGCACGGCCCCGCTTGCTAGAACTTGCCGGTTGGCCCTTTTGAAGAACGTGCGGTGTTTTCTTGAGCCGCTTCCGCTACGAAACCCCAGCACCTCCTTATCAGGAATGAAGCGGTTACTGATGAACAACCCCGTTCGGTAGATATACAAGGGGGCACGAAGTGAAGATGCTCGGGTCCACGGTGCGCAGAACGAGGGGAAAGAAAATTTTGAGAATCAATAATAGAAGACAGATTAAAGGGGAAAGATCTATACAGGTCTACGCTCACCTATGGTGGATGTCAATGGTTGCGGTCAGTGGTGGTGGAGGTGATGGGGTCTGAGACGAGGGAGTTCGGTGGTAGAAAGCTGTTCTTCAGCCTGGTGGTTTTGGCCCTCCACCCTCATGGTGAGGGTGCTATGGGTCCATTTTTATGCCGCAAGATGAAGAAAAAACACAGACTTATTTGATGCATAATTATGGTCCCATCTTAATCCCACCCTTTGAAATGACTACTGTATGTATGTGTTCTGTCTGATAGATGGATGACATCGATGCGATGTTCAGTGACCTTCTGGGGGAGATGGATGCCCTGACACAGGTGAGATCACAGCGGCAAATGTGACACAGCTCACGGCTGCGGGAGAATAAGTGGAAAGAAAAAGAAGTGTGCAAAAAAAAAAAAAAAAAAAATCCCCTCTAAATCCTGACAATCAGCCTTATTTCATCTTCAGACATATCTGTGCATGTCTGCTTATTTCCCACAAAGACATTTATGTTCACATATTTAGGGACATTTTATGAAAACGGGTAATGTTAATGTCCGCGTCCTTGTGTTTACTTGTGTTAAATTGGGTATTTTGTAAACTGGCTGGAAGGTGAAATGGAAGCAAATGCAAACTTTTTATTTTTAGGATGCAATAAAAATACTAAATGTAGTTGTATAATGCAAGAATTTTTAAAGTTCAAGTTAGTCTAGTTGTGAGAGGCAAAAAAAAGCCTAATTTATTTACTTCTTCTGAACCTGCAGTTCACAAACTGGTAGTAGGTTAAAATAGCTGTTGAAGAGCATCTTTTTCTAAACACAGTTTGATGATTTTGCTGTTTATTTCTTCTTTACAGAGTCTGGGCGCAGAGACGGGAGAACCTGAACCCCCAAAGGCCTTAGAAATCCCCTACAATGAAGTTAACTTCTCCATCGGCTTTGCGGATGTGAATGGTAAACACAGCAGCGACATCATCGGAAATATTTCAGTTTATGTTCCCCAGGCACAGCCCCTGTCATCGGCTTAGAAATTAAGGTTTTTCTGAAGCTGATCAAAAAACCTGCTCTTCTAGGCAACGTTCCTGGTCGCTGTGTCGACTGGCTCTTGTTTTGAATTGAACTGTAGTTGCTTTGCCTCGATTCACTCGTTCACGGAAATGAAGGCGTAGTTTAATTCACGTCTCCATTTAAATTTATTCATTTAGCAGATGCATTTCTTCCGCAAAAAGTAAAATGCATTTCACCGCAGGGACACAGATGCAGACACACGGTTCTCCCAGCGCTGCTATTTTTTTCCATAAAGGAATGATAAGGAGCACGTTTTCAAAAAGGAGATATTATAATGATGTTTGTGAAGCAGTGGTTAGGAGATCAAGAGAGAAATGGGTCTGAAAGAGAGACTCAGCAGTTGTGAGTGAGAGAGGGAACTCGGTTCCACCCCACTGGAGCCAACCAACCAATACAGCCCAACGTAGGACTTATAATAACTGGATGCTAGCAGAACATCCAAAAAGCTCATAGACTGAGTAAACATACAGTCTTCCCCTGCCTTTTAAAGTCAATTCATTCCTCAAGAATCCTTCGTAAGCTGAATTTGCATAAATCGAAGATGTAACTCGTTTCAGCGGTAGAAAACTGACCCTTTTGCTGAAATATCACTAAATCCCATAAAACAAACACGTTACTTTAGTGGTTCACATGAGTTAAAATAACACAGCTTCCCTTAAATTAAATGGGCAGTACAGCGTGGCTCGTTCTTAGTCGATATTACACGGCGCGCGCCTAACCGGTGCCCGCAAGCAAGACACATACAAAACGATGCTCCGCATTTCTGCGTTATTTAAAGCTTTTCTGCAAAACGACAAAAGACGGGACTATCAAGATCGTAACAGGTGAAACTGGCAAACAAGGGGTAACGGCGGTTGAGAGGTTAACGCAAAACACGTGTTACTACAGCGCCAAAGAGCTGCGTGTCACCCGACTCGCACGTTGGCAGACACGTGGACTCCAGGTCTGGCCCCTTGAAAGCGAGACGCCGAAGCGGGGGTATTAAATGAAACACCTCATAAAATCAGATTCTTACAATGCTAAAGTATTTCGGGGAATACGAATAAATCAATCCCTTGCTTAAGGCCGGAACGAGCTTGTTCTGTTCAGTTTCATGCGAACAAAGGCATAGTTTATTAAATAAATAACAGTAACACGTGTTAAAAGATTAAACGAACTAGCAGCACTTTTCTAAAAGCCCGTACAAGGGTTCTGTTAAGAGTTGTGATTTATCCAAGGAAGAGGACAGGAAGACAACTTAATTCACAGCTGGAACAAAAGCATGCAAGCTCAGGGGTCTCCGTGGTGAGGATGGAGAACTGCTGGACGACAGCACGAGGCCACAAGGCTAACAATGGTTTGTTTATTGAACCCTGTGCCCCCACGAGGTGAAAATGGGAGACGTCTGGGACCTGCACACTAATGCAGCAGGAGGAAAGCGTTTAAGATTGTCTGTGTCTGAACTCTGGTGTGTCTTTACTAAACCCACCCCCGCACCTTCAATCCTTCAGAGTCGCTGAATGAGCTGGAGGACAATGACTTGGACGCCTTGATGGCCGATCTAGTGGCGGAGATCAACGCTGCAGAGGAAACCATGACAACCACCGGGAAAGGCGGCGCCGCACAGCCGCATTCTGACCCGAAGGGTCTCCCTAGGCCACCGCCGGCCTCTGGGCACTCGGCCGCCTCCGCCGCCCCCCAGCCTGCGCCCTCCTCCCTCCCTCGAGTGCCAGACAGCGTCGGTGCTGCAAAAGTCCCCAGCTTTACACCAGTGGAACCCCCGCCCAAGCAACTGATACCGGTAAACTACCGGGTCACGCAACAGTTGTTTACTTAGCTGACACCTTCCTCCAAAACAACTGACCATTATTCACCTGTATTTGTCCTCTTTAGAAACTGGATTTAAAAATTAAAGTTCAAAGTCTTTCCGGTGCGAAGGAAGCTGCTCTAACCGCCGCCCTCCTTCCTGTCCTTGTACATTAATAGATTTGATCACACATGGACGAACATGAAGACGCTGTACGCTAGTACACGCCATCTTGTACGCCGTAGGGGGTCAGTTGTGCATCGCTTAACTGAAACGGTGGCGGACGGGACGGGGCACGCGGACAGCAGACCAGACCAGTTGCCGGCAGAAGCTCGATCCCTCACGCTGATGCTAACCTGGGAATGACTATATTTCACACATTTCGGAAAAAAACATTCCGCACACAGTAAACACCGACACATTTTATGTACAAAGTACGCGCCGGCAGCCGCTGTAGCGTCTGAGTGAGTTCGCATCTGTGGTAGATTAGTGAGGTCTGCTCGGTTCGTTGGCACCGCTGCCTATCGGGCGCACATAAGCGACAGTATGGAAGCGGCGCAGCTGTTTACAGTTCGGAACGAAGCGAACTTTTCTCTCAAGATGTGCCCCTCGACGCTCTCTGAGCCCCTCTGTATTGTTACTTTTTGTGAGGAAACGTACAAGGACACAACAAAGTTACACACAGCGCCGCCGCCCGCCCCTGTCCGCAGTCACTGTGTTCTCGGTCTATCTAGAGCACCTATACACCTGCTAGGTTAGTGTTTAATATGTGGCCATTCACGTCTTATTTTCTCCACCCGCTTGTTCGTCCTCCCAGGAGGACACTGAAGCACAGGCCAAGGCGGACAAAATAAAACTTGCTCTGGAAAAGCTGAAAGAGGCCAAAGTGAAGAAGGTAAGAGAGCGCGGGCCGCGCCTCCTCAGACAGTCAATTCCCGCAGAAGCGCGGGAATCCATCAATTGTAGTGTTTTTGAAAAGTGACAGAAAACAGCTGCATATATACTGTACTTTTCAACACCTCCCGTGCAGCTGTGTAAAAAGTGCCCGATGAAACCGGGCTTCACCTCCGTGTGGAGGTGGCTCGAAGTGAGGCGTTAAAAGTGTGATATGACGTCAGAAACGACACACTTGAGCCGCTGTGATGCTCCTTTTCAGTCTCTCTCCGGTTTTCTTAACAACTGGCGCGGGCAGGCGCGTTTCTGCTCCTCGGTTACGTCCGAAATTGATGGAAATGAAATCCAACGGCTGCTTTAGTTTCCTGCCACAGTCCAAAGGTGTTGTCTGAGGTTAATTGGTCGCATAGTGCATCCAGGCGCTGGTTCCGTAGCCTAGTGTCGTCCGCTTCCCGGGATGGGTTCCGGACCCGCAACGCTCCTCGGGATAAGCGGTCGGCAATAACAGACGGATGGATGAAATGAAAACCTTTACGTTACGTTACTGTTTTACCTTTACAGCAAAATGATCAATAGATGGACCCGTTCAAGTTGCCGCAAGTCCAAGACCACGAAGGGCTGATAAAGAAAGGCCTGCACTCCTGCGTCAAAGTTTTACGACGGAAACGCGGCGTTTGTTTTCTCAGACCCTTTTCAAAGCTTTGCCGTATAATAATTCCAGCTGGAAAGTTCTGTATTGCTGCGACGGGCCTGAAAAAAGAGGGCGACAGGCATGCAAACCAGTGTTTATTATCACAGGAAGGATGTGGTCTTTGACAGGTGGAACAGAACCCAAGAGTTTTTCGCTATGAATGTTGGCGTTGCTTTCGTAAGGGTTTAACTCCAAAATCCCGGCGACAATGATGCACTGGCAACCCTAACCCAAAGTTCAGAAGTCAACACCGCTCTGTTCCTCACGTCGGAACCTAAAACAAATCTTATTATGATTTAATCCTGATAAAATAAATCTTAATAGGGCACAAGCCAGTGCAGAATCTGCAAAAATATATGCCGGTGTCCCCACTAATGTAGTGTAATGCAATGCAGCTCAAGTGCATGTGTTTTTATTTTGAGACCCATTAATCATAATAATCGATGTGTCTCAGCCTCGGGCGAGTCGAGGAGAGATATCCGTTTCCCTGCGGTGCGACGTGTCTATGGTTTTGCATGTTCAAAGCGATCGAGGGCAAGGCCGGTTGACGCAAACGCGCTTTCGGCTCTATTAACGTCTAAGTGAGACCCGGGTTCCTGCAGAGGACGGGGTTGGCTGCCACCAGCGTGTCAGTGTAGGGTGTCGTGTGCGAGGATGATTAAAGAGCAGCCGCGCACTGGTTTGTGACTTCGTGCGTTTGACGTACCACTAACTTAAAATGGTCTTTTTTGGAAAGGCGGTGCTTGGGAAATAAATCACGACTGTACTGAACAGCGAGAAAGGTTTTCCTCTTAGTGATCTGTGATCCTGCCGACCCTGGCCAAATGTTTCCTGCTATTTTTCTTTACTTTCAGTAGTGAATGCATACGCTTTGAGTAAATTCCTTGGAAGATGGGCTTTTATTCTTAACCATCTGTTTTTTATTTCGTGTTTGTTGTTCCCTACCAAGAATATTACTTGGTGTGTAATATTTTTGAAATGCATTAGGATGAATGGATGTTCGGTATAAGTTTATCTTTTCGTTAGCTGCTTAATCCTGAGCAGGGTCACGATAGTCCGGAGCCTATCCCAGAATCGCTGGGTGCCGGGCTACGAAACTACCCTCGAACAGGAAGCCAGCCCATCGCAGGGCGGCCGAACATTCTCAGTCGCACGCACAGTCGCTCATATGGGCAATATAGAGTGACCAATTAACCTGAAATGCATGTTTTTGGACTGTGGGAGGAAACCAGAGCATCCGGATTGTCCTTCAAGCAAAGAAATTCTTCATTTGCTATTTTAAAAGCTGCACATTTTTTATCATTTCCAAAAAACAACATTCATGACTACTTTACCTTGACTGTCAGAGTGGGACTGCATCAGAAGAGAGGCTCGAAGTCCATTCGTCGGTCACGGGTCTGATTTCCAAAGTGGACTTTCACAACGGAATGATCAGCCCAAGTGCCATTTAATAACTCCTAACCCACAGCCAGCGGGATGAACGCCGTCGTTCTTTAAACCGCTTCTTGCTTTTGACCGTAGCTTGTCGTCAAAGTCAACATGAACGACGGCAGCTCGAAGACCCTAATGGTGGACGAGAGGCAGACGGTGCGGGAAGTGCTGGACAACTTGTTTGAGAAGACACACTGTGACTGCAGTGTGGACTGGTGCCTGATCGAGACCAACCCTGAGCTGAACATAGGTAAAAGAAGCGTGCAGACAAGTTCCTGTTGCAGATTGTACTACCAGCACGGTGATAACAGTAAACTTATTGCTTAACTGCGATGATGTGACCTCTCTAGATGGCCATAATCCATTTCATTCCTCAAAGATACCTCTCTGCTGTCACCCACCTTTGTGTTCTTCAAGAATCGAGGCTTTTGCTCTAAAAATAGTTGAAATACGTTTACGTAAATTAGTAAGTTATAGTTATTCACTCGTGTGTGGTTGACACAAACCAGGTTTGGTGTCTGACCAAACAGCACAATCAGTTTTAAACCAACACTTAAGTTCATATCTGAACCTTTAGGTTCAGATTTGACTGAACCGTAACACAACTTTCAAAAGTGGTCAGTCTGAGCTGCAGAAGATAGTAGAGGAACAAGTGTTTAAAAATCCAAATCAGTGGAAAGTCTGTGATTCACAGAAAGGAGGAAGATATGCCCTCCCAGGGGGATTATGTGGTTATTTTAGTCTGAGAAGATCAGCAACAAGCAGAGAAGTCACGTGCCTATGTGAGCCTGCTTCAATATACATGCAGTTAAGTAATGGCCATGATGTTGACATGTCTTGTTTGTACAGGGCCCTCTGACAGCATGTGAAATGTGTGTATTTCCAATGCTATACGCACCCCTTACACTGATGCACAGGCAACAGCGTTGGGGTTTCCATATCTGCAGACACATGCTGAAATTTAGCACCCCGTGTTATTGGAGTTTGAGCTGCTGGTTTTTTTTAGCGCCTCTTGCTGTCAAAGGAAGACTAAATGCCCCCTCTGAGTAAATGTAAGTACAGTAACAGGTTGCAACACAGCTTGTGGACATCCACTTAGGTCTTTCAGTCAGCGCCAGTGGTGTGAAACTGTTGGCCCTAGATTAGAGTAAAAGGTCCCACGCCCAAACCCTTGGGATAACTTTAGAGAAACAACATCTGGGAGGGTCGCTGTGGGAAGAGGTAGGAGATTTCCCACCGTCACGCAGCCGACACTCCCGAGAAGGAACAGCTGTCTGTCGGCTTCGTACGTGCAGGAGAAAACGCGCCCACGCGTGAATAAGTTCACACAAGAGCTTTAAATCGAGATGGTTTCCGTTAATACGATGTGTGTTTGGATATATTTTTCAACTGTTTGTTTCTGCTTGAGGTGATCGCATTATTAAACCTGCCCTTCATTTCTGCTTTTTCATTAGAGAGGGGTTTTGAAGACCACGAGAACTTGGTGGAGCCTTTGTCTGCATGGACGCGAGACAGCGAGAACAAAATTTTTTTCCTAGAAAGAATCGATAAATACGCCGTCTTTAAAAACCCACAGGTATGCATGTGTTTTCAGGTGGTTCTGCTGTGCAAGTGAACGTAATAGTCGTGTAATTATTGCAGATCTAATCGCGGACATTGTTTACAGTGTTAAAGTTTGTTACCTGGGTCAACTATGTATGTGTATAAAATGTTGTGACGGAAGCAATACAGGTAAGTGGCGCGTGGGTCCGTCACGTTAGGATGTCCACGTGCCCTCGTTGCACCGGTGAAACACGACGAAGCACGTAAGGATTAGCGATACGTTGCTAAGATGCCGTATGGTCATGTGAGCCTCTGTGTCAACAATAGCTGCCTAAGAGAGAACCAAATTTGGTGCACGGTTCCTTTTTCCACTCTTTGTTTGTTTTAAAAAACTGCCCCCCTTTTTCCAGCGTATCAGATTTCACATGATGGAGGCAATACCTTGTCCTGACATAGTATGACAGTCCTACTATAAATATGGCCTGGATGTACAACCATCCAGAAGGCTGTGCCTTTGCCTAGGTACTCAATAGTTCATCCCGTCATGTGAAAAGGGGTGTCAGCAGGTTCACAATAATCAGCAGTTCTTGAGATGATTTCATTTTCCATACCCTTCCATTCATTTTGAGAAGTCTGTCATCACGTTGCTCCTTCTCAGTGCCGTTTGGTCTGTTGTCTTTTTTTTCCTTGTCTATGATGAAATCGTTGAATCCAGAGCTCAGCACTTGGGCGTTGCTCACAGACAAATCACACGTAAGATCCTGTCAGCAATAAATAGAGCACATTTCAATATTTGTTGTTATAATGCTGATGTTCTCAGTGGTGACACGTTCATCCAGGTTAGTAATTGGAAACTGAAATGTTTTACAGATCTTTTTGTGGTGGTTGCTGGAACATAGAGGGTCATTTGATTTGGCAACGGTTTATGAATTGAAATGCTTAGTCCTAGTTTTTAGCATGAGATGGTGATATTGGTTGAGGAATGTATTATAAGTCGATGTATTTTTGCAAATTCCCGTTAATTTTCTCCGTATTATAGTCCATCTTTGATTTTTCTGGACTGTATGGGGTGGGGAAGTGTCCAGGTATAGAGAAAAGTCCACAAAATTGAAAGCATTATTGTAAACTTTATTTAATATTTTTAACTGTACTGTTTACTACGGTATCACCTTTGCAACCTTAAAATGAAATGAAGTGAGTAGTGTAATGGAAACGTACATACAGCACAGTAAAATATATGCAGAGAGCAGTGAATAAAAGAGCCAATACAGCTCAACCAGAAGCAGTGGATGGACGGTTGGATGGGCCTTTTCTAACACACGGTATGAAAATTGTTTAAAGCCCTATTTTATGCATAATTGAAGTAATTTATTTTATATGTTTATATTCATGCACACAATATTTTTTTAAATATTTATGATTTCTTTTTTTCCGGGGATATTTTCACAACGGTCCATAAAATGTAAAATTTGTGAAATCGAGGTCTACTAAATCGAGGGTGAATTGTGGTTCAGAGCGTGAAAAGTTGGCATGTGACGAAAGAGCCTGAAACTGTCAAACCCGGCCCTGTGTTTTCATATACAATGTATGTAAAAATGTTTTCATTTCCCAATCATTCGAGATGCACCGTTGTACCTGGTACTGGCTTCACGTTCAGATGAACACAGTTTCTGTTTTCTTCTGTAGAATTTTTATCTTTGGAAAAAGGATAAGAAGTCCCTTAAGGACATGAAGGACAAAGACAAAGAGTTACTTCTGCAGGTAATTCGTCCGGCTTTCCCACACGCACGTTGTGATGCTCAGCTTCTATTTACCGTGTTCTCTGCACCACTTGTAGGCTCTGCATACTAAGCTGATGGCTGATCTGTCGTAGTACATTATAGGCTGAGGTCACCCAGAAACCAGAATAGTAACTAAAGGTTTACTTATAAGTCTTGTACTAGCAGGTTATATTCAGGTTTTCACAATGGAGTCTAATCAAATTAATAAATGTAAAAATTAAAATAAATTCATAATTTTGCTTGACTCAGTCTTTTCTCTTAGTAGTAAGGTTGTTAGTTAGTAGGTGGTGCTAGAAGACCAGAATATAGACTGGCCAGGAAGGATAAAGTCTGAAAATCCTTCTATTTGATCATCGCTGGTGGAGGTTGCTACTGTTTGGAACAGACTTGAGGGGGAAAAGGATAACAAGGAGACTATTGTTAGTCTGTGACATCCCGTGTCTCTGCTTGCCTCCCCAACGCAGGAAAACTTCTGTGGGACGTCCATCATTGTGCCAGACCTAGAAGGGGCACTCCACTTGAAGGAGGATGGGAAAAAGTCCTGGAAGCAGCGTTACTTTCTGTTGCGGGCTTCTGGAATTTATTACGTGCCCAAAGGAAAAACCAAGGTCAGAGCAAAGAGCCCAGTGTAAACCTAGAGCTCCCCCGGCAATTCCATCAAGTCCTCGGCTGCCACGTGATGAAGCGTACCCGCTTTCCACAGAACGCACTTGTGCAAATATTGGCTTGCTCTCAACTTTTTTGTTCTTAGACTTAAACTTCTGGTGTTAACTTTCGGCCTCTGGCTTCAAGTTGACCCCTGCCCGCCTGGGGCATCTGAAAACACGGCTTTGTTCTGCAGTTTCAAACCTCATATTACGGTCATTGCACACTAATCTTATGAGCACCCCCCCCCCCCCCCCCCCC